>CAJQUW010002589.1:0-335000 GCA_907163375.1 Prostheceraeus crozeri | reverse complement strand
TTCATGCCCTCCGGTTGTAAAGTGTGTAGCCTATCAATCCAAATATTCTCTTTTCGTCGTCGTTTAATAGTGTTCAAAACGCGCTCTACAGCGGTGAAGGAAAAATGATGGACAGTGCATAGATATCGGTTGAAATGTTGAGATACTGGTGTTGACCTTTGGTTAATAATGTCACTTAGATGTTCAGAAATTCGGCGTTTCAGTTCTCTAGCTGTTTCTCCAATACATCGGCAATTGCTCTTTAGGCAGCAAATACAATAAATGATGTTCTTGTCACGGCAAGATATACGATGGGTAATGGGGTAAAGATTGTTGGTTACTGTGTCTCTCATAACTGTATCATAGTTAGCGTACGTACAAATAGTGCATTCCGACTCGCATCTAACAAATCCAGGCTGCCAATAAAGCCATATCGCATCGTTCATCAATTGAAATGTCGAATTATAGACATGAATCTCATTCAATAGATGTGATGATGTGCTGCATTATGCAAACCATATTGCTCATAAGTATGCTGTAACTCGAGCGAAGTCATCTTATTTGATAAAGTAGGTTTATGGAAGCTTGAAGATAAAAGCTAAATTTGAATATCTAAAGAGAATGACAGCTAATAAGTCAATGCAAGACACCAACACCCTTGATTCCCCGACCGCAATCATACATCAGGGTGTCCACCCTATCTGAGAAAAAAAATTCATGTACAATTCACGTACCACTATTTCAGGCCTACTTGCCCGGCAAGCGACTGTTGGTTGAGTCAAAATCATTCAAAAACACTACCCGCAGCAACTGCTCAAAGAAATGCAGTAATGAGATCTTTACAGTAGAAAGATAGTTCTTGTATACACACTGCACACATAATAATATCAGAGCATTTTGAAGCTATCATGCTGTTTTGAAGCCATCATTTCACAAATAAATGGTATTTTTGGTCACTCAATAATCTCTAAATACAACATAATTCACGGCTATAAAAATCAAGGGTAACAATAATAGGGTTTGTGTTTTTAGATTTCTAGAAGTAGATTAAGACTAAGAATATTAGTGTGCATATTCAAGGAGATAACTTTTTATTTCTTTTAAAAACATCAGGATAGAAACAACAGACTGAGTCCACCATTGCAAAAAAACTAATCAATCTAAAAAATTCTTCGAATAGTCGGCGCTTCCGTTGTGCACATAAGTATGAGATTTCCGCTTCCTTCTCCTTCTCCCTTGCCTCACAATACACATGTATGCATCTACTGCAAAAAGCATAAAATAATTCAGGACACAAAGATGTCAAGACGCTGCTTAGCAGAATTTCACAAATTTTCATTATCTGAACCCAGACCCGTTGTTAGTAGCGGCTATATTATATGAACATATCTACATGTTTATGACTTTCTTTCTTGTAACATACTTTTTTGTAGAACCAAGTCAGAATTGGTGCAACAACGGAAGAAAAAAAAAATTAGCACATGTAACAAGAATCAGTGGATATCAAGTAGGATTAAATAGCAGTAAATACCACTATCTGCGCAACTGAGCTGAAATTCACGTACACCTTCGCATTTCCCCAAAATTCACGTACAATTCACGTACATTTTCATAATTTTCAAAATTCACGTACAATTCACGTACATACGTGAATTTCACGTACAGTGGACACCCTGATGCATGCATATTATTATATGCATTTCATTTGTGAAGTTCAAATTTGAATTAAATTTTGATGAAGGAGCACAGATGAAAGGGATTCATTCTGTCATTAAAGGAAATTAAGCTTAGTCATCCTGATCACTAATCATGAACATCTATTCATCGCAGCAATGTTGATAATACTTTTTCTTAAAAACGAAGTTGAATGTTATCCTTTGTGCGGAAAGTCAGAAATGCTAGGTCGTACACCAGAAATTATTTTGTAACAGAATGAGCTAAGCAAATTTGAATTTCACAAATGAAATGCAGCGTCCTAATATGTGCATTAAAAGTCTATACATCATAAAACAAGATATTTCTACATCCGGTTTCCGGATATTACGGCTACATTCATTCTTAGAACTTTAACATCGATTTTCTCGAAGTACTTCTGATTTTTTGCACTAAATTATGACTTAATTTTTTGCACTAAATTATGACTTAATTTTTTGCACTAGGCCAGTTTGGCTGGATAAATTTATAATTGGGACAGCATAGTCTACTAAATGAAAGCTCTAAGCGTAATAAATGTTTCCAATGTTTCAAATCAAATTTTTTTTTAAAAAAAAGTGACTTAGCTCGTTCTGCTATTTACCCCTCGATATGACAATAGGCAATCGATATCACGTAACTTCAGTTTTCTCTCGCATTCCTATTCTACCGCCAGCTTGTCCAAGTGAGGAAAGTGCGAGCTCGAACTTAGACTCGATTCCTATATCAATGCCATTGGGGAATCAAGGGCGTTGGTCCATTTTATTAGGTTCTCTTTTTCGCAATTCTCTTTAGAAATTCATAGAAATTTGAATTTATTAAACTTTGCTATACAATTAATGAGATTTCAATCATTAGTAGGCCTACATAGTGTCAACAACGCTGTGATTAGCATATAGAAATGCCTCTATTGAAGGGAACAAATCGATTCTTTGGGGAATTTGATGGATAATTTAATTTCGACTTTTATATGTAACGGATTTTATAAATAAATTGCTTGGATACTTTGTCATCTCAAACGGTTTGTACAACCGCATTAAGTTACAGCCAATGACTGCATTTACTGCTTCACATTTTCTCCTTTTCCATGTTACATAAATAATGTACCGGAATATTTAACAAAGGAAGTGTTTCGGTCATCGAGCACATTTTTCGCAGAATGACCTTCTTTTTGGCATTTTGCAAGAACAGGACTTCTATGCTTTCATATGAAACAAGTGATCAAAGGAATTGATGCGCATGGGTATAAATGGATGTACGACAAAAGCCCCCCCCCCCCGACAAAAGCCACTTCAACAAAATCTTTCTGTATGATCATATGTAATGTGATACCAACCCGCATATGTACTGCATACAATAGTAGAGATATAAGTACAAGTAGAAGGGAAGTAGAAGAATACAAAGAAGAAGTAGAAGATACAAAGTGGATTGTATAAGTACGTCCTGTACATAGAAGTACACACATGTAAGTGTACTACAATATATGCCGCATGTTGAAAATGTATGGTAAAAAAGAACTCACCGGTTTACTGCAGTGACCGATGTATATTGTATAACTCACATATACAGACGAATGCATTTGCCGATTGCTGTTAAAAATTCAGGAGTGTTTTTGAACCGTTTTCATGTTGCTCGCACAGATTTTTAAGTCGTCGTTGAAGGTCAGATGTTGATTTCTTTCACTTTCTTTGTTGGAGGATTGACATCAAAATTTGATTTGCGATTCATTTTGAGCTGTCAAATCCTAAGCCACTTGACATGTTGGTTCACGTAATCGTAATCCGATCTGACACAGACCGGTATGCAGCAGGTGAGCAGATTGTCCAGAATAAAGCCGTGTGTGCAAATCTATAGAATCATCCAGATGTTATCAATCTACAGTTATCAAGCAAGTTCTGACAAAGTCTTAAGTTTGAAGGTGTAGTTCGGTACTTTTTACGTATCAATTTTATTAGCAAAAACGGAAGACATAACATTCTTTATTATGTTCCACCGGATGTTTTCATCTCAGTCATCACCGTTGAAGAGAGATAACTTGTCTAATGTCAAGCTATGACGTCACAGAGGACGATGATGATTCCCGGCTGCATCGCAGCCAATCGCTGCACACCTCTAACAGGGAAGTTCACATGCTTCGTGCAGTTTCACCGTCCCACGCACGAAGATGGACAATCAAGGTAATTATTTATCGTCATACATGTGCTGTTGAGAATTACGGTTTTATGTGACAATGTAATTATAGAGAGCATAACCACTATGCCACGATATTTTAATTGAATTCCAATTTTTTCATCATTTTTCATTTAGTTACACATACTGTACAAGTATCATAAAATTTCATTAGCAGTGCCTGTACCTGCACTACATATGAGATATAGAAAGACGTACTTCACGCAGCCGATAGTCAAAAGAAAACTGGTAGCAGTAAATCCAAAACATTCATTTCAATTTCTTACTAATAATCATTGCCAGTATACAAAGTCGCCAGACGTAATTTTTAGTAGAAGTGCGCCGGCTTACGGCCCATCTTTTCGTTGCTTTCCTGTATGTCATGTATTCATGAATCACTTCACGACCAGCATTTAAAATAAAGTGTTAGCATGTAAAAGAAGCATGTATTCCATGTGGAGACAGATCTACAAATTATACATCAATTTGTCGGGGTGGCTTTTGTCGGGGGGGCTTTTGTCGAGGGGGCTTTTGTCGCTGCTCCGTCCCCTCCATGTAAGTTTGTATACACATCAACGATGTGCATGGAAATACGCAAGTGTTGCTTTACCTCCTACAACAAGAATAAGGATGTTGCTAAAATGCTTGTATAAGTTGAATTTTACGACGTTCCTTCGTAACCTCATTTGTTGAATAGTTTGGACCAAGTAAGTAAACGTCCACCATAGTATGATAGCATCAGTTAAAGCGAGAGGAACTTGTACTAGCAGAATTATCCTTGGCATATCAAATCGTGACCATAGTACTCGAATGCAGCCCTCAATTATAGCGAAGACAAAATATGCGATTCCTATTACTACAACTTTAACAAGAGCTGGTCCAAGTCTTGGTTTCACGATTCCATATCCGATTGATACGACCATAAGAAGCAAGCGTGCCAACGTTCGTTTGATGCAGGAAATGAATTCAGCAAATATAACAGCTCCACGAACTGAAGATGTGAAAATGTTTGAATTGAGTATGCTTCAAATAATATTCTACATCTCGCTTGTCCTTACCTGATTGACCAGTTGAGTTGATGGATTGATATTCAGCGTAAAATACTGCTTTTTCTAACATTCCTGAAATGGAAATATAATGGTATCTATCACACCACTACAAAATATCAGCAATCGAATTTTTGAAAAGGACTGAGTCATAGAAGTGTACAATAGGAAAATCAATCAAATTTAATTTTAACATGAGTGAACAAGAATTCCATTTCAGCAGCATTACTTGATTTCATGAAGATAGAAAAGCCAAAGATAGCTGATTATACTTAATGTGCATATTTTTTTAATAGTAGGATAACTACATTTACGAACAAGTACAGTAGATTACCAGAAAGCACAACAATATAAAGTAAGAGTAGATACGAAAGTCAAGGAAAGAAAAGTAAAATGTAAGTTATCATTGAAATTCATGCGGAATTCCAGGCGCATCTTCGAAGCCTAATGCGGTTCTCCATTTTCTGCGTGAACCTTCAGCAGTAACAGAGGGAGCAGTGGCTTGTTGACCTGATTAGTGCATACATGATGCTTTTATGTACAAAGCATGTTGTCGGTCGATTGCCGATAAAAAGCTACCACTTGTATTAAGCTTATGGGAAAGAGCCTCGAAAAAGGACTTGGATTGAGTACCGCATAATCCTTCACAAGAGAGGATCATCGGGGTAAAATCACTTCTGCGGTGAGTATATGCATCTTTATAGTTCGCAGTTATGTTCTTCATACTTAATATGCATTCGACAGTGGTAAGCAAGATATTACAAGTAGGCAACGGATTTTTAATGCATTTAAGGCATGTAAAATGAATCTTTAACCCTCATCAGCCCACCAGATTGCATCTGTAGTTTTGTGATTCAATTCCCATCAACGCCGAGCGCTGGGCGGCGGTCAACTAACCCAGTTAACCCCAGATTCTGGGGTAGGTAGTGGAACCATGATGGAGTAAATGCCATCAAAAGGTTCAGGAATCCACATTTTCCCACTGCCTTAGTGGGTTAGAACTCTTGAGTTCATAAAGCTATGTGTCCGACCCAGACAGAAAGGGTTGCGTCAGGAAGGGCATCCGGCAATAAAACTTGGCTTCTATCAAATTCTTTACAATGACAGTTGTAAGGCATGGGCGGGGTACAGCCCGAAGTACACCGTGGGTTTCTCGTTAAAACTCAAGAAGAAGGACCCGAGCAATGTGATGGCGGCTTGATTCCCAAGATTGATGTATGCGTGTATAGAAGACGCGGTAAAGAGGTGGAAGTGTGAGAATACTGAAAGGAAAGTCCTGCAAGTAAAAATTCATCTGGCAAGGACGGGATGATGGACAGCATGGTGCTGGCGCACTGATATTTGAAGAACTTATTGACAAAATGGTTGTCGTCAAGCGCTACGGCGAGCGACTTGTGTTGGTAAAACTGGTGATTGGAAAATGCTTGGTGAATGTGATTTCTGGTTACACACCTCAAGTTGGTAGAAGTATTGATCATATATCACATGTCGGAAAAATGACACATAGGTCAATTTTTGCGCCATATCTGAAAACTTCAGAATATGTTCCTTGAACTATTTAGATTTATTTCAGAAACTTGCAGAAAAATCATTCGGCTAGTTTTTGAAATCGGCCCACTTCTTAATTTTCATACTATTTACAAATAGTATAACCTGGAAAATAGGATAGAATAATGCGACTATTTTTCTTACTATATCGATTTTTGTAAAACCGTATGTGTATTTAATGAATGTGATATAATTTCTTAACATCGAGAACTTATAAAAATGCGTCATGCACAGTCATCATTTAAGTAGGTTTAGTCGATAACTTACATTGTAAATTCTTTTAAAGTACACAATTTTGTCGGTTAGATTTTATTTTATCGATGATTTTGTTTAAAAAAAATAATAGTTTTTACTTTCAAATTTAATGAATTTCATGCAGTGATATATATGGTGACAAAAATGCGCCTCTGCTGAGATGATAATTTTTTATGCTCTAATGCTTTGTTAATAACATACTAAAAAATTAAGCAGATTCATCGAGTCTTTATTGAGATAAAATGTGATGATACTACACAATATGCAACGATATTACACAAAACAATATAGAAGAATACTATTTAGTCAGAGGAAGCAGTTAATCAATAATTGAAGTTTATGACGCATCGATTTAAAGCATCTTTTGGAGACTTGATGTACCGTCTCCATGACTCCAAAAAGAAGTGGTGGCTCGATTCGATTGCATGTTCGCTGAGCCATGCCAATCCTGGCTTCCGGAAATGCGAGAACGCGTCCAAAATATCTAAATATTCTACCGAATGATAGATAAGATGAGCTTTTACAAACGGCTTCAGATCAGTTTGTTGAAAGTTACGATAGAAATCATAAATACAGTCGCTAATAGTGTCATTTCTGTAAATTTCGAAACACTATTGACGCAAAGATTCCAGACGAATGACAGTGTTGTAGTAGGATCTGCGTTTAACGTCAATACCAAAGTTATCCAAATTTTTCAAGATTTTCACAATATCATTTCCTTCGAATGCACCAACATGGTACACGCTTCTGTGCGCACCTATCCTTGTAAGTACATCGTCAACTTCCTTTTTAGAGACTTGGACATCGCATTGAACAAATGTTGAACTATTCCCATAAGAGCATGAAATGAAGGAAAAGCAACAGAACATATTATGTTGTGACCTTCCTTGCACAACAGACGTTCAGAAATGCAGTTACATACGTGTTTGGCTTTTGAAATATTAGACTAATGGTCGGTTACAAAAACCTAATAGTGAATATCATGAAATTTTTTATCTCTTTTCTGTATACCATCTTCGTAAAATAAATTCATGTGTGTGGACCAAGTCCAATAAACGCAAGGGTGTTTTGCATTTATAGTCGAAATTCCAAGCGCTAACTGCAAAACTTTAATATCTCCCGAAAGATAAACAACGAAATCCGTAAGAGTAGACCTATATAATGGGAAAAGATCAGATTTATATAAAGCATGACATCTATTTACGGTAGTCCTTGATTATACACCTCTTTCACAACAAGACAAAGGAGAAGATTAGACTGCTGGAGCGCGCGCACACACGAACAGCCCGTTGCCGTGCTATTCATAATACGCGATAAAGCTTAGCAGTTTGGAATCAGACAATGACCAATATCCAAACTAATATTTAAAGTCATTGGCATCAAATAATGCGATATCGTTAGAGAAACGTTTGCTGCTTCTCGATACCGCCAGCATAGAAAGCTGAACCAAACGTTTGCTGCTTCTCGACGCCGCCAGCATATAAAGCTGAACTGTCTGTACTGTTTTGTGTAGCATCGTCACATTTTTACTCAATAAAGAGTCGATGAATCTGCTTAATTTTTTAGTATGTTATTAACAAAGCATTAGAGCATAAAAAATTATCATCTCAGCAGAGGCGCATTTTTGTCACCATACATATCACTGCATGAAATTCATTAAATTTGAAAGTAAAAACTATTATTTTTTTAAACAAAATCATCGATAAAATAAAATCTAACCGACAAAATTGTATACTTTAAAAGAATTTAGAATGCAAGTTATCGACTAAACCTACTTAAATGATGACTGTGCATGACGCATTTTTATAAGTTCTCGATGTTAAGAAATTATATCACATTCATTAAATACACATACGGTTTTACAAAAATCGATATAGTGAGAAAAATAGTCGATCAATTAAGTTCATATTTTGACTAAATGCCAATGAAATTATATTTAACAGATTTCCATCATGTTTGCCATTGGCGCATTATTCTATCCTATTTTCCAGGTTATACTACTTGTAAACAGCATGAAAATTAAGAAAAGTGGGCCGAAATCAAAAACTAGCCGATTGATTTTTCTGCAAGTTTCTGAACTAAATCTAAATAGTTCAAGGAACATTTCTTTTGACTTATGTCTCATTTTTCCGACATGTGATATATGACAAATTAACCCAAATGAAAGACAATCAAAACAAAGATTTTTCCCGACCGGTTCCGTCTCTTCTAGGGACTTGACCAGGGAACAAATATTAGGAGTGTACCGATTAATTCGGCCGATAATTCACACGGCGGAGCGATAATCAGTAATCGGCCGATTTTTTTGTAGATTAGTGGTCTCTTGAAGATTTTTGTAAATTTTCATTCAAATTTGGTGACTGATCGAAAGACAAGATTTCGAATGTTTAGATAAAACTAACTTTGCATGCACATTGTGCATTGAACTACTAATCTAAATTCGAACAATTTCTCTTTATCATTCTGATGATTAAGAACAACTTATCTCCCACCGACTATATTCACATATTGATCATAAATGCTGGTATTTTCGCATATTATCATGTATGACTATACTAAGTATTTTTCGCCGAGCCTGGGTATATATATATATGATTAGCATAGAATCATTCAGCCACACCTAGAGAAGTTGATAACAGCCACAGCATTCAAATCCGCGTTTACTAAAAACAGTTGAAATTAGCTCAAGCCGTCAAGTCAAAATCGATAACATCTACAGATGACCATCATGTTGTGTACCAATTTCACTGCCCCGAAAGCGGATGTAAAGCCGTTTCTTACATTGGTTACACGACAAATCTGTTGTCAACAAGATGCAAACAGCACCAAAACAACGGTGCTATCAAAGAACACTATCGCCAAACTCACAAATCAAGATCCCAAACATACGCCAATTTACTAGCACTATCTCACGTTATGATACCGCTTTTGAACTAAAGCTTGCCGAGGCGTTGCTAATAAAACTCCACAAACCGATCATAAACCAAAAGGACAATACCTCATCTTTACAGCTACAAGTTATCTAAAAAAATATATCGCGAATCATGTAAAATGCCTATTTTATTTTGAGAAATAATGCGCCCTCTATCCGACAACACCACATTCAATACTACTTCAAACATGTTGTTTGAAAATGTTGTGAGTAAATACAACGAAATGTCGCATTCACAAGAAATGAAGTTTTTATCATGAAATGGTTTTCAATGGTGGCATTGAAGACTTCTAAACGTGAAATTAAACTTTTATTCAGAAAGACTGAGAAATGTCTGAAGCAGTGTGTTAAGACGCAAAATAATCTTATTTTTAACGACATACGTCTCAATAACAATTTGTTGCCCAAATATATATATATATATATATATATATATATATATATATATATATATATATATGTAAAAGAAGTTCAGAGTCTCAGCAATTGGTTTGACATATTGAAATAATTGAAGTGAAAATACATGGAATGCACAAGCGCTTTCTTTATTCTTCAGGTGCAAAGTGAAACAAAATGTAGGATCATCATAATTTCAAATATACATTCATCATAATCATAGACATGGAAGTTGTATGGTCATTTACATAGTAGGACATGTTCTTATATAGTAAATGGAAAAATAACTTCGTCATAATTTTCTATGCTAAAATACATCAACGATATCTAATTTATGTATTAGATTGAAACATAGATTTAGGTATAGAAGATCATATATGCGAACTAATATAAAAGACATCTCATCAAACAACATCAAAAGTCACCAACTTAGCATCAATAGGTATGCGCTTAGGCAAAGTTGTCAAAAATCAAGATCATCTCTTACATAGCTTTGTATATGCATGCATGGAGTTTTTAGAAAATATTCAAAAAAATGCGAAGGCGTCGGGTAGGAGCACTCAGTCTACCAACAATAGGTCTAAAAGGTAAATCAAAAGGATTTTAAATAGCAACGTATTCTGAATTTAGTTCAGAAATGGCAATATTGATCATGTTTGATTTATGAAATTTTGGCAATCCATAAAAATTACTGCTTTTGAATTCAAAATTAATCAAATAGTCTTTGATCAATTTGGTGGTTAGATTATTTGAAAACAGTTGAATGGTTTTTTTTATGTCTCTCATAATTTTTTGTCTTCATTAGTTGGTAATTTTTTGTAAAAGCTTTTGTCACCTAGCATATCAAAATTATTATATTGGAGAAACTGGGACATCTTTAAAAACCGGAGTAAGGGTTCAGAAACAATAATATCACAAAATCGTGTTTAGGTAGTTGAAAAAGAAATAGTTAATTAGCCATAAATAAATAAATTATTACCGCAAAGAAAACCTCTTAATACCAACCCAAATTACGAGCATCTTGATATTAAAAAGTTATTAATAATTCACAAGACTGGAATTGTCTGCTTACCTGACAAGGGTCTGAAGTCCTAATGACTTGATAATTCAAGCAGAATCGTTAATAAACGTTATTATGTAATTGTGACTAGAGGGATAATTCGAGGCGCTATCCTAAACCTTAATCTAAACATCGTGATGACACTTAAGCCTTTCCCATCTGGACCCTATCAGCGTCACGTAACGTTTATCTATATATACACTGTAATCATAACAAAAGGGAGATTAAACTGAACATGTGAAACATCTGTAGTTGTCTCAAATAGCTTAGTTTTAAGTTAGACGTCAAACCCATAGATGAAAATTGAAATTTATTAAAGCTTACAAATGAATAAAATATGATAAAAATAAAATAAAATCATATGAAAATTAAATTCAAGAAATGAAATGAAGAACTCTTAAATGAAATAAATATTAAAACGAAACGTTAAAAAAGGAGTATAAATGAAAGAAAACATTTTTTGTGACTTTTAAGAATTATAATAGTTTTTTGGAATGTTTTTTGAAAGAATTTAAGTCCTTAAAAGGACTGATTATCCGTTCCCCGTGGGTATCTGAGGTCATCAGCAGGTGATTCGGACAGGATTCGCGTTTCGGCCCCTCAACCTGAACGCTCAAACCCATCCGAGCGGGGCCCTGCACATAGAGAGCAGCCTCGACCACACTTTAAAAATTCCTTGTTCGGCAGTGTTCATAGAAAAGAAAATGAGGAGATTCAGGAAGAACACAGATCAAATAGCTGTCGTGCAGCAAATAGTCCAAACTTGTGCAGTAAGGAGCTATGCTTATGAAGTGCTTTTTCTGTTTCTAGTCGTAATAATTTCTTGTCATAACCTCTTGATTCTAGAATGTGCAATGTTTTACTCGTTTTATTAATGAAATCTTTAATGTGTGAGCATATTCTACCATACCGTATTACTTGCCCTGCGAACACACGAATCCCTAATTTGTAAGGCATGTTGTTATCAGGAAATGTCAACAGGGTTACTGGAGAATCTAAATCATCGATATGATGATATACCGAGGCCTCAATCATATGCTCTCCAATTTTAAGTTTTACATCTAAATAATCCACTTGTTTGTTATCATAGCCACTTCTGCTGGCTTCAAGACTTTTTGGGTAAATATCTAAAATTAAGTTATTAAAATGACTATAGTTTATGATACACAAATCATCTATATACCTAGTCGTATTAGATAAAATTTTTGCCAGTCCGAACTTTTTACTACGCATTAGTGCTTGCATGTACTGAAATTCACAATGCGCTAAGAATAAATCTGCTAGCAGTGGGCTGCAATTTGGAATTTGCAATTTGCAATTTTGGGCTGCAAGTGGGATAAACAAATTTTGAATGCCAATTATAGACAAATGAAATTAAGTGAACATCTGGAAACGTGCGGTAGGAACAACATGTAAATTTTTCCTTTTAACAAGCTTTTTTCTGAAAACAAAACTGAACGCTAATGTAAAGGATCGATCGCTTTCATCCAAAATTAAATTCATGAATCACTTTTTTATGCGTTTATCATGAATTCATTCACTTTTAATATGAGATGCCTTTTATATTAGTTCGCATATATGATCTTCTATACCTAAATCTATGTTTCAATCTAATACATAAATTAGATATCGTTGATGTATATTAGCATAGAAATATGACGAAGTTATTTTTCCATTTTCTATATAAGAACATGTCCTACTATGTAAATGACCATACAACTTCCATGTCTATGATTATGATGAATGTATATTCATGGATTTCTAAATAGTTCAGTATATCGCATAGAAATCAACAATACCATAGAAAGTCCTAGAATGGAAATTGCATGAAAATTATGGCACACTACGGGGGAACTTAGTTGGGGCAAAAAGCAGATATTGCGAACTGGCTTTCGTGTTTTCTGGTTGACATTCTAAATTATCAAGTCAATTTGTGATCTGGATTGTTACCCCTTGTCCAAAGATCATGTAAGTAGTAATAAAACGGCGAACACTCGACCGGCGCGCCCCCCCTCTGGAACGACAGAGTGTCGTGGTCGGCCGCCGTGGTGCTTCGAGTCTGACTCCCCCCCTCTGGAACGACAGAGTGTCGTGGTGGACTTGGGCGACCGCCAGGATTTGTCTTGAGGCTATAGTGTGTGATGTTTTTCGTGCAATCTGCTGAATGTTGGGTTGTAAAATGGGCTGTTTCGAATGGAAGGAGTGCTCGGATGTGAAAACGGAGGCCAGATTCGGATTCAGCGTGAAATTCTGCATCGGTATGGTGAATTTGAAAGCAATCGGAGAGAAAAAATTTTCGCTGACGTCCCCCCCCTCTGGACAGCTCGCTTGGATTTTGGCTTCCAGTGGACGGATTTAGTCGTGCCATAGCTCGTTTGAAAGCTAAGAGTGAGACAAATTCACTGAAAGAATCGGCTTGTTCATATCTGTCTTCGTTTAGATGTGAGACGCCATTTAAGATTTTGGGACATTGGCGAAAAACGACAGAGTTAGAATTTGGGACGTTTTGGGCTGTAGCGTCAAAACGAAGCATCGGATGGGAAAACGGATTTCAGATTTGGAATCAGCATCAAATTCTCTATCAGCATGGTAAGTTTCAAGTCAATCGGAGAGTTTCAAGTCAATCGGAGAGAAAAATTTTCAACATTTTTCGAAAAAACGTTAGAATTTTTGCGATGGCTGCCTACTGTAGAGCCAAAACGAAGCATCGGATGGGAAAACGGAGGCCAGATTCGGATTCAGCGTCAAATTCTACATGGAAATGGTGCATTTCCAGCTCAATCGGAGCACTAGAACCGGAGATAGACGGGTTTTTAGTGTTTGGATGATGGGTATTACGTCATCAGCTGATCGCCACACACTATATAAGCTGGGAACCGACAGAGACTTGACATTAATACGAGAGATTGTCAACGGTAAGTCGTCTCTCTCAGCTCCGATGATAGCTTCGGACATTCCAAATTCCGGGTTTCTGTAGGAAACCGACTTAGAAAATTTCATTGCTGATATCAGCTAAGGCGTCAGACTTAGAGGTTAGCCAGGAGATGGCCTTCGTCTCCAGGCCATAAAAGACTCCAAAACTTTAAAGGCTTGTAACTTTGCTTCTACAAGTCCGTTTGACTTGATTCAAAAAAGGTTCGGTCGCTATTGACCTGCCCTAAGTGATAGACTACTTATAAAGTTTCATAAGTAGTGCTAAAAAATTGAAAAATTTAAATTCACTAGTTTTGGAGGTTTTCTGGGGTTTCCGACCCTGCTGAATTCAACTAAGACATTTATAAAGTTGTGGGAGGCGAGCTTCGGCTTGGAATTTGCAACCTTTGTAAACAATCCACTGGTTTTCATGTCAAAATCGGGGTCCGGATACCAACACAGTGATATGACGCACGCTCTGTCCGCGGGAGGTTGGATTTGTGGGCCGAGGCCTTGGAGTTGGGATAAGATCCCCTCTGAGTAATGCCTGTAACGGATTCAAAGGTTCGACACTTTCCACCAATCTCACAATTTAGCTGTATGATTATAAGAATGACTGCCAATGTCGCCTGTTAGTAATTCTATTTCATCCTTCCTTTACAGATACATAGTTACAAAATGGGAGGCAACTCAAAATTTTTATTTAAAAAGTGCTCTTGCGGAGAAACAAAGAGAGGTGGCGAATTCAAACGCCACCTTAACAAGTATAAGAATACTCCCCACTTTCACGAGGAAAGAGCCGCTATTTCCGGCTGTACACATTGCCTGAAATTTTTAAAAGGCAAGGAGCATGAGGCATTTTACATCGCCCACGCCGAATGTCCGGTCAAAAAGGCTAACAATTATACAACATCAGACATCGGCAAAGTGATCGCGCCCTTCTTCAACGAAGAAAAAGTCGATCTAGACGCAGCACTACAAGAGGCTATTGCAACAATTTTGCAACCTGCTGCTTTGGCCACTACCTCATCGACAGCAGAAGAGAAGGCCCCACTAAGCGATTTGGACAGCTCAGATGACTCCGATTCTGAGGAGGTCGTCATCACTAAAAACGCGGAAGAGATAGGAAAACCGACAAATCAGTCTTCCCCGAAAAAGAAAGTGATCGCACCTTCCCCAGTAAAGAAGGGGATTAACCAGCAGATGAACAGCTGGAATAAGGATGAGCAGATCGCAAAAGTGAGCCAGGAATATGCACTCACGAAATTAAAAGATGAGCTCACTCGTTACAAAAACGAATGTTCGGCCCTTAGGGATGACAATTTCCACCTGAAGGGTCAGGTAGCCGAGATTCGGGCCCTCAAGACCAAAGTAATTAACTTAGAACCTTTCCGCGAAAGGGCGCTTGCCAGCGAAAAACGAGTTCAAGAGCAGGCGACGTACATAAAATCACTAAAAGCTCAGGAAGAGGTGTCAAATTTAAAAATCGAGCAACTAAAAACTAGCCTGACTGAGAGTCAGAAGAAAGAAGAGAGACGAACAACGCTCAACATTCCCATCATCAAGAGCAGAATCATAGACAGCGTCATCCTTGAGAATGAGGACTTGGATACCACATTCGAGTGCTACGATCGGGCGATGGCGGAGATGCGCTGCCTTCATCTCTCAATAAAACATGATGGTGACATCAAAGAATTACGCCACCGCAAGCGGAAACTGCCGGCCAAATACTTGCCTCAGCCACCACCATCGAAGGTTCAACGAACCGGTTGAATTGATTTATGGTAAGTTAATATCATCTCTATCACTTGAATATAATTTCATCTATTTTTCCTTCTATTTTCAGATACGACGAGAACGAACCAACGGCTCTCATAAGGGCCACCATGGGGCAAGACATGATAGAACCTCCACGCGGTTTGCCCTGGGCAGTCTTTAGACTGGCGAATACTATCATTAAGTTGAATCTGCTATCAGTCAACTTGAACGTTGCATCACATTAGAGAGGTATATAAACCACTACCTCTCATTTCATTTCATTTCAATCATGGAGACACCAAACGCTGCAGTCAACTCTCCTCGCGGACCGCAGTTAAGACCGCGAAATTTATTTAATGAATTTGCTAGAATAGAGGAGCAAGACAGAGTTCACAACAATCTTGCTCAGATTGGCAATGCGATGACAGCAAGTGTTGCCAATCCAATGGAATGGCGCTACATTACACCCTCCACTCACATACCAACTGGCATGGAAGTCGACACTGCTGAGGTTGAACGGTTTCGACTCTCTCTCAGCAGAATCGGTATGGAGTAAGATTGCTGATGACGACTCCCGAGAACGAACCACCGGCTCTCTTAAGGGCCACCATGGGGCAAGACATGATAGAACCTCCACGCGGTTTGCCCTGGGCAGTCTTCGGACTGGCGAATACTATCATTAAGTTGAATCTGCTATCAGTCAACTTGAACGTTGCAAATGAAGTCCGGTGTAATACTTCCTTTCGACGGGCGTTCCTGTAAAGGGCGGCGGTGAAACCCGTAGCTATGTATACCGCAAGGGACATTCGGCAATGGTCAATCTTGTTAAACCTCTCTGCGTCATGTTTGCAAGTGATTGCCTCTGTCTCAACGTAGTATGCATTCGCGCCAGGGCGACATTTAGCCAACTGTCGAAGGTTGCCTTATAAACTATCCATTGCATACGTTATGAGAACCATGAGTTCTACCTGTCTCTATCAATGAGATGAATTGATGAATGGAATGAAATGGGAGGACACTCACGCGCCACACGCAACATAACACACTTCTCTCTTCCGTAGTCTAACAAGCTCTTTACACATGGATCGCAGTCGATTGCTATCCCTGTATCAGAAGTGTAAGCTATCTTAATTTTATCTAACACTATTTCATCTACCATTATCATCCATATGAAATGTTATAAGAATTGCAAGTTAAACTAAGCGTGCTACTATTTCCAAATGAAAAAGTATACATGATACATCCACTGAAGCCCCATTCAAGTAAGTCAGTATGAAAGCAAAGATAATATGAAATAAAAATTTATTATGGCATGTATTTCAAAAGGTCTTCATCGTCAATATCGTCCCAGAGTCTGGCTTCACATAGATCACAAAAACAGTTCACTTGTTTCAATCGTTCTTCCACTGCGAGCCTCACTTTGTCGATATACTCCCACTCCGCCATAGTTCGTGGCTGGGAGTTAGGGGTGTACCACTCCCATAATTGGTGGAGGAATTTGGTGCTGGTGATCTCCATCACATCGTCAGTATCGTACTGGAGATACTTCCACCTCACGCCTGTTAAGTCGGGACACTCCTTCTCACATACACTCTCCTCTTCGTCGTCCGCTGGTAATGACAACTTTCTGATATTGTCCAGTCGGTACACCTTCTCTACCTTCCCCTTCGTTGGAGCGTTTGGTGCAACGAGCGCCTTTGGTGTTGAGCATGGAGAAGAGAATTTTGTGTTTGGTGTTGTCGGAGGACTTGTCATGTTGACTGTGAATAATAACTTTCAAATGTTTTCTAATTCTTAAGTATCAACAAGCAACCAATCAGAATGAACAGCCAATGAATGATGAATATGAAAGTATATATGTAAAGTGACATTCGTGTCATTTCACTCTGTCTTTGTGACATATAAGTGAAGTGTTCTCTGGCGAATTCTATATTTGAGGCGTACAAGTGAACTGCTCTCTCGTAAATTCCAAATTTGAGTGAAGTCTCTATCTTGTTGAAGTATCAACCTTAAACTTGATTTCGTTGAAATGGTAAGTTGAAGATTTCCTCTCTCATCTCCCTCAAACGTGTGGCTAATAGCATCTTCCTCAATTTCAGGCATCAACTTCATCACCAACGCCCTCCCTTCTCGAGGAAAGTTTAGAGTTGTTGAGTCAAGGTAGGTTGTAACAATACACTGAGACTTGAACAGAGATGAAAGAATGATTTCTCTTTCAGGTGATACCAGTCCCATCTCGAGCGAGTCGGATAACAACAGCGACTCCATGTCAACATTGTCGCGGGAATGCAACGATCGGGAATGTGCTGACTGTGGGCACATCTTCACGAGGAAGCGTGATCTCGTCCGACACATCAAGCGAGGTGTTTGTAGACCTAAGTCAGCATCAATCTCCGAAGGTGGGGATGATTCTGTTAACGATGTCTCCTTTTCTTGCGATTTATGCATTCAGTCTTTTGAGTCACATTTTGAACTATCTTCACATAGACTTCGAGATACACACAGTGACGATAGTTATACTAACAGCAGCTCCTCTGAACAGCGACTCTCTGAAGTGTCGACAAATAATTTAGTGAGGAACTACCAGATGGAATCCTCAGAAACCATTACTGACTTTGAAGAATGGTTTCATCAAAATTCAGCTTTGATTGGTGCACTCTTCAACAATTTAGTCAATTTTAGAATGAAGGCGCTCATCTATCTCAAAATAAAATATGTAAAAATCGACCACCATACTGGTCAAATAGTAGAGAGGTTGGAGTTTCACATACCCTCCTCTCCTGCAACCGAAGTTGTAGACTGCGAGTCTTGGATAAATTTTCATATCCAAGGGTTAAAATTAAACATAGATAAATTTAACGAGCGTGATAGTGGTCTCGTTTTTGATGGTATTGAGACTGCCATGATTAAAATCACTTTATTAGAGAACTACTCTGGACGAGGCTCCTTTAAACTTCCGAAAAATTTAAGAAATAAAGCAGCAGTCATTTCTGTAGATTGCGAATCGCAATGTTTTAAGTATGCCGTCCTCTCCATTCTCCACTATAATGATGTACAGTATAGCCGATACCGTAAGAGTAAGTATCAACAGTGGGAGAATGAATTAATGTTTGATGACTGCAATAGTGAAGATATGAAAATTAAAGATATAGAAAAATTTGAAAAATTGAACAACATCAAAATAGTTCTCCATGTTTGGGAAAAGGGATTGAAGGATGTCCGCTACAACTCGCGTTCGAGTTGTTATGACCACGTTGTCAACCTTTTATTAGTAAGACAGGATGATAGTGAGGAATGGCACTACTGCGGTATTCCCAAAATTTCTCGCTTATACCACCACTTAAGAAATTCTAGCTCATCAGAGATTTATTACTGTGACAGATGCATTCGCAACTTTAGGAGTAAAAATAGATTTGAAACTCATTACGAATGGTGTAAGCGAGGTAAACTACAAATGGAGCGCATGCCCAAAGATAAGGAGTTTTCATATAGAGAGAATGGCGATGAACTAAGTCCTCTTCGTGTCATCTATGCTGACATCGAATGCTATATCGATGATAACATCCACAAGCCAGCAGCCATATCCTGCTATGAAGTATGGCATGACCATTTCCAAAATAGAAAAAATAAAATGCACGTCTGGCAAGGTGAGGATTGTATTTACCAATTCCTACAATTCCTCGAACAGGCTGTAAAATTTCAACAAAAGTATGATGGTGAACTCTATCGCAGATCATTGCATATGACAGCAGATGATCAAGCAAAATTTGATAGTTGCAACGTTTGCCCCAAATGTAGTAAAACATTTGATGATGATAAGATTAAGAAAGTGCGCGACCATGATCACATCACTGGTAAATTTAGAAACGCACTATGTTCAAAATGCAATTTTTCACTTAGGATGAAACGGCGTACATTACCCGTCATTTTCCATAATTTCAGGGGCTACGACAGCCATATGATAATAAAAGGAGGTTTAGGTCAAATGAAAGAGTGGAAGCTTGATGTAATAGCACAAACGAGAGAGAAGTTTATGGCCATGACAGCAAAAGTGCTTGTCGATAAAACTAAAGAAAATAAGACGGTCTATTTTGATATAAAATTTTTAGATTCCTACCAATTTATGACTGCATCACTGGCCTCTCTCGTACAAAATCTAAAGTCTCTTCCACTAACACAAAAACTTAAGAAACAATATCCAAATCTAACCGATGAAGTCATCACACGGAAAGGAGTCTTTCCATATGCATATTTTGATGCGATTAGTAAACTCGGCGAGACTTCTCTTCCGCCCATAGATAAATTTAAAAATGATTTGAGCGGCGCAGAATGTAAGACCGAAGATTATGATCATGCACAAGATGCATGGATAAAATTTGACTGCCATACATTTGGTGAATATATGATTGCCTACCTTAAGTTAGATGTATTTTTGCTGGCTGATGTATTTCAGGAGTTTCGACGAGTGGCATTAGAAGAAGATAAGTTAGATCCCGTCCACTTTGTCAGTCTGCCAGCCATGTCATTTAAGTCTGCTTTTAAAATGACTGGTGAGACCATTCATCTCTTACAAGATCCAGAGATGTATAATTTATTTGAGCGAGGAATTCGCGGTGGTCTCACATTTGTAAATAAACATAGGTTAAAATCAAAATTAGTAGGCGATGATCAGACTCATCTTAAGTATTATGACCAAAATAATTTATATGGTAGTTCACTATCCAAACCACTCCCTCACTCTGAGTTTAGCTGGTTAGATGATAGTGAAATTCAGCATCTCTCCGACCCTTCTAACATACTAGCAATTCCAGATGAAGGTGATTGGGGATATTATTTTGAGATAGATCTAATCTATCCAAATAATATTAAACATAAAACCGTAGATTTTCCACTCGCACCCGAATCAGGTGAAGTGACCAAAGATATGTTTTCCGACTTTATGAAACAATTTCATAAAGATTTAGAATCATGCGGTCAACCCGACTATAAGCCTTGCCGCAAACTTTTACTCACCCAATATGATAAGGAAAACTATCTAGTCCACTTTAGCATCTTAAAATTTTATTTAGAAATGGGCATGATTTTAAAGAGTTCACCGCATTATTAAATTTAGACAGAAAGCCTTCCTCAAACCATATATTGATAGCAACAGCCAGAAACGTGCACTAGCCCAAAATAATTTTGAAAAAGATTTTTATAGGTATAAGAACAACAGTCTATTTGGTAAGACGATGGAGGATGTTAGAAAGCGCGTAAACTACAAACTAGTTAATGATGATCAAAAGTATCACAAATTGACCTCATCACCTCTATTCATCGATAGAGACATAATCGATGAGGATCTTGTAGGTATTAAAATGATAAAATCTGAAGTTGAGTTGTGCAAACCCATCTATATTGGTCAAGCTGTTCTAGATTACTCCAAGCTTGAAATGTATCAACTCTTCTATAAAATACTAAAACCGTGTCCTCTCGTAAAAGAGGTTCGTTTGTTGGGTGGTGACACAGATAGTTTCTTTTTAGGTATTGCCACTCAAAAAGATTTAAATTTTAATGAAGTAGGAAAATCTTTGGAAAGATATTTTGATACATCAAATTATCCTGCTGATCATCCACTATACTCAATCAAAAATAAGGCCAAACTTGGTTGTTTTAAGGATGAAACAGCAGGGAAGGAGATAGCTGAAATGATTCTCCTCCGCCCTAAAATGTATTCTATGAAATTAAAGGATAGTGATGATAGCATTAAGCGCGCTAAAGGCATATCAAAATCCATTGTGCAAAACATGAAACATGAGAATTTCAAGGGAGCCTATAGAAATAAAAAATATAACGTTTGTCAATATGACAATCTTAAAATCTAAGTCGCATGAGATCAAAACTTATACTTTTAAGAAACGGGCGCTTTCAGCATGGGAGGATAAGAGGTGTTGGATAGGACATAACATATCTCTTCCACATGGACATCCTGATACAGGCATACCACCACCCAAAAGAATTAAACCCACACTACCACATTCAGGAGACGTCTTAGCATAATCATCCTTAACTTAGTATTTTGATGTTGATTTCTGTAGATAAACATTGTTGTTTTATGTATCGCATGAGATTGTTTTTTCCTTGTGAATATGTGTCCACATCTGTACATTCCCCATGTGATGACTTCTCCACTGAAAGACATTTTTCCTATCCCTGTATATTTCCACCCTTCACGAAGTAAAAAGACTTTTTGTATATAGCAATGTTTATTGAAGTGCGCTCATGTATATATTTTCAGTGGATGTTGTATAAAGTCTATTGCTTCACATTCATGTACATATTTCAATAAATGTTGTATAAAGACTTCACTTTGTTTTCCGAAACACTAACGTTATGAGGGATTTAGTATCTTTCACGTGGATGCACTCTTGTAAACCATTGGTAATTTTGATAGCAATAGAGGGTATCATTTGTTTGATGACGGGATGATAGAAAATAGATTCAAACATCTTCTCGACTATTCCATATGAAGCGTCTTTATCATGAATGAAATCACGTAAAATGTATTCTTTTTTCTCACCAACAGAAATAGGTAGAATCAAATCACTTTGAATGTAAAGGTGCTGCTCATGTTTATCAAGTGTCATTGGTGTTTCTATACCAATCGTATGCGCAGCAGTAAACACTGTTTGTAGCATTGAAAAACCAAAGAGTTTCTTCAAATTTTTACTCAATTGACATTGAATGTCATCACCCAGTTTCAGAACAACGCGTTGATTTTCAATTGAAAACGAAATGTGGTGTGTCTTTACATCATATTTACTTTTCATCACATGCTTCAACTTCTGTTGTATATAAGGATTTACTACATGAATGAATCTTTCAACTGTATGATATAGACGCGGCATTATATTGATAGCAACTTTAGATTCTTCATAAGACTGGTAAATTTTCTTGATGCGATCGCCATAGATGTCCACCCACCATTCATCATTAACTGAATCAGCTTTAGTGTGATATTCATGAGAAGCATACACCACGCCGCTTCCAATAATAGGTGTATAATGTCTTACAAAATGACGCAAGGTTGGAGAGAAATAAACTGTAAGTTTGTCATTATATTTCTGAATAACCAACTTATTTTTGTCCGCCATAATTTTCTCTCCATACTTCTTACCCACAGTCTCATTCCATCGTTTTACTAACTCAATAAGTGATAAAGGTTGAACACCACGCTTTTTCAAAATGATGCGTTCTTCACATTCTACAACATCTTCATCAAATATTTTAAATTTATAATGAAATTTGTTGATTCGATTTGAATAAACTTTTCTAACATTTGCAGTAGCAATTGACGTTAGATGTAGTCCATGGCCAAAACCGAGATGCGGATAGAATTCATTATCCAACCTCAGTGTAAGACCTTTAGTAAAAGAATGAAAGCGAAGGAACTGTCTCCCACTCCAATGATAGATAGTAAACTCATAAACTTTCTGATCCTTATTCTTCATGATGGAAGTATTACCACTATTGAATGCCTTAATAATTTTCTCATTCCCAAATGGTTCATAATAATCTGATTTTATCTGAATCCATTCATAGTTCCACTTTCCATCTGATGTTAAATTGTATGGGAACTGGAATGCATTATTCATCGTTATTCCATCATGGGTGCGAGGAGTCAATATCATTTCTTCCAAATCATTCACATTCTGAATATTGCTATCATAGCAAATACTAGAAACGCCAACCTCCCATTCACCTTCTAAATGTAGTGGGCGATTTAATTCTAGTCGATAGTCTGATGGTTTATTTTTGGGAAATTTATTCATAGAAGCATTACTGGGTAAGTAGATTAGAAACGAGTCCTTATTTTCACTTTCCATATTATTCACATTGGAAAAATATATTAGCAAACTTTTGCATTAACTCTTCATTCGGAAATGGAGTGTGATACTTGTCACAGCATCTTTATGAAAAGGAATCAACGCACCAGCATCGTCATAAATGGCAATATCAATTTGTGGGATGTAGTTTGATTTCAGCTTTGTATAATGCACTTTCTTGAAAGTATGCTCAGATAAAATACTGCAGCTTTTTGGCTGCTATGGTATCATTGCTAGCAATGGAGCTTCAACATCTCCCACACGTACATCTTCACCAATATTGGAATATATCTGAAAATAGTTAATACGACGCGATAGCGACATGTCTGCGCTAGCTTTGGTTACAGTGCCACTTTTAAAGATATTTTGATCAAAACCCAAAATGTCCATTAGAGTTTTATCCATAATTAGTTCAATACCTTTTCCACTTATAGTGAGAGACAAAGTACCTTCTTTTTCAGAAAATGAAATATGTTGCTCATTAATCACTTCATTTAAATAATCTACAAACAATTTAACCGAAGTAATAATGCGAGGCATCAACACTCTTGTTTCATGTAAGATACCACCTAAAGGCTCTACACACTTTCTGTATAAAGATACGGTCCACTCTGTATCAAATTGATTTGACCTTTCACATGGTAAATGTTGCATATCAGATTTTCCATGAACAGCTGCAGAACGATGTCGTAAGAACTGATGAAAATCTTTTGAACAAACTAATACTAGATCATCATCATTTAATTTACTTATTGCAATATGATTAGATGATTTGATATAAGTCAATGTTGCCACTTGTTTACCATCAACTCGAAGGAGATAATTAAATTTCTTCAATAATGTTTCAGGAGTCATGTTTGTCTTTCTTGGCTTAATCACAATCTTCTTTACCAACGTCTTCTCATTTCTTGGAATAAGATCTACATAATAAGCTTCCTCTCGATATATTAACTGTTTATGACCACTTATGTGGTAATTAACGTTAAAATTATCATAGCTTGTTAAGGCGCTAGCGAGGTAACCTAAATCATTTCTTAAACTTGGACTTAAACCAACAATCCAATCTTTCTCAACTACATGATGTACATAATTATGATCATCATTGTGCGTAGTAAATTGGACAATATGTTTACACGCTTTATTCAAGAAATCATATATAAACTTTTTACATGATAAGAGATCTTTCTTTGGCCACTGTGGAATGTATACTCGGCACCCCTTTTCACATTGGTAAGCAGCTGTACGTCTCATATTAATAGTCATCACCTCATGATCAAAAGTATAGACACAGTTGCTATAAACAAGTTGAGTGACACCCACTTCCCAATTTCCATTTAGCTGTTGTGCATGATCAATGGGAGTAGAAAAGAGTGCGGCTCGATTACTAGCAAATCTCTTTGTAGCCGCATTGCTAAGCAAAATATGATAAAACGACATTTTTATATTGCTGATCTGCGGCTTTGCATAACATCATGAAGACTTGGATTTTGGACTCTCTACAATATATCAGAGTTGATCGTGATGGAAACGTGCATTTCAAAAATTCTCATGGTCATACATCAAGAGGTATTACATTAACATGGCGACAATTTGTCAACCTCAATGATATCATGAGGGATTTGGAATATTTTGAAACATTAAGATTCATCTCCTTGGGTGATCAAATTTGGCTTCAACATTACAGAAATGAAATTCAAATCTGCCATTCTCATTCCGCAAACTGTTTCTCATTTCGCAAATACAATTGGGAGAAGTATAGAAGATACATACATCGCTCCATCATGACATTTATTCGTCGTGAGTTCATCGCCCTACTATGCAAATCTTAATCAGACATGACTACCACGCACCATGAGTTGGAAATTAGATTCCCTACAACGTATTGAAACGGATCATGATCGAAACGTCTATTTCAAAGATTCAACTGGAAATGTGAGAAGAGAGTTTGCTTTATCTTATCGTCATTTTCAATCTCTACATCATATCATGAAGGATTTGAAATACTTCTATATGAAAAGACATTCACGTATTGGAAATCGCATCTGGTTGCGCGTCAACAATCGGCGAATTCAACTCTATCATTCCCAACTCCATACTAACTTCACATTTCATCAAGGTAGTTGGGAAAAGTATAAAAGGAAGGTACATCGCTCAATTTACTCATTTTTTCATCATGAAGCGCCATCGCTACACCATCGTCAACATTCTCCGTCGCTTCAGACTCTACACCAAAATCGATCTCACAACATTACACCAACACCTTCCAAACAGCAAGTATTACCCGGGCCGACCTCAAATGTTAGTGGTGAAGATGAACAATTCACGGAATCTTCAACTCTTCCCAAATGGGACTGTACAGATTCTCGGCGCCCTTTCTCATTCATCGGCGCAGTCAATGCGCTTAGAGCTACAAAGACTACTACGTCGGATATGGAAGAGGGAGAGGTGTGCGATGTCGAATCTGACTGTGGACAATATGGTGATCTCTACTCAATTGAGTGAAAGTGCATCATTTTTGAAGATTCGTACCAGCAGTTACAATTTGTGTTATGAACCCGAACTTTTTCCTGCAGCTCTCATTAGTTGTTGGTTACCTGTGCATGTGGCAATCTTTCATAATAGTAAAGTGATCATTACTGGACTAAAATCTCATGTACAAGCAAATGTTATCCTAGACTATCTCATTGAGTATGTACGTACCCAGCGGATTGTAAAATAAAAAACAATTTTTCCAACATGATGTTTTTATTTCAAATCATGATAGAACTTACAAATCATTTTTTCATTAGAGGATGGATTACATGAAAAGTTTTGAATAACAGATACAAATCGAGATACATGTAAACGTTTTAAGATGAAGTACAGTACAAAAGCACCACACGTTGATGAAAGTGGATGTTGTAGTATGCGTTCATTTCGCTGATATTGACGCGTATGTTTTCTCAACCACTGCTGTGTTGGTATATTTGGAGGTTGAGCAAGAGAGTCAAATAGTTCACCACGTCGGTCTTCTCCAATAAAGATCGCTTTCCAATGCTCACCGCCTAAATTCTGCGAATGAGTGTTTAGCACAATAAAGATGGGATAGTGATTTACTGCAGGTGGTAAGGTATCGAGTGAATAGACATTATCGAAAGCTTTCAACGTCGCTTCGTCTGCATTACGCTGCACTTTAGTCTTAATATCGTCAGCAGTCAACCAACTCATTAACGATTATACTGAAGAATCACGTCACGATACTTTGTAATTTCAATATTTGAATCGAAGACTGCATAAATTAATACATTGATCGTCTCAGGTAGTGTTCTTTTGAACGTTAAATCCAAACGAATATTATGAGGCACGTTCGCTTGACGATAGGGTGCACTAATATCGCTGTCAGCAGTCAAATCAAATGCATAAATAGTATATCCACTCTTAAACTCTTTCATAGTCAGTCCGTTGGTGTCATCCGTATTGTAAAAGCCAAAGACATCCATAAAATCAACATAACTGCGCATAAATTGATCCGAAGCAAAGTCTGGTTTGTAGGGTGGACCAGGATGACTCACACCATTTACACGTAAAGCAATTTCACTTAACTGATTGTGTTTAAAATTGAAAGGATTCTTCTTTATATTACCATTAAATGCATCATTTTCAACCATTGCCACCATGAGGAGCTTCGGTGCTTCCGATGGAAAGAGGCCATCTTTCATGAAACTCTTTTGATCTTTCGGAATTGTAAAGGTGAGAAGCTTTGTATGCTGAACGAGGTAAATGGCATTTTGGCGGTTAAGACCTTCAGCATGTCCTCTAATGACACTTGGATTCGGTACTACTCGACGAATGTAAAGTGCAATATCTTCCACATGAATTCTAAAATTGTCAACTTTAGCAAATGCATTCAGCGCAAATTCAGGCTTATTCAATGTCAGCTTGAGTCGCATGCTGGTATTACAGAGTAAAAACTTTGACTGTCTAAAGAAGTCAAAATTCAGCGGACCATATAGCTGACATACTTTACTATCTTTAATCATAGCAGATCGCTTTACAAAGCCACTGTTTGTTTCAACATCAAATTTTCCTGCTTCATCTCTATACCATCCCATGGCTTCCATATGACTTTTTTGTGCTGCTGGATGAAACTGTGATACATGATTGAAATATGATTTATAGGGATAATCGCTTTGACCACCTTCCACCTGCTGCTCTCCAATCGTTAGAGAAACATCGCGAAGTAATGTAGTCAATGGTAAATTGTTCAGTCCAACTTTATGTGCATCGTCAATAGCAGTTCCATCTGCTTGCTGAATTCTAAACCTCAAATCAAGCATCGCATAACTCAAATCTATGTAGTCATCACTACCACCAGGAATAACAAATTCAATGGGGCCAGAATTCTCAGCTGTTCGAGGATGATAATCTACAATACTTGAACTAAGAATATCTGTCTGTATGGCTTGTTGATCAAACAAACAAAAACCGGAAGTTTTACACTCCATGATTAGAAGTTATAGCAGCGTCGTCGTTTAGCGCCTGATGAATGATTAGAGCCTCTGCGACGTTTGCGTGAATGCCTTTTGACTGAAGATCGCACCTTACCAGCTCCGCGATGTTTCCTCCTTCCTTTATTCATTCGTTTAGGTGATTTCTTTCCTTGAGTAACACCAGCAAAGGTCTGCTTCAATGTTTTTAAACCGCGTTCCTTCCCACGATTCAACAAACTGCTCTTAAAACTTCTACCTCTGGAAAGATCACTAGCAACATCACCAGCAAAGCCAACGGCATTACTTAAAACATTTCGTTTTAAAGATCTACCGACATTGGATATGAGAGGTGCTACAACAGATTTCAGTGCACCAAGTATGCTACCTCCACGTTGGCGGCGAGCGCCGATGTAAATTTGTCCTCCACCACTTACATAGGAGGGTCGTGAATAAAATGAGGCAGTTGGATTCATAGCTCAAACCCTAAACATTGTTAGTTACAACTTTGCATGAATCACTGTCGATCACTTAGATGAAAGATGTCGGCACGACGCATCCAAGAGTTCATACTTGAAGGATAACCAGTCCATTTAACAAGACACCATTCTTCACCTTGCCGTTTTTTACATCGAATGATTTTCTCTACCAAATATGTTTCACTTTCAGTGACTACCACAATCTCATCGCGGTAAAAGCTACCCTCAATTTCTTCATTATCGTAATCTTTCAACTTGTAGGTGGTCGGAGAGTCTTTTTGATTAATCCTTGATACTGTAAATACCTCCTCTGTCCAATTCGGAAGGTACCCTTTAGCAAAAACACTTTTCACTTTTGAGATACGAACTTTATCACCAATTTTCACATCACTTTTCACATGAGTGCGTTTACGTTGGAATGATTCGCGCACTTTATCTACATTGTCAGCATTTACATCTACTGGTCTGAGTCCAATAGAACGATGGATAGAGTGATTGTAGGCATGGAGTGTATCTTGTAGAACCTTTGTCCAATTTTGTGTCAAGTTGGCAGTAAAATGTCGCCACAAGCGATTTTTTAATGTGCGATTAAAAATTTCAACGAGTGCAGCTTTATAAGCACTCATTACACTAAACAACTCAATGTCATGCCTCTCAAATAATCTTCTCACATGCTGATTTTCAAACTCTTTTCCTTGATCACTCTGAATTCTTTTTGGAATGCGACCTTCTCGAAAAATTGTTTGGAATGCTTTTGCTACTCCTTTCCCTTCTTTAGTTTTTAAAGGTTGAGCCCACGCATAACGCGAGAAAATATCAATGACGGTTAAAATAAAATTATTGCCCGAGTTATGTTTTGAAATGGAGGCGACATCGCACAAATCTGCTTGCCACTGTTCATCGATGTCATGAACAATATAATGGCGGGTGCGGTACTTCTTTTTCGCTTGTTTGTGGAGTGTATAGGTAGCCTGACCCTTTAACCATCGTTTCACTTGTGATTTTGGAAGACCACTCGCTTTTGATAATTTCTTGATAGATGCAAATCCTGCCGGATGTTTTACATCATAATAGATTGACTTCAAACGTTCAGTCGATGACGACTGACTCTTTTTCCTCCTCCTCATCTTTTTTGTTTTCTTGCCTTTCTACATTTACAACAACTGCAGCATTTAGCTTTAGCGGTTTTGCGATCGTGTTCACATTGCTTAGGGGTTTCATTGTGAGAGCTAGCGCAGCAAGTGCAAGTGACAACGACATTCACCTCTGGCGGTTCATTACATGGCAAGCAACACATCTGCTTCATATTAATAGTCTGAGAACATGTATTTCCTGGGAGGAGCTGTTTTACGTTTTCCTTTTACTAGTTTTAGTGGTGGCGTAAATCTACGTCGAGTTCTTCCTCTTGTTTGCTTAGTGAGTGTGGGAGGGGATGTAGCAGGTGACGTCTTAAACCAATTTGTTGGCATTTTCATCGTCTGAAGCATTGGAGCAGTAGCCACTGTTGAATCAAGTTCTTTCAATGTCTCATTATTCAAAGCAAATTTTGGTACATTATGCTTTTTCAATAGTTTAAGAAAGTATGACCAACCAGGTGGAACGTAGCCCTGACGGCGCTTTCTACGTGTCGCATACTGAATCAAGTCTTCATAACGTGAAGCATCAATCACTTTATTTTCATCTGTAATGATTTCTCCTCTATCATTTACATTGAGATGGGGTTCAATACTATTGAAAAGAGATATGGCATGTGCGCGAGATGCTAAAGGTGTAGCAGTCGATACAGAGTCACGCATCTTATTCTTCAAGTTTTTCAATTGCTCAACAGTTTCCGATTGTAATAATACAGCACGATGTGGATCTTTGATGTGAACATTTTGCTGATAATCTATTTCTTTCCTATACATTTGATTTGCAAGAGGTTGCTTTACTTGCTGCATGGCAGTCAATTGTACATATTCATCCTGAGGAATAACAATCATGCGAGAATAAGAACTCATAGTTTGTAGATAATCATGGGAGTTTTCAAAATATCACTTCGAAATCTAAATTCTTCCGGACACTCTTGCGTAAAGTCAGTGAATAAGTAACCGTGTGGTTTTTCAGTAGCTGCTTGAAAAATTTCAATCAAGGCTTTTGAACCTCTGGGTGCAACTTGTCGCGCTAAAATTTCAAATTGACTTTTATCTCGCGGATTCTTGAAAATAGCATAATAGTGTGTATTCAGGTTTCGTGTACGAGCTTCTTTTCCATCAGGAAACAAATTTTGTGTGATATAGATGATAAAGCACCTTTTATGGTGTGCTGCGCGAGTGAACATATCTGCAACATCTTTTGAATTCTTACTTTCTTTTAATAAATCATCCAATACAACAACATCATTAGACTGAAGTTTATCCACTGGAATAATTCCTTCATGTCGAATAAAGTTGCGACTTTGCCATTCCTGAAACAGCGACGGTTGATAAATACCATAACACCAAATCACTCGATTGATAGGTTCCTTAAACAACTCCCTTCTTTTATCCAATAAATTCAGCGTGAAAACAGTTTTACCTGCATGAGATGGACCTGATACAGTCAGAACTTTATCACATTGAAGTCTGAAATCCATTATAATACTTTGAGATTCAACATTTGCATAATTAACGTCTAGAGCCAAAGATATTACCCAATACGTTGCCCACGATAGGAGCTAGCATCGGTAGTAACGCTGGAAGGAAACCACCCTTTTGTGTTAGAGTTTCCCTCTTTCTTTGAAGGGTGACTTTAGGATTGGAGATGAAACGCTATTTCGCAGCATATCGCTTAAGTAACTTTCGTTGTTTTGGTGCTAATTTCTTCGTCCTCAACTTCCTCACATGAGAAATAATTTCACGAATGAATTTATCGTTAGCATGTCGTATAGCATTGTATCGCTGATTTGCTTTCATTCGTCGGAGAGCTTGAATGGCTGAAGAAAACTTTGAAGACTTTTGACTTTTACTTTTCGTCATTTTACGTTTCGCCATTTTTCGTGTTAGTCTTTGCTAAAACCTATCTTTACCACATTTGCATAGGTACTAACTATTGCGACATAAGTGGCACTCGAAATGAGCAATATCACGGTGGTTACATTTGCAAAGTTGAATGCAATTACGTATGAAACAGCGTTGACAAAAAGCATGCTTACATCTCTTGAAGATGCGCTTTTCATTTCCATCCTTTCGCTTACATACATCACAACACATAGTTTCACCGTTACTGATGTCTATAGCAAGTCTCTTTGAAGATATGAATTTGCCAACCTTTTCTAAATAATAGACACATGTACAGAAGGAATATACTTCGAGAGTGAGCAGACATAGCTCGAAAACCAGTTGTGCTACAATCAAGTACCACTGCATTTTCAATTTTTCTTTATGGAAAGTCGAATGTGAATATCTGAAATCGCTTCAATCACTAGACTGCTACCATGATGGTTAAATGCGTTAAGACGTTCAGCAATTTTTATCATATGTCTTTTAAAAAATTCTTCGGGGTGATCTACCACTTCCATTGAATAAGAAGCAAAATGGAAAGAGCGACTTTCCACCTCTTCCTTTCCAAAATGACTAAACTTAATTTTCGCAACTAATCGCGCCATGATAATGCTATCAGAGAATGTATTCATTAACTCTAGAAATAGAGTGCTAGCATCATCGACCACTGCTTCGATGTCGGTCTCATCTTTATGAAAATTTATCACATAATCTTGAACAGCTCCTTTTAAACTTTGCCTATGAAAATGTAATGTTCCGCAGTCGTTTGAGAAAGACATGATCGCCCTTTATCTAACCCATCCATTGCATGAAAACAACTCTTCTCATAGTAACATTTATTGAATAACGGTAACAAGCATGCATTATAAATCAATGGTTTGAAAGAGATAAAATAGATACAGCTGGTAGCTATCATACAGCGAACAATGATAACCATACAGGACTTTGGCAGTGTTGAGGTAAGGAGGAAAGAAGCATTGGTTATGAACGTAGCTACTACAACGAATAGACAAAATAGGAACACACAAATCCTTAAAACGTTTCGTGACTTCATGGTAGTGTTGATTCACTCTACTATCCCAAGGCGGGAGCAAAATATCATCAATGATTAGATTGGGAAATACTTTCCTCTCCTTACCAGGATTATTACAAAAGATGCGTATAACATTGAAAGCAGCTAACCATCGTTTAAAGTCAATAAGAAGAGCACTCTCACAAGAAAAGCCATAGTCTTGCAAATATTTCAGATTAAGTCCATGAATGTGTTTTCTCGCCCATTGATCAACATTGGGATCGCAGTTGGCATGTTGATGATAGACACTAACAATCTGATATGTCCAATTGTTCATAGCAATAGCACTGAGCTCCTGTACAGGTTCACCCTCACAATCCATAAAAATGATGATAGAAGCCTAAAACGGAAATTACACATCTAAGGAAACGTTCTATAACATATTACAAAATGAAGAATTACATCGATGCTTTTCACGACAAAATACACAAATGATATGATGGCAACGAAGAAGTAAAATGTATCTAATAAGACCACGTCTACGACACTCAAAGCACATAAGCGAATTGTCATAGGGTAGAGTTAGGAAAGGACTAGTAATTCTCCTTCTTTGATTTGCGTTTTGAAGCAGCATTCTTCTCCGACTTGCGCTTCGTACCACTGCTGTTAAGGATTTGATCAATTATGTCATCCACGTTGGGTGGTTTTGGAATATATAGGATGGATTCCATATGCATGGAGAGAGAGGCTATTTTATTATCCTTGTTCCGACCATAATATAGCCCATTCACTTTGAAAAGGATATCCCAAGTACCTTCTCCGAGCTCATCACATCTGATGGGTATTGAATGATCTCCCTCCTTCTTATAGTAAGTACACCAATGTGATACTGGTAGGCAAATGTGATTACCATCCCAAATCTTTCTATAGGGAGTATCCTTGTCATCTCTCGCCTTCCACTCTTGAGCAAGAGGAGTAGGAATGTCCATATTTAATGTCACGCACTCCTCAATAATATCAAGTTGGTGGCGGATGTACGGACTCACGGGGATCAGTATGTAGTCCCCATACTGATTGCGCATTATCTTGACATCCGTGGGAGGGAGCATTCCCGTTTGGAGTACTACGCTATGATCGTCATAACGCAAGACTTGTTTAAATTTACGCTGTAGCGGTGTAGGATTATGTACCTTGGTTGTTTCTTCCACTGGCCTCAGTTGTAGATGATCTGATCGTAGCGAACCTTGTAACGTTTGACCGCCATTTTGTCCTACTAGTGCAGCAGATGGAGTAGATGCCTGAAAATGAAAAAAGATTGTATTAAGTTTACGTTCAAGAGAGGAGAGGGAGGAAAGTAGCGACTTACCATTTTAGTTGGATAATAGAATAGGGAACTAGAGAGAGAAAATGTACGTCCGTCACTCGTGTGATTCAACGATGGAATGATTCTCACTGTGGAAGGCTCGCTATTTATATAGAAATGCTTGATTCTCATTGGATGATGATCCTCATTGGACAATAACATCAAGCTGATTCCAAATCTGGCCTCCGTTTACCAATCCGAGCCTTCGTTCGCCCGCTGGAGCCCCCAAATTCTAACTCTGTCGTTTTTCGCCAATCTCCCAAATCTTAAATGGCGCCTCACATCTAAACGAAGACAGATATGAACAAGCCGATTCTTTCAGTGAATTTGTCTCACTCTTAGCTTTGAAACGAGCTATTGCACGACAAAATCCGTCCACTGGAAGCCAAAATCGAAGCTAACTCTCCCGAGGGGGGGGGGACGTCAGCGAAAATTTTTTCTCTCCGATTGCTTTCAAATTCACCATACCGATGCAGAATTTCACGATGAATCCGAATCTGGCCTCCGTTTTCACATCCGAGCACTCCTTCCATTCGAAACAGCCCATTTTACAACCCAACATTCAGCAGATTGCACGAAAAACATCACACACTATAGCCTCAAGACAAATCCTGGCGGTCGCCCAAGTCCACCACGACACTCTGTCGTTCCAGAGGGGGGGGGAGTCAGACTCGAAGCACCACGGCGGCCGACCACGACACTCTGTCGTTCTAGAGGGGGGGGGGCGCCGGTCGAGTGTTCGCCGTTTTATTACTACTCATGTACACAAAAGCAATAGCGAATTTACAAAATAGTGCAGCGACAGGATGACAAAGAAGGAAATCCTTTAAAACGTTCTTTACGTTCATTACTTTGAAATATCGCTCCTATAATCAATCAAGAGTATAATCAGACACATATGCAACTTGTAATGTCGATTTACAGGGCATGCATTGCTCCAGCTGGAAATCGGAGGCCAAGAAATCTTACAGTATTCATTTTACTTTGAAGGATTCCTTTGTTCAATATATTTGAACAATTTTCAAGACCTTTGCATGCTTTCGAATATGAGCCTCGAAAATATCATCACACTATATCATATATGTCATTTAGTGATTCATTCATTTATCTGATAAATGACGGTATATAGCTAAGGAAACTTTCGATGTGTTTATTCCAGAAATGCGCTAGGTTTCTTGACCGCTAGAAGGAGAAATAATCGAATAATTATAAATTTTATCTTTGAATTCTTGAAATGTTATTACGAAGTAAATGTCATTTACTTCGTTCACCTGATGAAATCTTAGACGAAAATTCGTGAATAAACAATTTTATCTTGAGACTACGTTGATTTTTTTTTATTTATCTTTATATATATGTATATATATATATATATATATACACTCATTGACAAAATTTTTGAAACATTTACTTCTTTAACTTCTTTCATTTTTGACTGGTATATATCATGTACATGTACGTATGTATGATGCCTTGATAATTTAGTCACAATATCCACCAAGTCGCTAGCACAGAAAAACAACGCATGTAGCAGATTCAACTTTAATAGCGCGTGTACCCCCCTCTAGCTTCAATACATTCAGTAATCCGAGATGGCATGGATTCACAAAGTTTCTGAATTAAGGATGTTTCAAGGAGAAGCCACTGCTCTGTCAGTCTTTCAGAGAGAATCTTCAGGGACACTGGTGGAAGTGAATAGCGGTCTCTCACTCGCCGCCCAGGTCGTCCCAGACTTGTTCAATGGGTGACAAGTCAGGTGAGCGTGCAGGCCAGTCAAGGGTTTGAATGTTCAATCTCCTAACAGTGGCAATGACAGCCGAGGAGCGATGTGGTCTTGCGTTGTCGTCTTGGAAGACGAGATCCTCCATCCTGACCACTGGGGCAACAACAGGAAGCACAATTTCATTGAGATACCTCTCTCCAGTCAACGTGCCTTTGATGATGACTGCTGTCGTTCGTCCGCCATGCCAAATGCCGCCCCACAGCATAACACTTCCACCACCATATCTGTCGTGTTCTTTAATACAGCATGGAGCAAAGCGTTCACCTGGAAGACGATGCACTCTGACACGACCGTCATTGAAATCCAGAGTGAATCTCGATTCATCGGTCCACAAGACTTTCTGCCAGTGATGGTCATTCCATGAGCGATGGGCATCACACCAGGCAACTCGTCTTCTGCGGTGCTCAAAACTCAATGGAATTAGGACAGCTGGTCGTCGCGATTGAATTCCAGCTTCTCGCAATCTTCGGTAAGCCGTTCGAACGCTACAGTCTATATTTGAGGCACTCTTCCAGTGTACGACTAGCTTTGGGACTGACACAAATCTATTCCTCTTTGCAGCTAAAACTAGACGTGCGTCTGTCCTTCCTGCAGACTTTCTTGGTCGACCAGATCCCTTCTTGTTTTTAACATCTCCTTCTGCTTCGATAGTTGCAGCTCTTCGGCAACACTCGCACAACTTCTACCACAACGAATCATTCCAATAGCCATACCTCTGGTAAACTGATCGTGTACCATTTTATTTTACAAAAGCTGGATTTCAGTTAACGTTTATGTTCAATTTGTAAAAGCAATTGTGACAGTTGCATCGATATCAAAATTTGAAATTTGACCACCATAGATCTTTCTTCATTCTCTAATGTGTTGAATGGTAATACATAGAAAGCGAGATATTGCATCATACCTGAGAAAAAAATGAATAATAATAATAATAGAATGCTTTATTTTCAATCAATACAACGAGCGGTATGACTGGTTACAGCAATTACATCATGTGAATCTCGAGTATTTCACGAAACTTCCATTGTAGAGTGAGGAGGATCGTCGTTGAGGTAGCAATTTCCGGGAGCGACGAACAACACGAGTAGGGTCTCTCACAGTAAAAAATTCGACAAGTGGATGAATATGGGGATTACCACTGATCTTTTTGATTAGTTTAACACACATTTTGTCGAGAAAGTCACGCAGATGGGGTTTGCCTTGAACATTTGACCATCGAATTGGAAGACGGTATAGACGGTCAAGTTTTTGAAAGTTCTTTGCACTTACATCACAAATGATGGGCCAACAAAATGTTATATGACACAGCACAAGACTTACAAAAGCCTGCCAAACGACTTCACCACGGCTGTTATTATTACGCAAACGGCGTACAAATGACATGGAACGACAACATTTAGCATACAGTTTTGCGAATTGGACGTCCCAGCGAAGGTCTGATGTAAAATACACTCCCAAAATTTTTATACAATCAACCTGTTCAATCGTGGAATTATTAATTACAATATCCATGGTCTTACAATTAGAAATATTCCTGGAAAGGGTCATACATTTAGATTTTTCAACATTAATAATCAGTTGCTTCTTTTTTGTCCATGCACAGAAAACATCTATATCAGAGTAGAAGTCAGAGTTAATACTAGGACAATCAAAATACAACAATGTAATGTCATCGGCATAAACAATAGGTTTTGTATTTACAAAGTCGGGCAAATCATCCATGAAAAGAGAAAACAACAGTGGTCCCAAAATGGAGCCCTGGGGAACTCCACTGGAAATAGACCGCCAGGGTGTTACCAAATTATCAGAAACAACACGCTGATACCGATCAATCAAGAAATTATAAATAGAATCTATGACATGAGGTGGGCAACTAAAATTGTCACGAATAGATTCAAGCAGTTTAAAATGACTTAAAGTATCGAACGCCTTCTTAAGGTCAATAGCGAGAAGGGAGACTGAATTTTTAGGGTTGATTGAGATGTGTTCAACAATAGAGAGTCTGATGGCAATTAATGCGTTGGTGCATCCTCCAAAGCTATTGGGTGTAAAGCCAAATTGTCTACGATTGATATTTTTGCTGAGAGATGGGATGATGACCTTATCTCTTATTAACCTTTCAAGGACTTTACTGAGAAAGGGAAGGATGGAGATCGGTCGGAAGTCAGTGCTATCTTTCTTTTGAAACGGTAAGATATTGGCGCATTTCCAGATCCGTGGAAAGCAACCAATGCTCAGAAATCTGTTGAAGAGAACTGTGAGCGGATAGGCAAGGAGATCAACAAAAGCACGAAAGAAAAATCCAGGAATTCCATCGGGACCAATGGAGTTGGTTTTACTTTTCTTAATCATTGAAATGATCTGCAATTCAGTGACAAATGGAAACTGTGTAGATGATTCAACAAGATTCTTCGAGAAAAGGTGAATGTCAGGCTGAGTAAAAGTAGATTGAAATTTGTCATTCAGAGAATTAGCTGCTGTCTGATCTATTGTCGGATGTGAGGAACGTTTTCCAATTTGGGTAGTTACGGACTTCCACATAGTTTTGGGTGAAGAACTCTGTTTGGTGAAGTATCTAACCTTGGATTCAACTTGGGAACAAACTTCAATTCAAGCCAATGATAGTTTGTTTAATTAACTATGTCAATGAGTATATTATCAGTAAAATCACAAACTTATACAACGTATATAAAAAAAATACTGTTAAAGTCAGCTATTGTTGCATGCCTAATATGGGCAACATCATTGAAAATCATAATTCAAGAATTCTGAACAATGTAAGAAGTAATAAAAGTAACAATATCAACAATAAATGCAACTGCTAAACTAAACAATTGTGCCCCCTGGACGGAAACTGTCTTCAAAAGTGTGTGGTTTACCAATCAACATTCACATCCGACCAAAATGAAAATGTATATATCGGCCAATGCGAAATTGAATTCAAAGAAAGGTACCGCAATCACAAAAAGTCGTTCACAAATATTAGATACAAAAATGAAACAGCTCTGTCAAAACATATTTGGGATATAAAAGGATAATGATAAAGAGTATGAAATCAAATGGAAGATACTTCAACAATCAACACCCAACAAATGTGGAACGAGACTATTGCTGTCTATGCATATCAGAAAAATATCTTATCTTGATGTATAGAGGCCAAAATCTTCTGAACAAAAAGTCAGAAATTGTTTCTATATGCCAACACAGGCGAATATACATCTTGGCTAAGGCAAAATAGCATTCACGAGGTGGTTCATGTCTATCACGCCTATCATAGACTTTAAATTTCTGAACCTTATCTATCCTTTCTCTACTTCAGCATACAGTGAACTTCCATCTATATTTGATGTCACATTTGAAAGTCGGCTCAGCCGTGAAACTAATTGTACCGTTAGTAATGGAATTTTAAATCTGAATTTTTCTAGTTTTTACAATAACATTACATAAATACATACATATATATAAAGATAAATTAAAAAAATCAACGTAGTCTCAAGATAGAAATTGTTTATTCACGAATTTTCGTCTAAGACTTCATCAGGTGAACGAAGTAAATGTCATTTACTTCGTTCACCTGATGAAGTCTTAGACGAAAATTCGTGAATAAACAATTTCTATCTTGAGACTACGTTGATTTTTTTAACTTATCTTTATTATTAAGTCTCATGGCGATTACTTATGATCATACATATATATATATATATATATATATATATATATATATATATATATATATATATATATATATATATATATATATATATATATATATATATACGGTTCACCATTGACCACCTGTTGCCATGGGATAGCTTCGTACCTTTAATTAGAAAGATAAATTTGATGAGAAATGAATGTTTGCGAGTTCATCGAAATCGTACCACCCCTGCATTGATTGAAAAGGGTATATCTTTTGTCAAACATCGTTTTATTTCTGATTGATATCCAAAATGTTTAGTCAACAAGTATATAACAACTTCTGTTCCATCATTTCGTACTCGTACGCGTCCTAACCAAGAAAAGCAAGCTTTTGTTTGTATTCCTTTTATCAATGAAAATCAAGCAAGACAAATTCGCTCTGAATTAGATAAAATTCCAATTTTGAAAGTTAAACCTGTATTTGTAACTCCACCATTATTAGTTCACCAAATCAAGAAGAAAGAAAGTATTCCATGCAGTAAGTTTTGTTTGTGCAATAATAGCAATTTGTGCTTTTTGAAAAATGTTGTACATAAAATCACTTGCAACAAATGTTAACATACCTATATTGGTGAAACTCAGTGCACTATGAGGAAGCGAATTTCAGAACATTTAAATAGTAAAATACCAGCTGGTTGTATACCATCATTTTCATATGTAACATCAAATAAATCCATCTTCTGACATCAAAATAGAAATTTTACAGAAGTTTTTCCCCGATGTCTATGAACGCAAAGTCTGCGAGAGAAATTTCATCAAATCTCAAAGACCCAGTATTAATGCTGTGTACATTTGATAACTCATGGACTCCTAGATATATATAGCCAACTCTACTGACGTCATGTCATTGTTCTTTGAAGAGTTTCCAAACCATATAATCTACTACACCTTCACATGATTTCTATGATGTGTGATTTTGGAGTAGATTATATGGATAGGAAATTTACATAGGGGTCATATAATCTCCTGAAAAATAGAATATAGAAGATCTCTGTTCTAATTTGTTGATTACGTAGTGGTTTGGATGGATCAAGGAAGTCTAGAAAACTATGCAGGTCCAGAAATCCTCAGATGGATGCGAGCATAGATTTCTAAGTTGTATCGTTGGCTATATAATGTTAAGCTGCTGATTTTCGGATTTCAATGGTATCAGAATTCACTCGTCCTTCGGACTCGTGGATTCTGACCATTGAATATCCTCAAATCAGTAGCTTATCATATACATAATAGTTATATATCTAGGAGTCCATGGATAACTACAACATTCTTTAGATATCTTGTCCATTTTTACATAGTGTCTGCTTTTTGTATCAGCGTTTAAATTTTAGATGACCTAGATTAGATTCCTTCTTTTCTTTTTGCTTGGTTAAAGATTGTTGTTATATTTTTGGATTGAAAGAGACTCTTGTCGAAAGCTTTTCAACATATGTTTTTATTGACCTCGGCTTCTTTTTACTCAAAATATCCATTTCGTGAAATTGGAACTTAGTTTTTCATCAGAAGCAGTGCCATTTCTAATTATCTTCGAATGAATTCCAATCAAGCTTGCGGTCAAAATGAAGGATACATCGTCGGAAAAGTGCAAAAAATAACGATCGTACGCTAAAGAACATTTTACGACAAAGTTACGACGTTACGCGAATGCAACATCAGTTTATTGTCATGTTGCACTAATTCATCTTTCTGCGAATTGAGGCTATATTTTATGTCTTTCTTTTTGTTGACATGCTCTAGACGCAATCTTCTTTAAGGAGTGGTGTGATAGAAGTCTTACCCTGCAACTTCTAAATAGTTAATTGAAGTCATTCGATGTTACGACGTTACATGTGCGAAAAATACGCAATTATGTTTTCCGAACTACACAAATTTCAAATATAGCCGCTCCTAAATGTTTCTAAACACATTTTCAATAGTCAGTAAATCATTCGAATCAAAATTATACACGATTCGACTTCTTCCCGATGACTGTGGTCTTCGGAGAACTCCCACAATGATGAACACATCAAATCCATCCATATCCTCATTTGGTGCCAAGCGGAATTTCCCTTCAGCTTGTCTTTTTCATGAACAAGATGGCTATAATGTTGTCATTTCGGCTGATGACACGATGTACAAACCAGGAATCATCGCAAGCAGCGGCTTTTTTGCATTTTGTTGACACTTCCTGACTTGCAGGTGTCCAACGGGGTTGGCCCTGAGGAAGCGCATGGAAATTCCCAGCTTCTGTCCGCAAAAGTAGAGCAGCTTCATGATTTAACCCGATAATCGTTTTGGATACTGGATTTTCGGTATGTGTTAGAAAACTTGCTATGCCATGGAATGCTTCGCAAATGACTATGTAGGCCTACGCAGCGACCGTAAGAACCAGCCAACTTGCGTTGGAGTCTTCTGTAAGTACAGGTTATAGCTGAATGCGATTCGACAGCTACGATTGTACCGATTGCCAGAAATCTACTTCGTTTAAGTAGGAATGAATGCTTTTATTCAAGTTCGGAATCAATACAAAGTTATTGACATAAAAAAGAAAAAAAAATTACATAATTACTTTCAGCCATCCATTACAACACAAAACCAATGTCAAATTACGCTATACTGTGGTAGGCTAGGTAACATTTTTGAAAATGATATAAAGCTTACATGTAAGTTCCCGCGCCTTTTCGGGGTTCCCGCGCCTTTTCGGAAATAATTTTCCCTGTGTTTTCCCTGTATTTTCCCTGATCACTCTTCGACAAGTTCCATGTCTTAATTACTATATATGTATTTATCATATTGCCCCACGATGCTACAATACGTAACTTTATCATTTTGAGACTTCGCATCAACATTATAAACTAACAGCAAAACAGAATTACTCAGTATATAACAGTATATTATAAACAATGTACTTCAAAACATAATAATCTAATTACAAGAAAATTTGATTGGGGATAAAATGATATAAAAATGATATGAGAAAGCTACATATATGAACGAAAATAATTTGTCAGCCATCTGCTGTTCAAACAAAAATAATTACCGTAATTACTCTATGTTGTCAAACACAAATAAGTTGCAAGGTGATTTCATGTGTAGATAATACTCAACTTTCCGGGAGTATTACACACGTATTATGAAATCTTACATGTTTGCATAAAATACAAGAAAACTCCATTTCATCGTTTATATCCTTAGAGTTAAAAAAGAAAGATATGAAAAATACCTATTAAAAGTAAGGTGTTTGAAAACATAGAGTAATTACATGGACAGAAGTACTCGTATTTTTAATACAGAACAAAGAATATAGTCTTGAGACCTACGAAATTGATTATTTGCAGAATTATGTTAATAGCCGTATTTGCTCATCTAGCGCCTTGAACGCGGAAGCAGTATCCTTCGCAAGTTTTTGTTTTTTCGCCTCCAGAACCTTCACCTGATCACGTTTTCTTTTCTCCGCCATCTTCCGTATACGAATTTCATTTTCTTTGGTCGCCCTTGCTTCAATCGCCGCTCGGTAACGACCTCTGGCGAGCTTTGCATGAGAACGCATTTCTTTCGTTACCTCAACAACATTTGGGCCTCCACTTGATTTGACCCCGTCATACACCAGCCGTTGAGCAATCAATGATTGTTCATGCAAATTTTCTATCAAAAAATGTTTGTTAACACTAAACCCGGAGTCCACCGAAGCATTGCCGTGCGATAAAATCAATGCCATTTTAATGACGATCCAAAGATGCCTATATTGGTCATCACTCGCGACAGCCTCTGCGAAGAATGTGTCCAAACGATTGTGCTGATGTGAAGATCCGAAAACTCATCAATAGCATTGTCAGCGATAGATGGGGGCAACTGATTTTTTTCATACAATTCAGTAACAAGAAGTTTAAAGTGTTGTTTTGATCCTTCAGTATTATTGACCATTTGTGTGGGACTTAATGAGGACAAGTAAGATGTTAATTTGTATTTCAATGGACTTCGTTGTAGAATCTTTGAAATCAGGGCAGTAAGAAATGAGCGACATTCAGTGAGAAACTGCTGTTTAATTTTCTCATCTGGCACTTTTGCAATTAGTGCTGCTGCCGCAACACCAATGTCTGTCTTCCACTTTGCGCATCTTTTTTTTTGTTAAACGGGTATCCAGAAGCTCATCAATATCACAAGCCATTACGCTTGAATCCACACATTTCGCCATGATTTTTCTGATGACCAACTCAATTTCTTCCATAAGAAAGGGAGCGAGAGGTGCATCCGATTGGAATTTCCTTAAAAACGGTTCGAGAAGCGATGCGATGGTACCAAAAAATGTGAGTTTGGCCAGAAATACGGGATCTGTGACTGCCTTTTCGACAGTAGAGAAAGAGTTGGAAGTAGGTTTCTTTTCAATGTTTGATACATACTGCTTAAGAAAAGGAAAATAACTGAACAATTGATAATAAAGATAATTCATGTCTAAAGAAGTTCTTCAAATACAATATCTAGCTTATAGTCTATTACTTACATGCTTCGACAGATTCCCTGTATTTTCCAGGTTTCAATAGAAAATATCCATTTTCCCTGTACATTCCCTGTAATTCACACACATGCAAAAAATTCCCTGTCTTTTCCAGGTTTCCCTGTCGCGCGGGAACCCTGCACAACTATATCATGCTGGAATTTAACGAGATGGCTGACCATAGACTTCTATGGCTGGCATACAGCATAGAAATATCAACTATAAATATCTATCAACAGTATGAAGATACTACTGTTAGCGTGTTAGCGTGTGGTCGTATTTTCTATAGCTCTCGTCTATTGTCGAATTTTCACTGTAATCAAAGTTTTAAGTAATCGTTTCCCTTAGTTTTTGATATCGTAGTAGTCCTTATTGTGTTTGCAGTCTTTTGGTGCTAGTTTTGCTGTTGTTTTCTGATTATTTCCTTTTTTGTAGCAATTTTTTTATATAGTAGAGAACCCCTATTGTGTTGATTTTGGTGAGCTGACTTCACTGCCTTTGTGAAGCAACAATTTCACTCCAACTGTCCGAAGACTTTCTATTCAACTTCGTATTGATTTACCTAGACAGTAGGTAAGACATCAAACTGTTCGACTTTGCCATATTTTATTGTTATTGTACATAGAAATCTGATCTTTCCGCTAACTTTTGTGAAATTTCATAATGATTATGTTGCAACCAGTGTCTCCGTCAAAACCTAGCGATCGCCAATGTGGGGTTTGCAGAGATTCTATTTCGGAATTGGACATTCATGTGACTTGTGAAAAGTGTGATTTGCTCTTCCATTCCTATTGTACGAAACTGCCATCGTATGAATTTATTAAGTATATAAAAACAAAACGGATATATACTTGTGACACTTGTATGTTCAAAATTTATCCTACTGACATCCAGAACATAGCGAAACAAAATGAATCACATCAAAATCAACAAAGCAAAGAAGAACTAGATTGTGAAGCCGAATTCGATAGAATGAAGCAAAGACATCATCGAGAAAGAGAAGATTTGCTGACATCAATCAATACTTATGAACAAGAAATGAAGAAAAAGGATGAAGAAATTAGAAACTTACAAGCAGAAATCATACAGATGCGGTTGGCCGAAATCGATGCGAGAAGGATAGAAGCAAATAAAAGCCAAGAAAAGAAAGACAATGGAAGCGAAGACTCTGACGAAGAAGATTGTACAAATAAAGAAGACGATGACGTTGAAGACACGGAATATTACTTGAAGCAAATCAATATGAAAATAAGAAAAATGGGCGACAACATCAATGAAATTCATTCAACGGTTAACGCAATACGCGAAGAACGCTTCAGAACGGTACGAGTAAGCCCACCAAAGTCCAGTTTCCCTAAATTCATACCAATAAATACAACATCAAGCCAATCTCCGCAAGCAGAACAACGTCCTATTGAAGCAGATCGAGTTAACCAGCAGGAAGTTCAACGTTTGCATCAACGGTCATCTCATCAAAGACCGCCTCAACACCAAAGTTCTTTGAAATTCAAGTCATGTTACATTTGCGGTAGACGTGGGCACCTCTCGTGGAATTGCTGGTTTAACAACAACTACAACATGAGACCACAACCAAGAAGATATCCTGGACAGCATACTCATAGAAGAACAATGCCATATAGAAGACAGTGGAGAAATTTCCGACACGATGAAAATTATGAGTGGGCTAACGAAAGAAGATACCCAAGAAATCCATATCATGATCAAAGACCACACGGAAGACGACAACATCAATTTTATGAGAGCAGAAATTATCGAAGAGAAAATGATCAATTTCCTGAAGAAAGAATAAGACCATTGTCGCCTAACCAATATCAACAACAAAACACTCATTATAGAACAAACGATAACAGCTACACAAATCATTCAACACGTTCTAATTACAATAATAACCGTTATTTTTGATGAAGTGAAGGAAGGAGAGGAGGAAAAAACTGATGCTGAAAAGAAACAGACAAAGCATGCTAATATAGAATTATTCTATGTCAATATTAATGGATTAAATGAGGATAAAATAAAAAATGAGGATTTTTTACATGATATTCAGGAAGCTAATATCATATGTCTAACAGAAACACATTTGACTCTTATCCAAGCTCAACCGGTGCTTAAAAATTGCTACGGTCTTCATACAATAGCCAATAGAAACATCAATCGCGGGAGAAATATAAAAGGTGTCTCGATATATATAAAAGAAACTGATGATATTTCAATGCTAGATATTGAAAGTTTGAGTAAAGAAAAAGGAAATCTCCAAATACTCAAATTAAAAAGTACTCATTGGAATAATTTAGAACATATATTCCTGATTGTTTGTTATGTAGATAACCGAGATTCAAAATACAAAGACAGAGAAATATATGAAAATATTAAGCAATACATGATCCAATTTAGAATGGAAAACATAATAATGATCGGGGATTTCAATGGTCGTATTGGCAATGAAACAAACTATGTCACTTGTACACTTCCAGAAAGAAAGTCAGATGACGTTTTGATAAATCCGATGGGCCGACATTTAATTAACTTTTGTAATGAAACTTCTTTGATAATTGCGAATGGTAGGTTAGAAAATAATTCTGAGGGTAGATGCACTTATTATAGAACTCAAAATGACGAGATACGTAAATCAGTAATTGACTTTCTTCTTATATCGGAATCAATGGTAAATAATCTTAATTCCTTTCAAATAATGGAACCGGTTCCATATACGGATCACTCTCCAATGATAATAGAATTAAAAATAAAATTGATATCAGAATTTGAGAAACAAAATCATCAACCTGATCAGGATTGCCATCATACCAAAGTAATCAAACCTCATAAATGGAAAAGCGATATGAAAAATAGCTTTAACCATAAAAAGTTTATTGAAAGATGTAAAGGTCTAAACAAACAAATTTTGAAAAACGATCTTTCGGTTGAAAATATCTATAATGAACTAAGCAACATTAATTCGATTTGCATAAAAAATGTCAAAAAGCCAACTCGAAAAGTTGTTCTTTCAAATGAAACACGGAAATTTAGAAAATGTTATAGGAAGAATGTTTCTCAATGGAAAAAATTCCCAACAGCTGAAAATTTATGTAGACTAATGGAAAGTAAAAGAATCTTAAATAGAAAAGTGAAAGCGGATAGAAGATTGGAAAAGATAAAGAAATTAAGAAATTTAAGAAATGCAAGAAAAAATAATGATCATAGAGAATATTGGCAACTGATAAATGAAAATAAAACTGTTAAAAAAACTAACCGCAAATGTGTATTAAAGGCTTCAGATTTTTATTCCTACATTGTAGCTAATGACTTAAAGGTATCAAGTAGTACATGTTTGTCTTACAACAGTTTACCAAAAATATTGCAAGGCCAAGTAAATGCTGATAATCTGAATAATAGAATTACAAAAACTGAAATTGTAAATGCTCTTAAAGAATCCAAGTCACAGAAAACAAGTGGCCCTGACAGAATAACTTATGAAGCATTAAAGATATGCGAAGACGAGACAATTGATACTCTAGAAACGCTGTATAGCTATGTACTGAATGATGCTGATGAAATTCCTTGGAGAAGTAGTTGGATTACACCAATATTCAAAAAAGGAAATAGAGCTGATCCAAATTCATATCGATATATCAACCTATCATCCTGCATAGAGAAGATTCTGACGAGAATTATAAATATGCGACTCAACAATTGGTTAATGGAAAATAACGTTATTAAGAAGAACCAAACCGGTTTTAAAAAGGGAAGTTCCGCATTGGATAACGTGCTGATTATCAAGGAAATTATGCAAATTTATAAGAATATAAAACAACCATTATTTCTATGTTTCGTTGATTTGTCGAAGGCTTTTGATTCCATTCCGAAAAGAAGATTGACTGATAAATTAAAAAGTTTGATGCCCGAAAGTAAAATTTTGTCATTGATCATAAGCACCATTATCAATAAAGAATACAAAATTTTACATTGTGGCAAAGAAACACAATCCTTTAAACTTGAAAATGGTATTCCACAGGGAGATGTTCTATCACCAACTTTATTCAGTATTTACATAAATGACTTTATTGATATCTTAAATGATAACAAAGACACGATTGATCCAGTAAGACTATTTGATTTGGAAATGTCATCAGTCATATATGCGGATGACATATTGCTCATGAGCGAAAGCATGCATGGTTTGAAAAGTCAATTTAAATTTCTTTACAAATATTGTACACATAATGGCCTTAGCATTAATTATGATAAGACTAAAATCATGACTCACAATATAGCTACTAAAATAGACAGAATTGACATCGTTCTTGATGAAAAATTGACATCCATAGATGTAGTTGACAAATATAAGTATTTAGGAATGTGGATATCAAAAAGTAACAAAATTCATTTGGAACAATTGACAACTAAGGGAAAGCAAGCCTCTTATCTAGCAGCTAAACAGCTAAAAGAGTTTGGACAAGTTACTGGAGATATTTTAAAGAATACATTTGAGATGCTTACGTTATCAAAAATGAAGTACTGTGCCGAATTCTGTTTCTTTAATAATTTAAAAAGTTTAGATCAAATTCAATATCAATTTTACAAAAGATATTACCATCTAAAGCAGACTACACCCAATTATTGTCTCATTGGTGAATTTGGAATATGTCCTATGGATGCTCATTTCTCGAAGGCAGCTATGTGTTATTGGATAAAAATAATTACGAGAAATGAAAGAAGTTTGATAAGAGAAGTATATGATGCAATATATCTCAATATGACTTCAGATGGTCATGATAGTAGATATACTTGGTGCTGGCGAATAAGGCAGTTACTTACAAAACTCAGCCTGACAAATCTATGGGACGAACAGGTAACGGCTGACAAAGGAAAATATTTGAGAATTGCAAAAAATCGAGTGACCCATTACATTAGAGAAAAATGGATATTTACAGTAAAAGATAGTCATTCTGGCCTGAATTATTTAGAATTATGTGGTTTTGAGAATACTATGAAATCATATCTGAATTTTGATATTGAATACAATGACATCAATATATTATTAAAATTTCGAACAAAAAATCATAAATTAGATTTCGTAACTGGCAGTTACGGAAATCGACTGCGATATGAAGAGCGTTTATGTGAGCTATGTGATAATTCGAAAGTGGAGACTCTGTATCATTTCATGATAGAATGCTCACTATATCAAAATTTACGACAAGAAACAGCGCCTTTGTTATGCAACTGTAGCAATACAACAGAATTCAATAAATTGATGAATATTTTAACTCCAAAACTGGTAAAATCCATCGCGAGGTTTCTCAAAAAAGCAAACGACTTGCGAACGATAACTAAGGAAATCACTAATCAATAAATATGAAATCTGGAAATTTATTTTCGTCAATTCTCCTCTCCTTCCTGTTCAGAATACATTTTAACAACACCGACCGCACGCTGTTTTCTGCCATCAAACTATGTTTTTTATGTATGTGAACACACATGCTCCTGTTTTCCAATGTTCTTGGAAATAAACATTTTTGACTTTTGACTTTTGACTTATGAATATCATTCATAGAACTATGAAAAAGACATGTCATAGAAATGCACTATGCATAACTATGCATGTGGGCACCATGTTCACGTCATAATGCAGGTCCACTGGTAGCACTGACATTTTGCGCCATCCAAACTGATTGGAGGAAAGCAGAAAACTGGGCAAAACTGTGCGATAGTTAAGATATCATAATCAATTTATCCAACGTTTGCTCTTAAACGTTCATCTATTAAAACTTACTTTTCACTTGCAATTCTAAAAACATGGTAATTCCGGTTGCATATTCAATGTTAACATCTTTACAGACATAAATAGTATTTTCAGTATTTCATGCTCTGGTCGATGCGCACAAGTGAATAGAAGCATAAAAATTGATGCTAACTAAATACAGGTATAAGTAATCATACTACTTAAGTATTGATAATAGAGGTGGGTTATACACGGTCGAAAAAAGCTCACATGTTCAAATCCATTTGAACATCATCTTATTTCAATGAGTAGTGTCTCCTGATCATTTTGACACTAATTTTATTGAAATCCGTGCAAAATTGAGTAGGTACGGACGAAAACAAACACGGCAAGTCACCCTATTAAAGTTTTCGCGGTTGTGTATTCTACGACAGTCATACCAAGCAATGGCTTCAACAGGAAACAGCTGCTACTTTTATTTGGTTGACTATAAATGGATCTGCGGATTCCTAGCATTTAAATAGCATCATTCGTGTTTTCTTTGAATAATTACATGAATGGGTCACAAAATTCCTAAAATTTCAGTATGCAGGCTGACATTTTCATTTTCTTAAGATACCTCAGCTGATACCCGTTTGCATGTGTGTCTGATTTTTTTTCAATCTCTGTACAATATTCAACTACTGCATCATAGTTTTGAAAACTTAGCTTCAGAAATCGCAATTATGTTTGCTTCTAATTACCTGAAGATATGCATAGGCCTATTTAAGGTTGGTGGTGAAAATGGTCCCGAAACTCTGTCCAAAGGAAAGACTGGAAGTTACATTCGACTGGCATGAACGTTCGAAGCAACATATAAAACGCATGTTTCTCTTGCAAAAAATTAACCGGGAAATCGATTGCCTCCTGCACATCATTGATGTAGATCATCCAGAAGAATACGATCTATGAATTTTTAGTCGGTATAGAGTGATAAATTTACAAATGACTATTTTGCATACTCATCAAAATTTAAAAGATGCTATAATTAGCTCGCGTTTGAGTGTCTATCAGAAGTGCAGTAGAAGCAGGGAGGAGAAGAACAAATCCTTAGAATTGAAGAGTCAAGCACTTAATTTTCTTAGGCTTTTTAAAGAAAACGTTCGATCCCAACATCATCGATAATGATGAAATGATATCTACTTCGTCAGTCAATCGGGAACCAGGAAATTTTGAGTAATGTTGAAATATTTGAGGGAAACTGCGAGGGAGAATTGCAAGCCGCACTTCATTAACTGGTACTCTTATCAGAAGAGACATAAGATGTTCGACTGAAGGTGCTACATAAGCTATGAGTGAGCACACTCAATAAGACTATATCGGTAGCTTAATATAAAAATCGAGCTACACATATCACCTAGGAGCATCGAGATAATCAAAAGCGGCAATAAACCAAAGAAAATATTTTCTTTCAAATAATCACCTCAAGAGGTTGTGTAGCAGTGGCATGAAAGCTGAAGGATATATCTGATGCATATTTGTGTACAAATGCAAGGCATGGGAGGTTCCTAAACCACCATTGATCTGGTGAAACAGAGAAGAAGTGTGTACTCATTGGCGCAGATGCCAATCTTAAATTGTGAACCGAAGTAGCATATTGAAGTATTCATCCGCGAATAATTATCAACCATTCCATCTTACACATACTTAACGAAAATTCGACATCACAACACAATTTTTGCCGAACATTCTATTGATAATGACAACTGACACAAGCAATGCACATTCTCTTCCGGAGATGCCTAACGAACACCAATGCCGATACCACAGAATTAAATATTTTGTTTATCTGCTTCGGTTTGCTAGAAGTGTGATTAATACGAAACTGACGGCACATAGAGGAACCTATTAAGTGGGCAAGAAGATGAATCTAATTCTGTGGCCGATACAATGCATGCAAATGAGCCTTCCATTGAGAATGAAACAATAGCCATCGTACAAAACGATATCATGAAAAATATCGTAAACGTTCCTAGCAGCACTGTAACCCCTGCAGCTACCTGAAATTTTAATTGGATTATCAGTTGCCTCTTACAGTTACAAATATTTGGAAGATGCCCTGACTAGTCATGGTATAATAATTGGAATCGGAATCAGTCACACTACACTGCCCAACACAGTGTGGCAGACAGGCAGGAGTTCTCGAGTAAGTCATCAATTTTTTTTCTCACTTTATATTTTCTCTCACTAATATTTACACACTACTTTTTTTCATTACCTACCATTTGAATATTTTCAACATTTACATTTGTGTTTTATTCTTATTTTTCACATTGGTTTTACTTACTGAATAGTTCGATTTGCGATTTAATTCATTATTAATTGTGTTTCGCCTAAGGTTAGCCCTTGCTAATTTGATCAATTATTTCCAAGATTTTAATCATTATTTCTTATCTAGATATCAAAATTTTTCGATCACCATCCAGCCATCATGTTCAGGAACTAAAAGGAGAAGTTTAAAATGCGAGGAATTTGAAAATGATATTTACAATGAGATTATATGACATGATGCAAAATAGGCCTATTCAAACATACCTACACGAGTACACATGTTTCCACTATACCTCAAATGCGAATTGATTTTCCGGCGATCATTTTCAGGCGCATGGATTTTGGATGCTGCTAAGATAGTTCCTACGATTTCAAATAGGTTTCGTTTCATAACTTTCCCTATGACAGTTTCATCAAAGAATGAGCTTCAGGACCATCCTATGAGAAGACTGCTTTGGAAAGGAACCTTGTTTTGTCGATTGGGATACTAATGAAAAGCGTTGAAGGAATTTAGGCGCAGAATAGGTGACTGCATCAGTGATCACACGGACTGATCATTTGCTGCAGAGCACATTGAACGGTGTGACCCATTCAATGACATGATGAGATGGAGACATTTCAAGCACACTACATTTCAGAATGTGAACAATGTTCAGATGATCCCATAGGTTATTATAAGAGTATTTGACCTTAGTAAACAGGTTTTGACGTTTGTGACTGATGCTTTGCGTGTTATTTTAATTGAACTTTGACTCTCTGTAAGTCGGGTGCAAATAATAAGCGCTTTCATATTGGGCGTTATGTAGGGCCTAGCTATTTTTATTAACTTCACCGAAATTTTTTAAATGGGCCGCACCTGCTCAGTTTTGGATAAGTTTTTATCAAATTAGTGCCATAGTGCTCAGAAAATCAGCTTTACAAAATGAGCTGGAGTTGAAAGCGTTTTGAAATACCTAGATTTCATAGCCCACCTCTATTGATAAAAGTAGTCCTCATTTCTCTAATGCTATTGAATTTCTCTAATGCTCTTCCACCGAACAATACATACAATTTTTCAGGATGCTGGATAAATATTTTCTACATGATTAGACTGGAGCTACATCTTTTTGTCAAGTTGGGCATTCCATGTAACTCCTATGCCGAGCTGCAGTTTCGAGTATTATCAGGTCACAGCATTAGTCTTGAATTTTCTCAAAAATGCGCTGAAAATTCCTAGTATGACCTAATTTTCAAAAGCGCGGGAGCCATGTTGCAACAAAATAGCTAAAAGACAACACAATATGTTCCTACTCATCAAGTCACCGTATTCATGTGTACGTAGATGGACAAATGAATGATCAGATATTTCAGCCAAATCAAAGAATTAAAGGATATTGCGAATGTTCAAATAATGGGCACATTCTCAATCGATTCGGCACGATAGTGCCTAGGAATTAAACCATCGAACTGTAGAAAGTCCATTTCCAATACCCTGGGTGTTCGGATGCTGATAGCTTCCATTTGACAGTGTGACCGCACAGCATTATGACGTTACACTGCTGCGTTACGAAGTTACGATTTTCAAAATGCTCTACTAAACAAATGAGTGAACATAAGGCGCATCTGACTAGACAATGTGATATGAATTACTTAGCTTGCTTTACACCCAAACTTTGGAAGTTTTGCATGTTGGTTGAAGGTCGGGAGACGAAAAAATGTCATTTTTTCGTACGACATTACGCATGTGTGTTCAGATCTACTTGTTATGTTTTTGACCAAATAATAGAAAGTGAGATTGTTTTCGAAGAAGTACTCGATCAGAATGACTCGAATCATTAGCAAACATCTGATATATTTTGAATAATTTTGAAATATGTTAGTACAATACAGAGCAAATTATAAAAATTGTAATTTTTCAATTTTTCTTGTTTTTATTGCAGCATTTATTTGATCAATTGTTTTTGTGACGGAAGGAATTCAAATTTCCGTGGTAAATTGAATGTTTTTCTGGAAAATATAATTTGTCAAGGATGATGTTTGCGAGATCCAAAAATAAGCTCCTAGGTACTTCAGAAAATTACCCAAATGTTGACATACGCGTAAATAGATGCAATCATAGATATGGAAAACTCTTTAAGGAAGCGTGGTACTCAGATCAAAGATCCATTAACCGACACATACAGCTTGACACTATCTATGCCACTCTCCGCCAGAAGCAGCATCAGTGAATAATTTTTGAATTTTTTAAGTAACTTGTATATCTTTTAGCTTAACTTTACCACTCACATTTTGTTCACACCTGACAACGCACCGGAGTTCCGGTTGTGAAAATTTGTTAATTAAAAGTTTATAATCCTGATGAGCAAGTTTTTTTTCTGAATACAAAATTGCTCAGGACGTCTATTTTCAATATATATATATATATATATTGAAGCGCAGATGTGACAAGGCAGAAGAAGAAAAGGAAGCGGGCCATTATTTGGTTTAATCCGCCCTTTAGTAAGAATGTTGCAACGAACATCGGCAGACATTTTTTGACTCTCCTTGGTAAGCATTTCTCACCGGGTCACAAGTTCTCAAAGATTTTTAACCGGAATACTTTGAAGCTGAGTTACAGCTCCATGCCCAATGTAAAGAGGATAATAAATGGTCACAACAAAAGTGTTTTGCAGAAAGAAGAAGTCAAAAAGAAAACTTGCAATTGTACAAATAAAGAAAATTGTCCTCTCGGAAACGAGTGCCTGTCAGATAACATCGTGTACTCAGCGGTAATAGCATGTGAAGATCCGAATTATACTGAAAGAGAATACATCGGGATAAGTGAAGGCAGTTTCAAATTGAGGTACGCAAATCATAAGAAATCGTTCAACCATGCAAAGTATAAAAATGAAACGCAATTATCCAAAGAATACTGGAAGCTCAAGGAAAGAAACAATACCCCAAAAATTACTTGGAAAATCGTCAAAAAATGTAAACCCTACAGGCCAGGACATTCGAAGTGTTATTTATGTTCTTATGAAAAGTACTACATTTTGAGAAGCAGAGACAAAAATCTTCTTAACAGCAGAAGTGAACTGGTGTCAAAGTGTAGGCACAAAAACAAATATTTGCTTTGCAACTTCAGAATGACGTGATGCACAGTGCATGCTTTAAGTACATTTCATAGCTTTCTATCTTTCCTTACTTTAATTTGATTGATGTACTCTGATTAATGTTATCGGTATTGCTGCAAGAATTTTGGCTGTATGAAATTCATTCGGCTGATGATTGTGTCAATAGACGCATGAAAATCGGAGTACCGAATTGGATGGTTTTTTCTTCATAAAACTAATTCGATTATATATATATATATATATATATATATATATATATATATATATATATATATTGCAATAAAATAAATAAATAAATAATGATGACAATAATAAAAATAAATAATAATAATAAAAGTCCAACAACATTGCATTCCTAGACGTTTTAATCACGCGTTCTATCGACGGATCTTTGAATACTTCTGTGTTTAGAAAGAAGGCTTACGCTGGATGCATTCTTCGATTTGATAGCAATCACCCAACTGTTCAGAAAAAGAACTCAGTAAGAACTTTATTTCTAAGAGTCATACCACACTGCAATACTTAACAATCTAAGAACGATGAAATCCTGCATTTATGTCAACTTTTCAAAGATAATGGTTATCCAAAGTCTTTTGTTTCAAGACTTTGGGAAGAACTGAAATCAAAACAACAAACTGTTAATCAAAATAGTGAGATACTCTCTTCTCATAAAGACACATATTTTGCATTGCCTTATGTACGAGGAATATCAGAAACAGTGGCCCGAAAATTTCGTCAACACAACATCAACATCGTTCATCAACCAACAAACACAATTCGCTCAATATTTGGTGAACCAAAACGTAAGAAATCAGACTTAGATAAACGCAACGCAATATACAAAATACCATGCCAAAATTGCAATTCAGAATACATTGGACAACCAAGCAAACAACTTAAGACTCGCATTCATGAACACAAGCTGGCAGTAAGAAGAATTGATCCGAGATCACAAATTTCAACACACATTCAAGAGACAGGTCATCATTTTAACTGGGAACAAACCAAAAGTTTGAATACATCTCAGCATCGCCATGAACGACTGTTCATGGAAGCATGGTACTCCAATAATAATTCTATCAATCGCCATATTGATCTTGATAATATCTATGTTCACCTTCGTCAACATTTAGTGTAATTAGGATGGATACATTTTTATATTCTTTTATCAGCACATAAGGTACACAGGAATATATTAGCTTGGTTTCTTCATTTTCATATAAATTTCAAATTAATGTTTTGTAATCTTTCTATCATCTTATTACCTGATGACGCATTGCCATTGCAATCACGAAAATTTGTGGATATATTTTAATTTATCTTGATATATATAAGCTAACTATAATATATAAAACATATATATAAGCTAACTATATGTTGGACAAAGTGGCTAATTGTGCATAGACAACAAATAGCGCACTCTAACTAGGCCATACTAAAAAATAAAATAAAAACCGGATAGTCAAATCGGAATGATCCCCCTAAAATGCGCAGTCGTGGCCCCCTTAAAGTAAAAAAATTACGATCATTCGATATCCCACAATCCGATAAGTTTTGAAAGCTTTCAGGCAGAAGTTGGGTCTGTCGCAATAACGCTGATGAATCCTCAGTCAGTAAGTAGATAAATTGCATAATATTGCCGCTGATGCTTTTTCAATCATCAGTTTTTACCAGGTGCACTAGAATGCATGACTCGAAAAACTACTATATTCAAAAGAACTGCTTTTGAAGGCTAGATAGAATGTACTACTGAGACTCCTCCCCCTCCCATAGCGAAAAAACCAGCACGAAACAGCTCAACTGTTTCAAAAATAAATCAACTTCTTCATTTCGTTAAAAATTTTACATTCAAAATTAAAAGGCACTATTCTCTTGCAGCTGTCATTTTCTATTAATCATGCCATGACGTCACACGATCTCGTCTTTATTGTGAAGATTTTTCATGAAACCACTGGGAATTGCTGTTCAGCTGTTCGATGTTTGGAAGACAGCAAAAAATTATAAACAAGATTGTGACAGCTACTTGATTAAAGCTCAGATGCCACGGCATAAGTAAACATAGCATCAATACAAAAGGTAATGCTTATCACTTATGCAGTTGCTTGCAAGATTTCAATTTCCGTTGGCGTCTTAGCCGAACTTTAACCGCTTTTGCAACAGGTAATCGCATATTCATTCGTCACTCCCTTGTACTCCCGAAACTTTTGGTAGATTTCTCTTTCATACTTTTCTTTTCCTAGCACGCCTCTTGAAAGGCGCATTTTGTAGAGAATCAAAGCAATCAAAACTCCATACTAACGTAGTACAACTTTTTCCTCAAGCATTCCCACCTAAAATTACTTCTTATTTCGGAATCTTGATTACTTGCGTTGAGTCCTGTTTCTTCATGATTGACGAAGGAATCAGTGCCTTGCAATTGTAAAAGGATCTTCTGATCAAGTGCCACGCGGAATTTTAGGAAGTACCTGCTTTGAAATTCGTGATTGTTCAAAATTGAAGGGCCCTTCACGAGTTGAATAGGCTCCTTCACAACCTAAAAGGGCCCCTCTCGATCTCAAGAGGAACCCCTCTCGATTTCAAAAGGTCACCTTAACAATCTGTAAGAAATACCTCACGATCTCTCGAGGGCCCCTCACGATCTCAAAAGGGTCCCATCGCGATCATAAAGGGCCCTTCACAATCTAAAAGGGCCCGTCTTGATCTCAAGAGGACCCCCTCTCGATTTCAAAAGGGCCCTATCACAATCTAAAAGAACCCCTCACGATCTCAAGAAGGCCCCCTCACGATGTGAAAAGGGCCCTCACTATCTAAAAGGGTTCATCACGATCTGAAGAGGACCCCTCTCGATCTCAAAGGGGCCCTTCACCATCTTAAAGGACCCCTCACGACCTAAGGAGGGCCCCCTCTCGATCTCAAAAGGGTCCCTTCACCATCTTAATTAAAGGGCCATTTCACAATCTAAAAGGGCATCTCACGACCTCAAGAGGGCCCTTCACAATCTCAAAGGGGCTTCATAACGATCTCAAGAGGGCCCCCTCATAATCTTACAGGCCTCTCACCATTTCGAAAGGGCCCCAAAAATGCCTCAGAAAGCAAATTATTTGTTCCTTGGTAGAACATTTTCACACTACTTAGTTTAGTCAACAAAAAGCCGAAATTCCGGTTAAAACTGGAAGAGTGGCAGCCCTGATATATGTATATATCTGGCAAGTACAGACCTTTTATCAAACCAAACAATACAACCATGTATATAAACAAAGAATCAAATCATCCACCATCAATTAACAAATTCCATCAATTATAGAAAAGCGTATATCGAATTTATCTTATGACAGAAAGGAGTTTGAGAAAGTGAAAGCACATTATGAAGGAGCACTTAGAAAAAGTGGTTTCAATAAAAGTTTGCAGTACCAGCCAAGTGATGTCAAGACAAACAAGACGGCGAAACATACTCTGTGTGAAAACTAATGTAGGTAGACGGTTTCTCTCTCTTTTGGATATTCATTTTCCTCAACACCACAGATACAAGCCTCTATTCAACAGAAACAGTGTCAAAATCAGCTACAGTTGTACATCAAACGTTAAAAATATTATCATATTATCAAAAAGCACAACAATACAGCAATTCAGAATGTCGCGAATGTGAAAGTGGAAGAAAACAAATGTAACTGTAGAAGAAAAGAATCTTGTCCGTTGAACGGAGAATGTCTGAAGAGCTCTGTTGTTTACAAGGCAACTGTATCAACAGCAAACGAACAGAAAACGCATATTGGGCAAACTGAAAATGATTTTAAGACAAGATACGGAAACCACAAAAAATCATTCACCAACTTTCAATACCGAAGCGAAACAACTTTGTCAAAATATATTTGGAACTGAAATGACAAAAATGAAGAATACAATATAAAATGGGAACTACTCGAACAATCAAATTCATACAAGTGCGGAACTCGAAGATGTGCCTGTGTCTCGCTGAAAAATTCCATATTCTGACTTTCAAAGACACTCATTTATTAAACAAGAAATCGGAAATCATATCCACACTTTCGTCGGTACCGAAGAAACTTCATAATTGCCCATCTCAAATAACTATGTCTACCCGACTTACATCATACTTATCAAGCTATGATCCTATAACATTTTTAACCATTCTTTATAGTCTTTATGCATCTACCTTTGAATTTTAAAGTCCTTTTTTGTACGATACCAATGCACAATTTGTACATCTGATGATCGATGATCACATCGTGAAACTAATAGTACTGCTACTTATGAAGCAGTGTTTTGAACATCATACTATATATTGACAATGAGGTTTTTCCAACTTAAATATTCAAAGTGCTCAATGCCTAAAAAACAGAGCGAAGATGAATTGTTCATCTTATAATTGTAGCCTACTTCTGGATATCGTTGCACTGCACATGTTAAAAAATCTAGGAATCGATGAGTAACGATGTAAATTCATGTAAAAATAGCGATGATATTATTATAGTATTATGATTATATAGATTATTAAATATAGATCATATAAAATGATATACTATTATAACATTATAGATATAATATTATTATCGCTATTTTTACATGTATTACAGAAAGTTGCCCACTGGAAAGGTGGTCTAGAGTCGTATGGACTATGTGTCAACGTAAAGAAATCGAAGATCCTGCATAGCACGAGTTCCGAAAACCGAGTGCTGAAAGAATCGGGCAAATTTCCATGTGGTGTATGCCATCGTGGGGTTGGTAGTAATTCAATCTACTGCGCACGATGCAAGAGATGGATACATCATAAATGCTCTGGAGTTAAAGGTTCTTTGAAGACAGATCCTAGCTTTTCTTGTAAAAAGTGCCGTGGTGTTGCTGCACAAGCTCCTAAACCGACCGCTAGTAAGCTTCGTATTGGTGATGCTGATTATGAAGTTGTGCCTGCATTTTGTTACCTGGGTGATATTTTAGGACAATCAGGTGGCTGCAGTGAGGCTGCTGGACTGAGAATTCAGCTGGCATGGAAGAACTTTCGTGAGCTCATTCCCATACTTACGAACAGAGACAACCCCTTCAGCAGCCGAGGTCATGTCTACTCCATGTGTGTGAGAAGTGTTCTGTTGCATGCAACCGAGACATGGCCAATCAACATCGAGGAGCAAAACCGATTGCGCCGTAATAACAACGCAATGGTGCGGTGGATCTGCTCCAAGCGCCTATCTGATCGAGTTCCTATGGATGAGCTAAGGTCTAGGCTTGGTATTCATCGACTTGAAGATAGTGTGCGCTGGAGAAGGCTACGTTGGTATGGACATGTACAACGCATGGATGAAGCCGACTGGCCTAAGAAAGTTCAGACCATCGAACTCTCAGGAAAGAATCCACGAGGCCGACCAAAGAAACGTTGGCTTGACAACATCAAAGAAGATCTTCGAAAATGGAATCTATCCTCCGTCGACCCTTCGGATCGGACGGTGTGAGAAATGCCATCAAGCCAAATCGACATTTTCGGACGTCCAACCCTTGCAACACGAGGAAAAGAAGACGGAAAACCGTGGAGTGAGTGAATGAGTTCTTGATAGGATAGGACTGTGATCGTATGATTTAATTCAACTTAGTCTACCTGTTTATTTTTAGCCTTTTATTTTGAAGTCAAACAAAAACAAATCATCCTTAATATCACAAATCAAAACTTCATCTCAAGAGATGAGCCATCAGAGTTATGCACACTTATTCTTTCTGGAGCTTTTTTCAATTCTTTGCAGAAATCTCATTACAGATCATTCAAAGTGGTGGGTCCACCGACAGATTGTTCAATAGTATTCGTTGTTACAGTATCCGTAATTGTTGTTTTTGTGTTGTTGCATTCTATGTTTGAGTTATTCACTTGATTAGATAACACATTCGAAGCAAATCGCATTCTTTTGTCCGATACCTCATCGTATACATCAATACATTCACTACGATGGCCGGATATTTTCTTAGCTAGTTTCTTGTCTCCTGTTTTCTCAATAATTCTTGTAACTGCTGTTCGTCTTCCACTTTGGTTGGTGTAATTTCCGTCAAATCCAGCCGCTTCCATGAGTGATCGAATCACAGAATTAAATATTTTGTTTATCTGCTTCGGTTTGCTAGAAGTGTGATCAATACGAAACTGACGGCACATAGAGGAACCTATTAAGTGGGTAAGAAGGAATTCCTAATACCTTACAGAGATAGGAAAAAAAGTCGTGCGTCCCCTGCGGATTAATGTGAGTTCCAGCAAAGTGCTTCGATTGCTAAAATTCCTTCAGATTCGAAGACTTCTGATCATTGCCCACAAGTTTTCTCCATAATGTTGGCCCTTCCGATCATTATTAAATAAAGTAACACGCGTACGAAAATTAGTTCACTTGATGATTTCACATCCTCTCCTCGGCATTGCTCACTGTATAGTGCATATATTGAATCGAAGCCAAGACAGGGATGTGTGTTGTGGTGTGTGCGAAGTGATGATATCACAGCACGCACGCATCTCTCACTGGCTCTGGTGTCCCCTGATGACAGCTTATTGTTTGCCATTTCCAATAGCAAGTGATACACGAATTATCCATTCGAGAAGGAGCAAGTTGTGCCATTTCGACATTAAGGTAGCATACAATTCTTCCTTTCTAGGAAACCGAAGCGCGCGCAGATGAATCTAATTCTGTGGATCGAATAGTTAAAGACAATGTATTGTGACCCATGGGTATGGAATTATACCATTTGATAGCTGTGTGGTGCGGATGTGGTTGCAGAAATAAGGCTTGTGTATTGCATATAGCTGGTCTGAGATTTATCATTTTCTTATAAAGTCTTATCACACAACGATTGGCATTTTCTGACGGCCAGATTCTCACAGATTTTGGTTCGATGTGATGATGCTTTAGGCCATGATTGTTGGTTTTTGATGTGTTTTCATAATACTCCAAGATTTCAATATTTGTTTTGTACTGAACAAGATTTAGATTGCCATTTTCTCCGTATGATAATTGTCGTAATTCAGCTCCTCCTCTTAATCCACAATGCTTTGAAAGCAAATAAAGCAAAGCGCGATTCAGCTTCAGATTATCGTCCCCAAGATAAACTCTGTTCGATAGATCTTCCTCCTGTTCTTCTGTTATAGATACCGCTCTTTTCGGCTGTTCATCGTTTCCTTCCTTAGCGGTCTCCTTCATGGCGCCGTCTAACGCGTTTCGAGCGTCTTCAAAGTCGGAGTCCGTAAATATATTCCAGTTTTTATTTTCTTTTTTGCGAAGCCAATAATTTATACCGTTAATAAGTTGTCTTAAAGATTCGCTCGGATACTTCAAACCATTTCTTTTTCGCACTTCAAACACAAAAAACTTCAATGCCGGATTAAGATTGGATCTTTGAGAGACGAATGTCCATTCTCAGATAGAAGCATCAAGGCTTCTGAATTACTTGCCAAAATGTGTTCGTTTCGTTCTCGGACCCACTGGTTGAAGGTTCCACATGCCCATTAAGCATTGCTTAAATTTTTTTGTGGAGTTTGTTTTTCTATTCTTAAATCAATATCAGAGATGGAGGATGGTTATTCATTTCGTGATGTCCTTGATTGTTCATTTTCTAAGTTGAGCGGTGTAAATATTGAGGATGATTGCTGCTGTTGGACTATGGTGTTCAGATTTAGAGTTGTTGAAGTTGTACTCGTTGAAAAATCGCAATTCGCCAAAAATTCGTCAAGTGTGTTAAAATCTTCATCATCAAACAATTCGTTAGATAGAGACATGTTTCAATATGAATGACATGATCTCAAATGGAATCATTGCAAACGAAGTTTGAATACCATAAACAAAATTTCTAGGATCAGTTATTAGATTGCAAGAAATCCCTAGGCAATTCTTACAAATGCATATAAATAAGACAGACATTCTCTAAATTGCTTAGAGGATAATTTGGCAAATCTATCATTGATATCTCGGTATCATTAACATAGATATGCCCTCGGGCTAAAGCCCTCGGACATATCTTTGTTAATGATACCTTTCTCTATATGATAGTTTTACCAAATTATCCTCTAACCATTACATAGAAGGGATTCTTAAATACGATTCTACAACTATGTAATAATCTGTTATACTTTAGATGGAGATAAAGTCTACCATAGAATTATAAATGGTGCATCAACACATATCATGAATTATGAAGGTCACAAATGTTCCTGAGTTATAAATGTATAATGGTAGACTTTATCTCTATCTATGTGACTTTATCTCTATCTATGTGTTGCTTATGTCTAACATAATCCCTTCATGAATTTATACATTATAACATAATCCCTTCATGAATTTATACATATCCATGTCACCATGTAAGTTTGAATTGCAAAGCTTGTCTCCCTTTCAATCACCTGAAGCGGCCCAAGTAGGCGAAAATTTGGGATAATAGTCAAATATCTATAATAACAGCAAGGCTTCTTTTCACATTAATGTGTGTTTGTTGTTGATGTGGTACTTAATGCTAAAATCATTCAAAGCAGTTTGTCTCTCGCTGTTACAGACTTGCAAATGTCTTGTGATGCTGCTAGATGGAATTGCAGTGGACCTTGGTGGACACTTTAAAGGGTTGACTAACCACTTTGGAAGGTGTTCTGAAACTCTCTCATTCAGACATTTTACCGTCTTCCCAACGTACTTGCTTCCACAGGTACAATGAAATTGATAAATTACATTTGATGTGGAGAAAAGCGGCAACCTATTCTTCAGAGAGCGTATCGGAATCCTTCGTGTAGTGAAAATCACTTGCAAACGAGCACTGGGAAATACACTGAATGCTTTGTTGAAGCTATTTCTAAAAGTCAACGCACTTTTGTCTCCAATGAATGGAAATGTTAAGAATTATGACAGGGATTCTAAGCCCTTCAGAAGTGTCTGCGGCACGAAGCGCCGGCTGTTTTTAAAACATCATTTTATATTAAAAAAAAACGGTCAATAAATCGAAGGAGAGAATATTGGATTTTCCCTGTCATAATGAACAACTTTGTAGAAACAACTTTTTTCATCTTTGTAGAAACGAATTTTGGATAGCATGTCATTTAGCTCTGCTTGAAGATAGTGATCACAAGAATCTACTGAAGGACGAAGACGATTTCTCCTCACCTTGTCGACCAATGCTATTGAATAGACACCTCTTTCTTGGCATTGCAAAAGAAATTGTTCTTCACACTGACTGCGAATCAAGCGACATTTGATGGTTAAAAGTCTATCCAGGCTTTTAACGCGTTCATCATTGGGGTAGTACAAACTTTCACAGCTTTGTACCAAAGCAATACAAAATTGGCTTGGTTAAGACGGTAACATATCGGGCGCATAGAACTTGTTCCTCTGATACCTTGAAAGAAGAATTGGAGTTCATTAAAAGAACACTTCGATTAAATGGGTATCCTGAGTCATTTTTCGATAAGTATTCAATAAAAGAGTTGTCAGTGAGAGATGCTTATGGACCTGAAAAGAAGAAAATATTCTTAACACTCCAGTCGATGGTCATGTACAGGAGGTTGTTCATTATGACAGGGAAAATCCAATATTCTCTCCTTCGATTTATTGACCGGTTTTTTTAAATATAAAATGATGTTTTAAAAACAGCCGGCGCTTCGTGCCGCAGACACTTCTGAAGGGCTTAGAATCCCTGTCATAATTCTTAACATTTCCATTCATTGGAGACAAAAGTGCGTTGACTTTTAGAAATAGCTTCAACAAAGCATTCGGTGTATTTCCCAGTGCTCGTTTGCAAGTGATTTTCACTACACGAAGGATTCCGATACGCTCTCTGAAGAATAGGTTGCCGCTCTTCTCCACATCAAATGTAATTTATCAATTTCATTGTACCTGTGGAAGCAAGTACGTTGGGAAGACGGTAAAATGTCTGAATGAGAGAGTTTCAGAACACCTTCCAAAGTGGTTAGTCAACCCTTTAAAGTGTCCACCAAGGTCCACTGCAATTCCATCTAGCAGCATCACAAGACATTTGCAAGTCTGTAACAGCGAGAGACAAACTGCTTTGAATGATGTTAGCATTAAGTACCACACCAACAACAAACACACATTAGGAATCACAGTCTCTCGTCATTTTGCGCGAGAATCCTGACTTGTGTTCGCAATAAAATTTTAATTCCAGCCTTTACTTACCTTGGTATTCAATTTAATCAAATAATTTTCTTACATAAAGAAATCTGATATTCTACACTTCACGCATGGATACCGAATATGCAGTATGTAGGTAATATGTAGGAGGCCTACGTCAATCATGTCAGAATCATCAAAATTTCTACAGGAAGTGATGTTACACGATACTCTTTCTATAGATAACCATAGATGTGTGACAAAATTTCGCTGTTCATGCATACACATCGTGGAAAAGTCAACATTTTCTCAACATTTTGTGATATAATGCCGACAGACAACTATGTATTGACTGATTTCATTACTTGGCTGACAATGGATAGGTAAACACGATTTGCTGCTGCTAAGAAGGCAGCAACAGTCAGCAGAATATCAATCTATAAAGCCTTCAGGGAATACGGCATTCTCAAGACTACATTGAGAAGACATATCTAAACTTCCATCAATCCGAATCCTGGTAAGCCACGATACCTATTCGACAGCCAAGAGCGGGAGTTAATGAAGTATTCGACGGATATGGTTCGCTTAGGGGTCGGATTGAAAACAATCGATATGATTCGTTTTGCGAATACTATGGTTGGAAATAAGAGTTATATTGGCTGGAACTGGCGGTCCTCTTCAAAAGACTTGACAATATTTCAGTGAGAGCGCTCGAGCCAGTAGTCCACTATCGAGAAACGATTGCGAAACGCGTTATGATGGACGACTTCTTCGACAAGAACGGAGCTTAGGGAGCTGAACTGCATCTGGAAGATAAGCCTCATCTCATAGGCCTATACAATCTGGATGGAACTAGACTTAAAATGGCGGGATGATTTAGGCGCCCGGTGGCAATCAAAAATAAGTTGTATTCATGGATTATTGTGTTGACAATTTCTATTCTAAAGTTATGGGATATTCAGTTGAGCTTCAGATTATCGACACAGGCCTACTACTCATTGGCAGCATCAATTATCAAGAAAAATTAATGGTATAACCTTATTAATATGTTGAATGAACAAAGAAGTAATTATCATACCAATCTCATGGTAATTCTTTTCATGTATGCACTATATAATTCAAATCAGGGTTGGCTTTTTGCCGGCTGAAACTGGTTTTCACCACTAAGTGGTAAAAACCGGTAAAAAATGTTAAAAACTGGTAAAAACCGGCTAAAACTAAAATTCCGAAAAATCAGTCTATTTCTTCACGAAATGATCGATAGCAAGTTGTGGTTTGAGTATTACTATGCATGCATGTTTGCAGATTGGTACTCTTACCTTGTAAAACATGACATTTATTCTCTGATAGAACCATGTGGTATATTACGAACAGCATGCGATGTTGTATTTGTTCACGATTACTCTGCCATTTTCTTGGGCCTTTAGAACATATGTAGACTTCAGCACCATTTTGGGCCTTTAGTTCATGTAATAGAAATTGTTAGACACTTCCGAAATTATCATCAAATGAATGCTCTTTTAGGTCAAAGAATGTGATTTCGTTAAATCCAAATAAATGAAAATAAATGCATGAATATACGTCGTAACTGGTTTATACACAGATCTGAATTAAGCATTTACCACTTTCATCATGTGGACGAGCTTCAATAATCCCACTGTCATTCTTCTGTGTTGCGTGTTCAGCAAGAATGCAGACTGTATTTTAATTGTAGCTTAGGTTTCATCAGATCTAGATTTGAACCCATGAACGCAGAGAGAACACTCTATCAAAAAGCGTCTGCACCGGAAAATGTTAGCTCCCAAATCAAGCAATGTGCAACAGTCCCTTAGACTACATTTCTACTTTTTTTTAGAAATATGCTAAATGTACTAATGCCTGTGAGTGGAGCAGAAAATCATGATTTGGAAGAACAAATGATAATTAAATAACACAGTTCGCAGCAGAGATCTTGATGAACTAAGGTATAGTGTATGTCTGAACAGCTTCAGTTATAATCTCAACAAAAGAACATTTCCAGTAAGCTGCAAAATTGATCTTGTTAATAGAATCTGAGAGCGACAAAGAGAGCCCCTGATTAATATGTTGCTCTTGTTCGTACAGAATGATTGATGTCCAATATCTCCATCTCAGTGGAACTTCTACACATCATTCAACGATTAGAAGGCTGTAGTTGAATCCACACTCCAGAGATGTGGAATGACAGTCCTTTAAGAAAGTCACCGACTTCGTGTTGCAACTTTTATGACTTTTCTTTGCTATCTTCGGTATAGGCCTATTGCTCTTTATAATTGTAGTAGCCTATTTTCTATCATTATTGAGCCTTGATTCTGACTTGCCACCTAGAAATTGTTGTACCGAAAATTTAACTAAATGCTCGTTCAAGTAAGGAATAGAGGCCGCTATGCACACGTATATGACTTACAAATGTACATTTGCCTGAATCATTTGGTTGCATTAGCAGATAGGTGTTCTTTATCTACTCTACTGATTCTGTCGTCTGCTGCCAGCTTACACGCACATTTTACATAGGTTCTTCTCATCCCGTTCTTAATTCTTTAATGATTCATGAGACATGGCACCCTTTTTCCATAAAACTAAGCTTGCCATAAGGTAGTTTACCGTAAACGTAATTCTATCTCGAAATGTCTCTTTTTAACAGTATGACGACATCGTCTTTATTTCTTTGCTTTTACAACAAATCGGCCAGCTTGTGTTTTTTTATCAAACTTCCTCTTTTACTCACTTTGAATTTTTAATTCACTTAACCTAGTTATTGACCATGTCGATCCTACTTCATTTTGCTACAGGATTATTCTAAGAGTACAAATTTTGCATTACTGTTCCATTAAAAGAGACACATTCGTATAGGAATTCAACAACTATACATGCAGACTAAAGGAAACATGGCCTTATTATAATGTTGATATGAAATATTGATACGAGTATGTACTTAGTTCTGCACAACACTCGAGCATTGCATAGTGCGCTATTTTCATACTTCGCTATTTTGAAATTTCGATGTTTCTTATATTCGCCATTTACCGTTCGCTATTTTGAGATTCGCTGTTTTAACACAAAGCAACCATCAGGTAAAATCAAGCCTAATCTTGCATTACATCATGTATACATGCTATGCTCATGAACACACATTCATTTCAAAACAAGTATACTTAAATTCGTCGCTGTAGACAATCGTGATTAAGTACAGCATGTCTCACACAAGCAAGCATGAATATTTGCCAATATATCTATTGAAATTTTAACTGTTAGTTTAAGTCCTGAAGGACCATAATGTCCCCACAATATTCTTAGTCAGCTGCTTTTCGTGAAGACTCGATTTTTACTGCAAATAATTTTAAGTGCATGTATTTGGCTCTTTTGATAGATTATTTACGAGTTTCACGTGTTCCATTTGTGAGAATAAAATCCTGGGCTGTCCTATAAGTTGGTATTTTGGGCTCCTAATGTGAGGATTTTTCATTCGTTTGATTGCTTATAGTGGTGCTATTTTCAAGTAATAGAAAGTCCATCAACATACAAAGACAGGGTTGAACATAAATAAAAAATATTCATATGTTGCTGCACTGCCGGTGCTTCAAAATGGTCACTCTATCACAAAAAAGTCACTTGTCAAAAATTCTTATGTAGGCCTTCACTATATGTTTGTGGTCTACCAATGTGTATTATAGCCATCGTTTATTGCTCAGTGGATCATGGCATGTTCATATGTGTGAATATTCTCGTCTTATATTCGTTAATTGAATTAATGTGGCAATCATTGATAATTCTATCTTCATCAATGCCGATAAAGAAGTAAAATATCAAAGCGAGTTTGGCTTTTATGCATCTCAAGTCTAGAATTGTTTCGCGATCGACTATATAGGCATACACGTGGCGAAGGAAAAAGCTTTGAATCAATCTAATCTACTATTACAAATAGAGACTTCGATGAAAATCATCCTGATTTTCTCGACCAATCATGTCACCGAATTATTGCACAAGAATTGGGAGGATGTTGACCCATTTGTGTATGATGATGAAATGCAGCACAATGAACCATTTATTGAGGTACACTTAAGTGTGCAGTTAAGGATGCCTATCAGATGAAAATGAAAGTTCTGACAAGTCGTGGACAAGCAAAAAATCTGAGTTTTCATTATAACTGTGACTGCAATGCGAGTAGATGACTTACAGCTGAATGATTTGGTGTGAGAAATCTTTATCACACTGTTCATGTATCCGACGAAAATCATTCAACATTTTCATGTGTCTTGCTTGTGGGCTGGACCCAACAGGTCTTCTATATCGTAATTAGTTTAAAATTTAGGTTAATAATGATTAATCGCATTGATCACGCAAGCCTAATTACAACACAAATAAATTTATGTAAGCTATTTATACTATTAGAGCAAATATTTGTAAGTCTCCATTCGGCCCTGCAGCAAAGGAGACGTGTAGAATTCTTCCACTTCAGACGTCCTTGACACACCTGAAACTATCATCATAAGTCATTCAAAATTATTGAACGTGTGTTACTAATGTGAAAATGATCAGCATTGATATTTCATGCATTTTAAGCGGTGAGATAGGTAAGCTGTGTGATACTTCGTAATTCAACATCGAAGTTGATTGTGTGATATGATGTCAGCTGTGATTGCTTCCAGTGGATGTCAAAAAGTTTCAGAATCCCCATAGAAGAGCTATGGGAGCCATACCCACCATGCGTATCCCCACAGAATCTCCATACCCACGGCAACCCTAGTAAATTGCCATGACATGAAAAATGTTGAAGGGCAATATTTTTTAATCCAGTCCCTCTGGGAGTGCAGGATAAATTTCATAGAAATATTCGTGTAATCACAATGGGAATGGGACATTTGTCACAGATTTAGAAGACAAGCTCAGCAGGCAGGTTAATCGCAGAAATCCGAGGTCAGATTTCTGCATTTTCTTGCCTTTCTAGTTTCATGGAATGCCTATTTTCGATCTTTCATATAGAGAGAAGTGGTTTCCTTCCAGCATGGACAACAAAATTCGTGCACGCTTGGAAGAATGCACAACAGCTTTATAACAGCATTTTTTATTATAATTCATGTTTTTGAACCTAATCTGTAATTGGAACATATTCTTGATTAAAATATTAATAAGACTTGAATTGTCAAAATGCAGCCCTAAATGCTTATCGAATGATGAAAACTAAGATGAGCTTATTGCGACAACGCTCATCAATAAAGTAAGGAGCAACTATGATCCCTTATCTTCTGTACTTAAATGAAACAATGGTGTGTTAGAGTCATAGGTGGCTCCCTGAACTACCCTGAGGAGTATGTAAATACAGCTCGATCGAATGACGTATACCTGTATTATTTCGTTTTATTATTTTTGAAAAAAATTGAGAAAGATTTCCAGACTTTTTTCCAGATTCCAGAAAAAATTTCCAGAATCAGCAATGACTTAAGTTGTTTTGATACATGCAATGAATTAATGCTTGAAGCATACAGCTATTACTACAGATTGTCTTCGAAAATTCAGGTGATTCCCAGAAGCAGATGGGCACGAATTTCAAGAGGTTCAATTTTCGTGCCCAACTTTCTTTTTCGCCCACTTTCGACAAAGTCGTGCCCAAATCCGACCACTGCTAAAGGTTGTCCATTTCAGCCAATCAGAGAGAGGGATAACTGTTAATGGAGGGACAATATAACACTAACACGGTTTTTTGAGGGCAACGATGCATGACAATTGAGGGCGCGTAAGCGCACATTGTAGAACTTTTGTGCGTGATTGAAATGGTCTGGACAGCAATGCTATGAATACATATGCAGACATAATGAGATTTCTTAAGTATCTTTCACATGCATAGATACAGATATCATCATCACGGGATACATTGTTGCCCTTTTTTCCACATTGCACCATCGTTAAATTGCCCACAAAAATTGTTAAAATGCGAGGAACAACTGTTAAAGTGATTGCTTCAAATCTATGATCAAACTTCTTTCGATATCTTTATGGGAGAAATTTATGTAGCAGAGAGCATGGATGACGCTTTCGTGTAATATACATTTAGTCGTTGAAACGCATATTTCATATGAAATACAAGATATTTTCCCTCCTATCTGACACATGGCATTGTTAAAATAGGCATGCTATATACAGGCCATATAACACCATGCATAAATGCGGTTCACCAATGTACCATGAGAAAGAGAATCCAAGAACATCTTAATTGTAATAACAGCCTTGTTCATCAACATTTTTATCAAAACATCGATTGCCTCCATCTGCCAATAATATAAAAGTAGAAATCTTACAACGTAATTTCACTAATGTTTACGAACGCAAATTTGTGAGAGATATTTTATCAAAACCAAAAGGCCTGGAATTAATGTAAGGTATAAGACTGTGCTAACTTTCACCATAGTATTTAGTTTGCATCTCATTTTGAAAATTTTGTGTTATGCTGTCAAAAATGTTTTCCTTCTTTTCGTATTGCTCTGTTAGATAGTTGATGTTTTATTGAATTGATAAAGACGTAGTCGAAAGTTCTTCAATATATTTTATTATTGATATTGTCTTCGTTTTAAAATTGAACACCATGCATACATACACTCAAGGAAAAAATAAAGTACCCGGTTAGACATTTAACTCTATTTCGAAAACAACAAGACAATATGCACTACTTGTGCTTCAGAGTCGATCACAGAAACAATATCAATACGCGTATAAAGTCACGAAAGGCGTACTAGTACATAGAAAACAGTCAAAATCTCGTAAAATCACCTTCAGCATCCAGTACTGCTTCTACGCGATCACGCATTGAACTGATAAGAGAAGCTCGATAATTGACATCATCCATCAGTTCATTCCAAATGACATCAAGCGTAGCAAAGAGTTGGTCACTGTCTTATGGGTCCTCATATTCTCTTTGGAGTTTCAGTTCCATCTGTGCCCACACGTGTTCGATGGGATTCATGTCGGGACTAAATGCAGGCCAGTCTAAGGTAGGGATTCCATTGTGTTGAAGGAACAGTTTCGTCCGGTTCGCCGAATGTATCGGTGCATTGTCTTGCTGGAAGATGCCACCTGCTTGAGTGATTGTATTCCATACTGGAAGAAGATTACCTTCAAGAATGTCGATGTACTTTTGGGCATCCAATCTCTCTTGAATTCTCACCAGGCTCGTATGTCCATTACTTGAGAATGCACCCCACACCATGCGCGACAGATCTGTTCGGAGTACGGCAGATGTAGCGATCCGTGTACCGATCTCCTATCGATCGACGGACATACTGTACTCGTGACTGACCCAAGCAGAATTTCGATTCGTCAGAAAACACCACTTTCTTCCACCTCGTCAAAGTCCACGATGACTTTTCTGTAGCCCATTCGAATCTGCGATATTCATGATCTGCTGTCAAGGCTGTCTTTCTAGCTGGTGTAAATGCCTTGAAACCACCGCTCAGCAATCGATTTGTTACGGTCCTTCTGGTGCATTATAGATTTAAGTTTTGCTTAATTACTCTGGCAGAGCAAAAAGGATGGTTCGAAGAGAAAGTTAAAATTTCCTAGTCATCTTCTTCAGTTGTACTTTTCCTACGGCCACAAGAAGCTCGATTGGTTGCTTTAGCATCTCCACCAGCTGATAGCCTCTGTAGGTACTTTCTGACTGTGTTCTCTGATATCTCGAGGCACTCAGCAATTTTAGGTCTTGAAAAATTCGCATGAAACTTTAAGGCGTAGATTTGACCTCTCTGGAATTCAGTCAAATCACATCCACGTGTCGCCATGACTAATTTGCTAATGCTACGATACTGTCAATGATTGTGGTGTATGTAGCTAGCGGATTGAACAGAGTACAGCTCGGTATGCATGAAAGAACAATGAATGGAATCATAGCATTAGGCCTCAGCTACACTGAAAGCAAAGCAAACACGAGCGTCCCAAGCGTCTCGAGTAACCGCATGTCCACAAGCTATCAATCGCTCTAGTTTGCTTTGCGTGCATTATGGAAGTCTACAAATGCTAAAATGATGACTTTGTATTTGCTGCAAAACGCTTGGAAAAGCTCGCTGTGTGGTTGAGGCCTAATGGTTTGATTATTGATTTAACTTCATAAGTTCATATTTCACACCAACGAGTAGAAAAAAATGACTGAAATGATAAATTTGTCACTGTTAACATAACTTTTTACACCGGGTACTTTATTTTTTCCTTGAGTGTATATGGAATTTGCAGTTTGTCCCGATTTAAATCAATGAATGTGACCTACCAAGCAATATGACGGCTCCTATCCAAAATTGCACACGTAAAATATCTCGCCAATGACAAGCCGAGAGTACAGTCCATGCAATTGCATACCCGAGATAAACCAAACACATGACTCCGTAGAACTGAAATGAAATATGCATTAACAATGAGGCACAGGTCTGCATTTGAAGTTTTTATCATCAATATATGCCTAATAATTGATTTATAACAATTACCCGGTAGTTTGTTGTTTAAGTGGTCTTCAGCAAGCAAAATTCATTTTTCATTATATTGTCTTAAAAGCAAGCTATACATCCAACGTCATTCCTATCCGTATCCTGCACTCTCCAACGATTTGCCTTACGAGATATCCGCTTGCCTAATGCTCGTGATAACGTTAGCCGTGATGAGGATTGCCGCGGATGGGGCTTGCACGGTGTGCAATCCGTATCCCCCTGGGGAGCAAAGCCCATCTCTCCTCACCCGCCTCGCAAGAGGACAGGAGAGCCGCTGGATTTTTGTGGGCTGGACGCCTGTTGCCGCGTGTGGTGGCTGGTGCTCCTTATCCTCCTGGCGGGAGACATAGAACGCAACTCCGGGGCCTCAACCATATGCAACAAATAAATAACAAGAAAACAAACATCCATACGATGCAACATCCAAAACAACCACTGGCTTCACCAAAAAAAATACAGACATCACACTCATGCAATACATCTCAACCAACTAGACTTGTGCCAAACACAGACCAAATATCACCACTCCATTCAACCAAAACAAGCCTCTCAACAACTCCACCGCTAATCCCCACCCTACAAGCGCCCCTACCCCCCACCAACATCACAGCCGTACCCTGTCCAACTTCACAAACCACAATCCCAATCCAGCACCCCAAGACAGCTTGCCACAGGTGCCACATGCACTAACAAACAGCACAAAAAACATTCGTTCACTGACTGTCATGCTGGCTGGTCGGATCGCTAGCGCAGACAGGCACGATTACCCGACCCCGAGAAGGCCGAGAAGGCGGGCAACCCCCACGGGCGATGCCAAGGATCAAAACAAGTAACCGAGGACCCAAAGATAGCGCCTATTGCTGATGTGTGCGTGAGTGCCGTTTATGCATCAAAGTGCAATGTAATTCCAATTCGCTACAATACGACGCAAATCCAATGTATTGGATCTAAACCATGTGCTGGTCTCCTTCGAGGAATCAAGCGGAGGATTTTCATGCTGAGAATTCGCAATCTTCATCATAAGTGTGATCATCAACGTCCTATTGCCGATATCTCTAGCTGAAAATCGTCGTCCAAAACGTGTCTCTCAAACTTCTGGTCCAGTTTATCCTCGAACTCGCTTTCTTCGACCACTGAGAAATTTAAACTAGCTACCTATATCATAATGTCACAATTTCCCACCAAATATTCTCCATTGAAATGCAAGATCTTTGAGGTATAAAACCTATGAATTATCTGTTTGTGCAATCTCAAACGCTACCGAAATAATTGATGTAACAGAAACATGGTTCGACAACTCCATTGACGACGAGCCCTGGCTACAGCATCATTAGATGTGATAGATCGACCCGGATGGGTGGTGGTTACTGTCTCATCATTCATAACAACGCAAGTTACAAAACATTGAGCGAATTCAAGACCGATACCATATCTATCTTAACAGTCATGATCCAATATCCAAGAAAAATTTAGTGCTTTCGATCGTCTATCATCCACCAAATATTGACGACAGATCTACTCTGGATTATTTCAATGATACATTAACTGATTCACTGCGATCCATTCCGAGTGCATAAGTTGCGATTACTGGTGACTTAAATAAAATGAACTACGAAGAACTGCAACACACCATGGATTGCCTCTAAATTGAGTCCCTGGGACTTGTTGATCACGCTTGTTTTTGTGCGATAGCAACACACGACCGAAACTCCATCTGCCACCCGAACCTCGGAAAAAACCAAAAAAAAAATCTGGCACTTAATTTACTCGCATCGTGTGACTGGACCAACGTGCTTAATGAGACAAATGTTGAATTACAGATTGCCTTGACGAATGAAACATTATCAAGTATTCTCGAACAATCAGAGGTGAGCATGAAATCGAAGGCAGAACGTCATCCGCCATGGATTGATGAAACCATCCTGAAATGGAGGAACGCAAAAACAGGGTTTTATCGCCAAGGAAAGTTCGAAAAAGTCAAATTCTTCAACTCACTTGAAACACGGATGACTGAGAGGAAGTCTCATTTTCTGAACTCAACAAACATGGAGGTAAATCCAAGACAATGATGGAGTCACGTCAATATTCCTCTAACTTGGAAGTCGGAAAGTGATCTAAAACTGCCGACATCTAAATAAACACATATTGACGACGAATGGGTTAATGATATTGAAGCCGCAGAGAAACTGTGCGCGCACTTTGCTTCAGTATAGAACGAAGCAACTACAAACGAATCTAACATTGACGCTCCACTTGGTAACAGAGGTAACAGTGTCAAACCTCCCACTACACGCGAGTTCCTCAGGAACCTGTCAAATATTAATGAGCATAAAAGTTCAGGAATATCAAACATTCCAGCCTGGTTACTCAAGAACGGCAGTGGCTTCATAATTCAACCTCTGATGAGTATAATCGACAACATATTTTCCAAGCGCCACTTCCCAGATATAGGGAAGTGTGCCGAAGTGCGCCTAATTGCATAGAAAAAGTCTCCATCAACATGTGCAGATTTTCGACATATATCCCTTCTCGAGATTCTGTCAAAAATTGTGGAAAAACTATCTGTGACAGGTACCAACAGATTAATATCGATTTTTGTCAAGTGGACTGAAGCTTTAAACGCTGGCTCGCCATGCGTAAGAGCCACCATGATTGATATGACACGGTCATTTGACAAAGTGCGACCTGTGCTCCTTCTACCTAAACAACTGCACAACCACATTGACCCTGATCTGATCGCCTTGACACAAAGCTATCTCGTAGGTCGAAACAAGTAGTCGTTTTTCAAGGCGAGACCTCGCGAGAAGCGGAAGTAGCAGGTGCCTCAGGGATCAGTCTCGGGCCTTGGCTGTGGCTCAATTATATGGCCACAGTGACGCATGTGTGCGATGGAATGAGTATCATCATTTGCATAGCATCATACATAGCAGTTTGTAGTGAAAAGTAGTTTCATACATTTTGAGCTGGAAGGCAAATGAAAAGAGCTTCCCAACGAATTTTCACCTATTGATGCTTGAATAATGTCGATTGTCAAGATCAATGTCAGGGGAGAGGTTGGCGCGGATGAGGAGAGGCAAATTTATTGTGCCAACACGGAGTTTGTGACTTAATCTCATCATAACAATTATTGCTTCATCATCCGACAACATAATATGGTTGACCAAATTTTTCGGCTGAGTAAAGCATATGTGAATTGGGTGGCGTATGTACACGTAAGTACTCTACAAGAGGTAGCAACTGATAATGTACAAGAAATAATAAATTACATATTCGATACTGTGGTGACTCTGTCATTTCGGAATTGCACATCGTTCACTTCTGTGATTGGCAACGACGTGCGTCAATCCTTCTTTGTTCATGTTTGAAAAGGAATAATAATAGTAATTATAATAATGATTGTATTTAATGTAATGTACATAATGTTGGGGGGGGGGTATGACGGACAGCCTCCGATGGAAAGGGTTGGAATTCTGGACCACCCATCAGGCACCCCTATGGCATCCGATTGGTCACCGGCGCAAATGTCCTGTCAACGCCGAGCGCTGGTCAATTAACCTGGCTAACCCAAGAGTCTGGGGAGGGTAGTGGAACCCCGATGGATTAAATCCCATCAAAGCTTTATATCATTTACATATTCGCAGCCTTTCGTGACTGCGCACACATTACCATAGTGGGTAAGAACTCAAAAGAGTTCAGAAGGCTATGGGTCCCTCCCAGACATAAAGGGCTGCGTCAGGAAGGGCATCCGGCGTAAAACACTGCTCCGACTTATTTGCTTGATTATGGATTCGGTTAATAATGGGCGGGGTAGGTACAGCCCGAAGTACCCCGTGGGCATCCTCATCAGCATATGTGAAGAAGATTGATGGAGGAGGAAACCAACCATGTTCAGGATGTGATGGCCATCGGCCTGATGCTAACTGGAAGGTTAAGAAGGAATTATTTAGAGTAAGCACATAGAATGTCGGCAGTATGACACGCAGGTCACGTGAAGTGGCTGAGACGATTGAAAGAAGAAGAATCGATGTATGTTGTCTGCAAGAGACTCGCTGGAAAGGTGGCTTAAGTAGATGGTTTAGCCCTCGTGATGGTCGGCACAAGTTTCTGTGGCAAGGCAAGGAAAACGGTAACGCTGGCGGTGGGAATCTCATAGCGGAGAAATGGGCTGACAAAATCTTCGGAGTCGAAAGAATCTCAGAGCGTTGCATTGTTGTGCGTATCTTGGTGGATAAGAGAGTGTGCCATATCCTGTCCGCAAATGCACCTCAAATAGGAAGAAGTGATCAAGAGAAGTATGCATTTTAGACCCAGTTGACTCTAACTGTTGGACGCATTCCTGACCAAGATATGATTATTCTTGGAGCTGACCTGAATTGTCATATAGGAAGAGACATAAACGGATACGATGGTGTGCATGGTGGCTTTGGTATCGGTGACAAAAATAAGTAAGGTTTGCGAATTTTGGACTTTGCTGATGCGCATGCTCTCGTTGGTAACGTACAGTTCTGGAGGAAACGAGAGTGCTATCGACTACACTTTCATCCGCAGTCGTGATCGAATTCTGCCGAAGGATTCTAAAGTAATTCCTGGAGAAGAATGCGTATCCCAACACTGACTGCTATTCATTGACATCCAGACAGAAAATTTGAAGAAAATCATTCCGCGATTGCGAGTTTGGAAGCTGAAGTCTCATCAAGTAGCCATGCAGTTTAACGTGGAGGTTGTGAAGCATGAAGGAAATGTGGCAGGCCAAAATACAGTTGAGTGGCGTAGAACAGGATGAAGACAGATTGGATACACAGTGCTGAAAAAGTGTGTGGTCGCAGCAAAGGCTGGGAAGGCCGAAAAGAGACCTGGTGGTGGAATTTGAAAGTGGAAAGCGCTGTCAAGGAAATTGCGTTTCAAGCAATGGCAGCAAAACAAGCGTGAGGCGACTAAAGCTCTATATACAAATGCGAGGAGGGCTGCCATGAAGACAGCATGGCAAGCCCAAGATATCAAGCGCCGCGAATTCGCTAAGACTCTGAACACCAAAGAAGGAAAGAGAAGTAGTGCAGGAAGAGTGCAGGCAATGTTATCTCAAAGCCAGATAAGGTCAAGCATAGGTAGAGAGATTACATGAGTCAATTAATGAATGTCGAGAACGAATGGGACAATGATACTGTCTAAAAGTAGAAGGCCCAATCGCTAATGTGACGGAAGAGGAAGTTTTGGATGCTCTGACTGCCACCAAGAAGAAAAAATCTCTAGGACCGTCTGACATTGTGAGCGAAATGCTTCTGCATAGTAAGGAAACCTCGATCAGATGGCTGACGTCGTTGTTCAAATTGGTCATCTGTGATGAGCGAATCCCGCAGGATTAATGTAGAAGTGTTCTCATCCCGATCTACGAAAGTAAAGGGGATTCGTTGCAATGTGAATCCTACAGAGCGATCAAGTTACTGGATCATGCAATGAAAGTGTTTGAACGTGTCATAGAAAAGAGGTTGCGTCGCCAAATATCCTTGGATGCGATGCAGTTTGGTTTCATGCCCGGAAGAAGCATGACAGATCCTATTTTCATCGGACGGCAGATCGTCGAGCATTATAATGCCAAACACAAGAAGGTATTTATAGCTTAGAAAAAGCTTTTGATAGAATTCCAAGGGACGTTCTGTGATGGTCGCTTAGAATAGTTGTGTGGAAGAATGGCTTGTCAGAACTATCATGTCACTCTACCATGGTGCGTCTACAGTTCTAAGAACATCTTTCAGAGATTGTGACAGCTTCCGGTTAATGTTGGCGTGCACCAGGCCTCTGTCCTGAGTCCCTTACTCTTTGCCATCGTCATCAATGCTGCAAGAAAAGGATTGCCCTACGAATTGTTATATACTGATGACCTTCTTCTTATGGCTGCTACTGAGAGTGAACTCCAAGAAAAAGTTACCGCCTGGGAAACGAGTCTGTCGGCGAAAGGTCTGAAGATGAACACAAGAAAGAGCAAAGTACTTGTTAGTGGAACAAGGGATACGATAGAAAGAAAATACCAAACAGCGAGATGTCCATGTGGGGTATGCGGTAATGGAGTCGGAAGCAACTCCATTCGGTGTACTTCCTGTGCGAAGTGGATGCATGCGAGATGCAGCAAAGTGAAGGGAAACCTGAGCACCGTTGCCAACTTCGTTTGTCGAGCATGCGTATCAAGTCCAAACACGGATGTCGAAGCCACTGCGGAGTTTGTCGACATGGAAGGAGCTCGTCTTGAGTGTGTGGATAGTTTCTCCTATCTTGGGGACGTTCTCGATAGCTCTGGAAGTGTCGAGTCGGCAGTAGTGTCAAGAATAAGATGTGGATGGCGCAAATTCCATGAACTGCTATCCTTCTTGACGTCCAAAGGGCCATCTTTGAGAACCAAGGGTCGCGTATATGGAGCCTGTGTGCGGCAAGCTATGCTTTATGGTTGCGAGTCATGGCCGCTGCTTTCATCCCATGAGAAGATGCTTGAGCGAGTGAAGATGAGAATGCTAAGGTAGATGTGTGGTATCAGACTATCGGACAGGAAATCGAATGACAGCATCAGAAAAAGCATGGGTCTTGAGAATTTCACAGACGTTGCAAAAAGGCAAAGACTATGTTGGTTTGGCCACGTGGTAAGAAGGGATGAGACAGAGTGGATCAAAAAAGTTAGATGGATGGAATTAGATGGTAAAAGAGAAGCAGAAAGACAAAAGCAGACCTGGGAACAAGTGGTGAAAGATGACCTCAAACGCGTTGGAGTCTAGGAACAGACGCCCGTGATCGACCGAAATGGAAGTCCATACTCAAGCAGCAAACGTCTAACCCAGAATCTTCTGGAACAAAAGGATGCAAAAAGGGATGAGTAAGTGAGTAAGGTAATGATTGTATTCATGTATATAAACAAACACAAATCCCATGAAGGGTTGCATGAAACATAACATACATATATATATATAATTTTGGTGAGCGACAATCATGTTTTTATTCTGGGACATCCATCGCTAATATCGACGCCTGTGGCAATCATCATACACAATTCGGATGCGTAGAGTGTAATGCAACTTATCTCATCTTCATTCATCCAGCCGTTTTCACATAAAATCGAAAAATATGTAGCCTTCTCAGCAAATTATAATTTGTGTAATATTTTTGTGACCATTAAAAAAATCTACTTTTTCTAAGGTTTAAATGATAACGTGGAAAACGGTTACTCAGTGATGAAAAATCAGTAATGCTCACAAAAATTGAATTAAAGATCAACTGACTATTTGCAGCCTTTTACACTGCATCTCCTGAATTGCTGATAATGTTTTTATGTGAAAACGAAAATATAATTAAGGTTGACAACGATGTAAAGAAATAGAGGGATTTATTCTATAAAAAAAGGCCATCTCTCAGACTTGGATGTTGTTGAATAAATGAATATATTTTCTCTTTTAATAAATACACTGAAATATATCGTACTACTCATTTGAGTAGTAGGATAAATTTCAATAATATTGATACTTGAGTTGGATGCCTTAGATAGAAATTACCTAGAACGGTCATGCCTAGAAAGAGAAAAACCCCATTTGCAAGAATTAATCCACAAAAAAAAATAATTAGGCCCATTAGTGTTAAGCCAGCCATGAATTATGACCCGGAAGGAAATTCTTGCGAAATATCTTTAGGCCCTGTGAGTAAGATATTTCAATTTTGTAATTCTCAGCTGTTTAGTAAGGAAAATAGCTATTTTTGTTGTAGGAACGGTAGATTTCAGCTGGAAAGCGATATAGAAGTGCCAGGACAACTTAGGAACCTTTTTTGGGAACTAATGCCATGTCTTAAGTTTTTCTTAGTAAATATTCGCCAGTACAATAGCCAGTTTCAAATGACTTCTTTTGGATGTAATGAAACCCGCAGTTTAGGTTAGAATCCAAACTTTAGGATACAGGGTCAAGTCTGTCATTTAATCGGTTCTATAGAACCCACAGCAGGTCGAGAGATTCGATAATTGTTAAGGCAGCGAATGGTGCAGTTCGCAACGTCGTGTATCCGGAAGTGCTACGTATTTAAAGGTAAGAATTCTAACCTGAATTGTATGCTTTTGCTATAAAACCTGACACTTATAATAAGTCATTAACACTAACTAACCTGACCGAAGGTCGGGGTATCAGCTAGTTATACATAATTATATACATTGATTATAAAGGGGTCAACAAAAAGAAACCAGAAAAATAAATCGTCAGCCCTCGTGGACCAAATTATGTCACTCGCCGGAACTTGCAAACGTGATTTTCTTCTCCCTGACATTTTCCTTCAAAAACTGCCAAAATCCAACCGAGCTATCGTCGCTCAATCTCGCACGAGTGACTTACGTGATCTTGGTGCAGATGATGATTGACATTTTTCTTCGTCTGGTTCAGCTACTAGAGCAGCTGCCAGGGGAGGGTTCACTACCAACGAAAAGCGACTCAAGGTTTGACTAAATGAAGTACTGGGGAGTCTGGAAGTCTAAGGGTCACAAAACTGAGAATCTGCCGGGTCTGAACTAGTGGACTCGGCCGAGGGGACCCAAAATGTTAGTGTGCTATTTGCAGCATTCGACGCCCCTCGAAATTTAGAAGTACAATTGTTCTATAGCGTCTGTTGAACACAAAAACAGCAATGACTGACATTCTAAGTGGTGGAATATCCCCGGCGGACGACCCCAAATGCCTCCCGACTACGAACAAATTGTGTCAGATTGATACATGCAAGCGCAGAAAAAAGCAAGAGTTTTCATGATATTCAGCGTAAAATTCCACAATACTATTCTACCATAAAGAGAGTCAAATTTGACATGTCAATTCTTGATTGTGGTGAACTTGAGAGCAACAGAAAATATTTCATTGACTGTCACAATGTCAGTGAACACATTTGTCGTTATTTTCCCGGATATATGACGAAATATGTGAAAGATAAGTTACCAAGGCAAACGATTACCTATCTAGAGCCACTGATGTCATCTCCTACACTCAATAAAGTTGTAAGAGAAACAGTGATTCGGACTCTAAAAGTTGCAGATGAGATGTCCGAAGATCACGCAATAGGTACATATGATCGACCTCACCATTGCTTCAAAGGTCTATTGCATCCAACCATTAGACGACCCGAAATTCGACAACTTGCACGTGCTTCTGGACAACTTCCACACAGAACTTGCATTTTTGGAGCGATTGGAACATCCATTCAAGATTCCAGAGGGAAAGTTGTATTGACAGACTCATACGTAGTGAGTGATGGTTGGTTAATGGATTTATCAAAGGCTTTTCATTGATTTTTTTGCAAGTTTTACAACACATGTAATCCATTCCATCAAATTTTAGCAACTGTTCTTGAAAGGAATGTGCATCAAGAATTCCTGAAATCAATTCCGACTTGTGATAGAGAAATCATATCCGTCGTCATTGAGCAAGCAACTGCTGATTATGATTGCTTGAAGGAGTATTTGAAAGAGAATATTGAATTTCAAAGACTACTTTCTAAGTATGAGCATTATTTGGATGGAGCAATAAAGGATGCTTGGGACCAACTCCAGCGTACTGGACAACGAATGTCTTTCTTGTCAATCACATCTAACGCAATCTTTTGCGTGCAGTCCGGACAAATGACTTGGATTTATAAATAGAAAAATTTCCCATTGTCTTGCACTCAACCGACCTAACTACGCTCGTTGGGAAGGTTTGTACTTAGATAAACTGAAGAAACTACCCTGCAGAGAAAGTCTTCAGAATGGTGCTTTTTCCACTCGTTGAACTTCAAAACGTTTTTCAAGAAGTCCAATCGATCTTGCACATGAGCGGACTAAATAGAGACGCTTCACTATCCATGCGAGGAATTGTTGCATTTCGCAATTCAGTGAGTGCCGTGAAGCGCTGGATTTTGACAGCTGCACAAAGAGGTATGATAGTATCAAATTTGAAAACCTTCAATAGTTTGGCATCTGTTAAACGTCCGCATCACAAGCGAGCAAATGGCGACTTCAGAAGAACCGGCGACTTCGGCTCTCAGTGAAACCATTGAAAAATCGTGTGACCCGTTTGACAAATCAGTAAAGCAATGTGACCGTATCAACATCGCAACAGGAGAGATAACCGCCTCTGGAACCATGAAATGCCTTCTTGAAGCCCTAGACAGAGGGAAGTCGAAGCGAGCTGCTTTGCTGGAGGAATGCTCCTCAAATCCAAAGCGGTTTCTTGAACCCATAAAGAGAGCTGCGGTTCATAATTTTGCCGTCGAGAATTAAATGAAGACCCAATCAGCAGCATCAAAATCTTGCATAGTAGCTGAAATCGTGAGGGATGCTTTTGGATGAACAATGCTAGTTTACAACAGAAGCTTTGTCTGAATATGATTTAAAAGCAATTCTTGTCGTGCCCTATAACTGAGGTCCCCTTGTCTTTGGCTCACAACGATGGATCTATGATCAAAACTGAAAATCACCTCTACTGAAGCTTCTGGAGCGGAAGCAAACAGTAGTGTCAGTTGAAAGCATCCCGAACATCGAATTCTGTCTAATTGACGGAGGTCAACTTCTACATTACACACTTCCATTTGTATCTCACACGCACGGCTCAATGGCGAGGCAAATTTTGTCAAACGCATGCTCAAGTGTCGGACGCCAAATCCATATATTATTTGATAAATATGCGGATGATACCTTGAAAGTAACCGATATTCTCGCCACTTAGGCAGGCTGTTGTGCGGTCGTCTTTCCGCGCAGCTCCTGCTTGCGGTTTGCTTTCAGCTTTGTTGCTTCTGCTAACTATACTTAACCGCCATCGTGTTTGTTTCTCCGCCGCAACCTCAGGACCCACCTTGTATTATTGATTCCGAACCTCAGCTTCTTGCTATTCTACAGATATTTTACCATGGATTTACTTTATTCATTTACATTAAGTGCTTTCTCGCATTTTCCATTTCTCAAGTCATGATCAGACATAATAGTTGCTTAGTCATCACTCATCGTTGCAACTGCTTATCAATCCCTCGCTCGCCCTGTACCTAGTGGATACATCGCTTGCCGTCTGCTGACCTTTATCTCATCACACAACGTTTTGATGGACTCGCTTGGCAGTGTGGCAGTGTGCAGTGTGTTTCCCCTGCATCAATCCAACGACTTCTTGTGACCATACGCTTGCAACGCGCTTCTGTGGTTTTGTAATTGCACTCACCGAATTACTTTTGTATTGTGAGTCAAGAAATAAAGATTATTATTATTATTATTACACGGAATAACTGTGACAGGCACCAGTTACGAGTATGTCATCAGCGGGTCCGATCAAAAGCTATGTCTATCAGGACATCAACTTGCCAAGAATTGCGGCTGTAAGAACAAGTTTGCTAAGTTTCTGCAATCGGAATAGCAAAAAAAAATTTATGCAAGCCTCATAGTGACAAAAGTTGTCGTCGTATCGCATGACGGAAACTGTATGAAGATTTCCCTATCGTTGAATCCTGTTAATCTCAAAACTGCCTATGAGGAAGCTCATGCTTTGATAGCATAGTGCCTATCATGCATTGCAATCATGAACAGTCACCCAGCATCGGAAACAGATATATTAATCATTCCCATTGATCTTCAGAAATCTTAGATTTCTAACGGGGAAAACATCTGCAATTTGCTTTTAATAAACTGTGGCACAGGAAATAGTTACCGGCTCATTGATGTAATTCCATCTTTGCAAAAGTAAATGAAATTCCTGCTTTGAGGCACTGAGGCACAGCTTTGCTGGGACTTCATGCTTTTACTAGCTGCGATGTTAACCAAGCGTTCTACAGAAAAGGGAAGGTGAAATAAGTCGATTTTCTACTGAGTAATCATGAATTCATCGACGCTTTTCAGGGCTGCCACTCGTATCAAAAATAAAAACCGGAAAGTCAAATCGGAATGGGCCCTTAAATTACGTAGTCGTGGGCTCCTCAAAGTAAGAAACTTACGATCATTCGATATCACACAACCCGGTAAGTTTTGAAACCGTTAAAGCAGAAGTTGCGTCTCTTCTAATAAAGATGCTTCTGAATCCTCAGAGTTAGCAAGTAAATGTACAAAATTATTACTGATGCTTATTCAATCATCAGCTTCAACAAGGTGCACTAGAGTACATGACTCGAACAGCTACTATTTTCAGGAGAACCGTTTTCGAAGGTTGGACTGAGTATACTACAAAGGCCCGTCTACCTGCCCCCAATGCAAAATCAGCATGAAGTTATTGAACGATTGACGATTTCAGCTTGATATAATGACTGCATATGATCGAAGTCTACATGTAGGCCTATGGATGATTTTGCTTAACTGCTTCAAAGACAACTTTCTTCAATTCGTTCAAAAATTTTACATTTAAATTTATAATGCACTATTCTCGTGCAGCTTTGTCATCTTCTATTAATCGTACCATGACGTCACACGGTGCAAGATCCCGTCCTTATTGTGAAGAATTTTCATGAAACCACTAGGAAATCGTTGTCCAGCCGGTTCGACGTTTGGAAGACTGCTTCAGCAGAGCGGTCTGGTCACAGAAAATATATCTTCATACAAAATCCATGGTCAGCGCAGTCTAAATGCTTGGGCAGGCATTTCCGTAAGCCAATTTCTTTGGGAGAGCTATTATTCTTTCGAGAAATGGAGAATGTGTGGTAAGATCTTCCTTTCTATGCTGTTTAAAATGTACCGAATGTCATGAAGGATAGGAATATCTTCATGCAAGATGGGATGCCAGCGCACTACTACAGACCCATCGTAAATTATTTAAACAGCAATTTTCCTAAATCTTGGATTGACCGTCATAGGATCCTTTGGAATGGCTTCCGATACCACCAGATTCAATGCCTTGTGACTTTTTTCTTTTGGGCACGTTTATGAAATGGCAGGGGTGGGCCGCCATGTTTGGATCTGTGACACATTTGGTCACATATTGATATTCTAAATTTGTCACATTTTGTCACATACCGATGGGCGCAAATGTCACATTTTGTCACATGCTCATTGACATAAAAGTTACATTTTGTCACATGTTGATGAAAACACACGGCCAAAATTTGACATATGCAGGTGCGCAGAAGATTGGCAGTTATCAATTTTGCCTTAAAGGCTGATTTTCTCAGTTGACGTAATATTAATATTATATATCAAATGGGGTGATAACGGGACAAAATCGAGAAAATATTATTTATGCAGCTCCATGTGGGTGGTCTCCGTGGCACAGTGGCAAAGGGCTTGAACTAGCGATCTTTCGGTCCAAAGGTCGAGCCCCGATCGTGTCATTGGAAGTGATGAGGAAGGGCATCCGGACTAAAAGATCACAAGTCTCCAGATTAAAGTCTGACTTATGTCAGCACCGTCCAAGCCTTCAATCTTGGGGAGTAGCGACGTTAGACCATCATTTCATTCCCATGGAGAATTGCCATTGAAGGTTTACAACATTTACCTCGAGATTTGGTGTAGTAACGAAACATAGTATGTGCAAAGCCGGGACACATTTAACTTTCTTTAAAGTGAAAAGATTGCACTCAAACCTTGTAGTCTTATTACAATTGATTATTTTTACAGTCTCGAATTTATTTATGATTCAATGCTAATGACAAATATGATTTCATAATAAACACGTACTCGGAAGATGTTTCACAACGTGAATTCACAGACCATATCATTTCACAGAAAAGAGAAAAACTTCGTTTTCATGCCACTCAGTTTTATAGCGATTACTATTACTTTTGCTGTGTATTCAGATCAGTGGTGAATATAAATACATGCGCGTGCATTATAAGAAGTATACATTAACAGTGACTCCAACAGTGTTAACAGTACAACATACATTAACAGTGTTAGTCTAGACATGACAATCAAGAAACATATGGCCACATACAATGAATGCTACAATTGGGCCATCAAATAACACGTCGACGTCAACTTTGAAAAGTAGGCCAAATAACAGCACGACTTGCCTAGCGGCGCAAGTACAAGTTGCTATTTGGAGCAAGAAAGGAGGAAAACATCAATCTTGCATATCCCTAATACAAATTATCATCAAAGAATTAAGAACATTGGAATAAAGACCTCCTAAAAAACCGAACTTCGTTATTTCATTCAAACGAAGTTAAAGCTCCTATGTGACTTTGCTCATACTTTGTCAGAATATTTTCCCGTGAATTTGTCACATTTTGTCACACAAGCAGCAAAAAACACACATTGTGTCACATTTTATTTTGAGATGAAAAATTGTCACATATTGTCACGTTTTGTCACATCGGCCCACCCCTGAAATGGTGCATTAGAGTCATCCTATGCATTTGGATGAACTGGAAAACAAAGCTTTGCACCGTTTTCTGCAGATCGACGAACGATTGCGTAGAGATATGCTCTTGCGCTGTTGACTGAAGAATTAGATTGCGTTCGGGCAAATGGTGAGCAAGTAGAAAAATGTTATGGTGGTACTCGAGTTAGCAACTGTTTTCCTTTGAATCATAATTAACTTACAGAAATTAATCATTGAGTCGCTAATTGCTATTACATCAACAACTTTGAAATTATCACTGCTAGAATCCACCACGTTACATAAACAAAATAATTTTGAATCAATGTCACACAGAATAAATTGACGACTAAAAACTATTTCATTTTCCCAATATGAGAAAACGGAGTTCTATATTGTGCCCAAATATTACACATTACAGAAGCCATCAACTTAAGATACTATCTCATATGAAATGAAATGAGAGAACATTTGATACAATCCATTACGGGAAATACTTAAGTTTCTGGATTTTTAGCCGTCATCAGTGCAGCATACCTGTAAAGAATCAGTAACTCACATGTAAACAAATCATCATCCGAAATACAGACATCTACAATTAATGAAATACATGCAGTTCAAATCTCATTCTGTAGAGTTCGTTTCCAAAATTTGAAATCTGCAAACACCAATACAAATAGCTACTTGGTGTTTGCAGTTCATGCACGAAGCTGAGCTGCCAGATTCCCAAGCGCATCCACCTACCGATGGGTCTGTGGAGTGAGTTGCTGATTCACTACACTGATGGCGGCTAAAAAGTCAAAGATGGCGGCCTGAAGAAACTACATCAGTACTTGTAGCTCCGGCAAATGATTCAAATCAAACCTTGCTCTCATCTCTTGTACTTCAAACATAATAAAAAACAATTACAACATTACAACAATTGCATTTAGAACGACTTTCGGCTTTCAAACAAGATTTATGACAGCTATTTGATAAAGGTTGATCCGCCATGGCATAAGTAAACGCAAAGTCAACACGAAAAGAAATCCTTATCACTTCTGCAGTTGTTTGCGAGATTTCAATTTTCGCTGGTGTCTTCGCCGAACTTTAGCCGCTTTTGCAACACGTGATCACACAAAATATTCATTCGTCACTCCCTTGTGTTCTCGAAACTTTTTAGTAGATTTTTCTTTCATATTTTTCTGGCAGACGCTTTTTGAAAGACACGTCGTTGAAGAGCATCAAAGCAATCAGAACTCAATTCATAATAAACTCCAAAATTACGTATTACGACTTTATCGTTAAGCACTCCCACAAAAATTTATTTCTTATTTCAAAACCTTGATTACTTGCGTTTCGTCCAGTTTCTTAGGATTAACGAAAGGATCACTGACTTCCTTGTAGAAGAATCTTCTGCTCAAGAGTCAAGCGGATATTTAGAAAGCATCTGCTTTGAATTTGGTCACCCTTAAAAAATTGCAGGGTCTTTAAGGTCCCCTAAAAATCTGCGTAGCCTCATTCACAATTTTAAAAAGCCCTACATAATCTAAAAAGGACCACTCACTCACTCACTCCAAGGTTTTCCGTCTTCTTTTCCTCGTGTTGCAAGGGTTGGTCGTCCGAAAATGTCGATTTGGCTTGATGGCATTTCTCACACCGTCCGATCCGAAGGGTCGACGGAGGATAGATTCCATTTTCGAAGATCTTCTTTGATGTTGTCAAGCCAACGTCAAGCCTCGGTTGCATGCAACAGAACACTTCTCACACACATGGAGTAGACATGACCTCGGCTGCTGAAGGGGATGTCTCTGTTCGTAAGTATGGGAATGAGCTCACGAAAGTTCTTCCATGCCAGCTGAATTCTCAGTCCAGCAGCCTCACTGCAGCCACCTGATTGTCCTAACATATCACCCAGGTAACAAAATGCAGGCACAACTTCATAATCAGCATCACCAATACGAAGCTTACTAGCGGTCGGTTTAGGAGCTTGTGCAGCAACACCACGGCACTTTTTACAAGAAAAGCTAGGATCTGTCTTCAAAGAACCTTTAACTCCAGAGCATTTATGATGTATCCATCTCTTGCATCGTGCGCAGTAGATTGAATTACTACCAACCCCACGATGGCATACACCACATGGAAATTTGCCCGATTCTTTCAGCACTCGGTTTTCGGAACTCGTGCTATGCAGGATCTTCGATTTCTTTACGTTGACACGTAGTCCATACGACTCTAGACCACCTTTCCAGTGGGCAACTTTCTGTTCTAGCTCAGCCAGATTGTCGGCAGCAATGACCAGGTCATCCGCGTAGAGCATTTCCCAGGGGCATCCTGTACGAAAATCACGTGAGAGTGCTTCCATAACAATAACAAATAACAAAGGGCTCAAAACGGATCCTTGATGGACTCCAACGGTAACATTAAACTCAGGACTACATTTCCCATTTATACGGACACTCGATCTAGGACACTCATACATGGACTGAACAACTCTGATTACCCACTCTTCAATACCGATTCTCCTCATTGACCACCATAACATTTTGCGAGGCACTCGATCAAAGGCCTTTTCAAGGTCGACAAAGAGGAAAAATAATTCCTTCCGCTTACAGAGAAACTTTTCTTGCAGCTGCCTTAGGACAAAGATAGCATCAGTGGTACCACGTCCAGGCATAAAACCAAATTGCATGGAGTCCATATCAGCCTGCTCTCTGATAATAGGTTCAAACACCCTCTCAATGACTTTGAGGACTTGATCTTGTAACTTAAGACCTCTGTAGTTGTCTCTGTCAAGAGCATCACCCTTTCCTTGATAGCAGTTGACCAAGAAAGATAAATTCCAATCTTCAGGTACCCGACCTTCTCTGATAATGGCATTCGCAAGCTCAGCTATCCATTCAACTGCACGATCACCACCTGCTTTGACCCACGTGCTCTAATCATTAAAGGTACCGGTCTCAATTGTATAGGCCCTTTACAATCTCAAGAGGTCTATTCATATCTAAAAAGTGCTCTTCAAAAACTAAAACAGTTGCCTTTCACAATCTCAAAGGGATGCTTCACAAAATCTCATGGGTCCCTTTCAAAATCTAAATATGGCCTAACGATCTTGAAGGGGCCCTTTCGCAATCTCATAAGGCCCCCCCCTCATGATTTTAAAGGGGGGCCCTACGCAGTTTCAAAAGGGTCCCCTAACAATCTAAAAGGGGCCCCTTTGCTGTCTCAAACGGGCGCCCTCGCGATTTTAGAGGGCCCCTTCGCAGTCCCAAAAGGGCCCCTAACAATCTAAAAGGGGACCCCTTGCTGTCTCAAACGGGCGCCCTCACGATTAAAAAGGGCCCCTTCGCAGTCTCAAAAGACCACCCTCACGATCTAATGTAAAAAGGGCCCTTCGCATTCTCAAAAGGGCCCCTCACAATCTAAAATAGTTCAAAAGGCCCAGTCTCAAAAGGGCCCCTCACGATTAAAAGGGGCCCCTTCGCAGTCTGAAAAGGGCCCCTCACTATCCAAAAGGGGCCCCTTCGCATTCTCAAAAAGGGCCCCCTCACAATCTAAAATAGTTCAAAATCCAAATTATTTGTTCCTTGGCATAACATTTTCTCACTACTTACATTATTTTAAAAAAACGGATATCCGGTTAAAACCGGAAGAGTGGCAGCCCTGGCTTTTGCAAATCTATGTAATCTAGATGTTGAGCCCGACATGAAAATTTTCTCATCGTTCGCGTGTCGCATGAATAGAAAAAATAAGCAGAAATTATAAATAAAGCGAGATGAGACATTCAGACGAATGAGCGGAAGAGGAAAGGAACAAAGTCCATTCAAGAACATGAAGAAGATTGACTGCTCCCTCCTTCCTCCTTGCCAAAATACACTGAAAATGCAAGCACTTCGTTCACAGTATATGGCAACTATACTAAGTACAATATACTACAGTAAGTTGTGAAAAGAAAATCGAGCACATGGACTTGATTCTCTTCGATTTGGCTGGAAAATAAGTTCAAACAATCACTTTGTTCCGGAGTGGTACCTCGGTAGACCTATGCCATCACCAATTTTACAAGACCAAGAATGAGAAGAAGAATTACAAGACGAACTGGAGGATGATGAATGGAGTGATTCGAGTAGTGACGAGGACATCAATTCACATTATTAAAAGATTTATTCATGCTAAAAACAAGCCAAATATTTTTGTGAGAAGTGTTTAGTTTTTGTTAACATATTTTTAGATTTTACGTTTTGTTCTTTATATGTTTCGTCAGTTTCTTGAGCTTCTTCGTGACAGGTACCGCACATATGCTTCAATAGTGTAAACTATCTGAGGATATGGAAATACGTGTAAGCCATAAATCAACAATGCAGTTGGTTGTCGATCATTGGGCATATCAAATAACATATAATGTAGGTTTGCATCTACTTTTGAGAGTACCGTCTGCCGGGGGTATTCCACCACTTAGAATGTCAGTCATTGGTGTTTTGGTGTTTAACAGACAATAGGGAACAATTCTACGTCTAAATTTCGCGGGGCGTCAAATGTTGTATCTAGCACACTTTTGTTTTGGGGGTCCTTTGGAGTCGTCTGCCGGGCCATTCCACCACTTAGAATGTCAGTCATTGGTGTTTCCCTGTTCACCAGCACTAGGGAACTATTCTACGTTTGAATTTCGCGGGGCGCCCTATGTTACATCTAGCACATGTTTGGGGTCGTTTGCCGGGGGTATTCCACCACTTCGAATGTCAATCATTGGTGTTTTCGTGTTCACCAGATACTAAGCAATAATTCTGCATTTAAATTTCGCGGGGCGTCGAATGTTGCACCTAGTACACTTTTGGGGTCTAGCATTTTTAGTCCCCTGGACCGAGTCCACCAGTGCCGAGTACACCCGGCAGACTCTCAGTTTCGTGATCCTCAGACTAGTCCCCTGTACTTCATGTAGTCAAACCTTGGAGCGCTTAGTGAACTCCCTCAATCCCGGTCTATACCACATTTCCGCCATCTACCGGCGACACCAACGAAGTCCGGGCCGCTCATCGTCAACGCCGTTCTCACTTTCCTCCTCGATGAGCTCCATCTGCTAAAGACATGTGTTTCTTCCACGAAAAGTTCGGAGCTTCAGTTCGTATGAGTACGTGTGGTGCTCCCTGCGTGTGGGGAAACGGAAATGCAGCAGCCGTCAGTGAACGCGGTTGGTGCCAAATCAATTTCGCTGAGTGTTCACGACGTCTATTCTGGCTATCATTTCCTAACTGACACAAATGCTGAAGTCAACGTCGTGTCTCCGACTGCGTTCGACAGAAACTTCATTCCGAAAACCGACCCACATAGCGCCGCCAACCGAACATCCATCACTACCTACCGCATAGGCAATGGCATCAAACTGTAAGTCTCGGTTCGCGTGACCTGAACTGAACTTTCACAATCGCTGAGGTCAGTCAACCTATAATAGGTGAAGGTTTTTTTCTACTATCATCTCGTGGATTTAGCCCAGCGTCCTCTTATTCGAAACAATGCGTGCCACCGCCGTAAATCATGACAGCACTCTAGTTCACGGGGTGAGAGTTTCCAGCTCAAGTGTCTACGACCACTTACTCACCGAACATCCGGCGCTTTTATCACCAACCTTCTCTGGAACTTATCCCGCGCACGGTGTTCAGCACCATATCCTTACGAATGGTTACCCAGTTCACGCCCGCACCCGTCGACTCTCACCGGAAAAACTGGCCATCGCTCATCACGAATTAAGGCAGCTAGAGAAACTGGGCATCATTCGCCTTCTATCATCGATTCGTCCCAAACGTTTCCGAAATGCCTGTTCCTCTTCATGCCGCTCTTTCGAACAGAACACGGTGCAGCCCTTTGAAATGGTCCGCTGCCATGAACTCCGCATTTCTTGCATATAAACAGGCACTTGCTAATGGCTTCACTCCTCGTCCATGCCATCGCAGACGCACCCACATGCCCATCCCCCTTGCCGTCTACGCATCTAGCCATTGTCATAGTTTTGGAGCAGCGCAATGATGGTGTCTGGTGTCCTCTAGGATTCCTCTCCAGAAAATTACAAGCGTGTGAAACACTTATGACCGTGAATTACTAGCCATCCGCCATTTCCGATATTTCTTGGAAGGCCGTAATTTTACTACCTTTACCGACCAAAATTCATTCGCGTATTCCCTTCCCGACAAACAAGATAACCCAGGACCAGTCGTCGACAAAGTCAACTCGCCGATATTTCCGAATACACCACCGATATGCGTCATCACTTTTTACGTACGGACTGCGGGGGGGGGCGAAACGTATGGTTGGTTATTTACCTGCACTTTATTTTTGTAAGCAATAAATATGCTACCTGGCTGATTTACAAGGGAGCTGCCTTTTTATCCACGATGGTACAAAGTAAAAAAGCCTCCGCAACCCGTTCTCCGCTATAAACTTATATTTACAATATTCTGAAACCTGGAGAATGACGTGGTTAAGCTTAGGGCTGCAATCTCGGAGAAAAACTGAGCTCGGGCTCCAGAAATGATTTTTTCCAAGCCCGAAGGCCGCGCTTACCAGTGTTCCAGTACCGAGCCCGGGCATGAAAGCAGCTACTTTACAAAATTGAATATGTTCTGCAATCATACCTTTAAAATGTCACAATATTTCTTAACAAGCTGAAGCCCATGCCTATAGACGGGATGAATTTGGTTCAAATCCAAGGTCTTTGGTTCAAATCCACCAAGACGTGCTTTACGTCTATGAAATTATCATTGCAGCGACCTTTGTTTGCCGCATGGACTAAGTCCCTGCTTCAAAATACAGGGTTATTCAAAAAGAATGACCCTTTTTCAAACCGCTATATCCTCGCAACGAAAAGGAGCATTGCATTCAAACAAAAACTCGATTGTTCCGCAAATCATGAACATTTATTTGTTGCATTACAAGTTTTCAATATGGCCACCATGGGTGGCACGGACAAGATCTAAACGAAAAGACAGTTCATCCCATACGCTATTCAACATTACTGCTGTCACTGAGTCGATTGCTGTCCTTATCCGTTGCTTGAGATCTTGCAAATTGGTTGGCAATGGTGGAACGTACACTCGATCCTTAATGCAACCCCATAAGAAGAAGTCGCATACAGAAAGATCTGGGGATCTGGCAGGCCAAGAGTTCAGTGCGTAGTCCCGGTCACTAATTCTCCAAATCCATCTATCCGGCAAGTTTTAATTCAGGAAAGCGCGGACTTGCAGATGCCAGTGAGGGGGCGTTCCATCCTGTTGGAAAATGTACTCATCCGAATCTGCATTCAATAATGGAAATAGCCATGTCTGCAGCATTTCCAGATAGCTTTTCCCAGTTACGGTTTTACCTTCAAAGAAGAAGGGACCGTAAACTTTGTCCTGGGACACAGCGCAGAAGACATTCACTTTTGGGGAATCTCTGATGTGTTCCAACGTCTCATGAGGAGCCTCTGTTCCCCATATACGGGCATTGTGGCGGTTGACATGACCACTGAGATGAAAAGTGGCTTCATCACTGAAAATAACGCTCGAAAGGAATGACTCGTCTTCCTCTACCATTTCCATTATCCACTCACAAAATTGTTCCCTGTACCTCTTGTCATCGTCGCTTAATGCTTGGACCAATCTCAGCTTCATAACAAAACAAAAGTCTGCAATTTGTCGTGTCTCTCACCGCTATTTAACATTTGCATGTTGATGACCACTCAGATCGCAGTGCGACTGAGCGAAAACGTACACAATTGTACACCAATTCACGCACCTCGATGCATCAACATGAACAATTGTGACATCGCATATAAAACTTCATGATATGCGGAACATCGAGTCTTTGTTGGAATGCAATACTCCTTTTCGTTGCGAAGATATAGCGGTTTCAAATAGGGTCATTCTTTTTGAATAACCCTGTATAATGCTGACTATGGATTACTGATATCTTGTCATTAGTAGCTTGACTTGACAGTTAATGCTTGTTGTTGTCTTGGGGGATGAAGCCTTGATTGTATTGCGCAATAACTACGATGAATACTTGGTCACAATAGTCGTTGGGTCAGTTGCTCAGTAGGGAGAGCGTTGGCTTAGGCAGTCCACATTCAGTGGTTTAAAATAACCGAAACGCTGAATTTTTTTTCATTTGCGATTATGATGGTTTAACGTGACTACTCCCGGGGCTTTGACGGTGCTGACACAATCAGACTTGTAAATGGAGATGGCTGTGATCTTTTAGTCCGGATGCCCTTCCTGACGACTTCCAATAAGCACTTAACCACTGTGCCATGGAAACCAAAATTATTTTTCGCTCATGAAGCTTAAAAAATGCTCGGACTCTGGATGGATTGATGCAATAGCTGCTTAATTAATTCTGTTGGCTGTGGAAAGTCGTCAGTTTCATCCCTGCCTAGACAACAGCACAACGAAATTTTGTCACGGGCAAATTTTGTTGCCTGGCAAACGGTACATTCCCCAAGAATTATAAATCAAAAGTACAATTCTATTGCATCATTATTTCGGTGCGTATAAAACTGAGAAAAATCAAGTATCACATCACTCCATTCTGAAGACGCAAGTGACTTGTTCTAAAATGTAGGAAAAAAATATTTTAATATTAGGCTATTTTCAAAAGTTACATTACGAATACGTGGACAAATGATATATTTCGAAAATTTAATCAAGCAGTTTTCAGGAATTTTACATTTGTTGTTTAACAGCTGATTTTGAATACGCACTGAAAAGTTACTGTCATAGGTAGATTTTTTAAAATAAATATTTCATCAAATATCATGTTTTCAGAGTAAAGACAATCCAAAACAATCTCTGAATTTTTTCTATAAGATTGATATCTGATGTTAGTGTTATTCCACTCTGATATTGTCGGATTTTTGAAAATAATACACTGGGGTTGTCAGCTATTACTATAGATACGTTAATTGAATATATCAGGAGTGCGCTCATAACGTTAACCATGTTTCGTAGCTGTGTTTCTGTTTGTACTGAAACTATGACTGTTAAATAGGACTGCATTAAATATACAAATAAACATGAGCGAAATAATAAAAATACAGCTTATAACTGACTGACACGAAATTATCAATGTACCAATAACCCTTCAATTCCGTGCAACATGTACAATTATGCGACATCCGTGCTACATGCACTATTATGCATGCATATAGTTCTATATGCATCTGTTTTCCGCCAAGCCTATTTCGCCTTCATTCGTTCCATACTTCTGTACTGCGGTCCTGTTTTTGTCAATCTCCCTAGCTACCTTCTACGCAAAATTACTGCAATTGAAAAGCGAGCCTCCCGCATAATAGGTATTGACATTACTCCCACATACAACAGCCTCCTTGAAAGAAGTTGTTGCTCCCTAATTAAGATGATTATGTTGACGAAAGGGAAAACAAGGCGTTCGTTCTTTTCAAATGTCTGTAATTGCGACAACAATAGCCCGGTATTTATACTCCCCAGGCGGTCTCCGTAATTCTTATCAGTCTCACATCGATGAGGATCATGAGATCACAGTTAGAGTCTCAGCAAAGTCTTGTTCCTATGACGTCACTCTTCAACAGAGTCAGATGAAATGCCCTGGAGATGACAGATGGAGTGCTGCTACGATTATACACTCAAATACCAAACCAACCAACATGCATGATTAACAGCTCACGTCTCCACACCTCCCCCAGGTCCCAAGACCTAACTAATAATGTAAAAAATCGTCCCACCAGTTAGGACGCTCCCTAGCCCTACTACTACGACGAACAGCAGTACCGGTAGTCTCATGAGGCTCAGTGTCATCACGTCATAATCATCAGCTGCGGCATCACCAATGCTACAATCAGATTCATCAGAATCAACCGGCTCCCTTCCTGGAACGAGTCTCAAGTGAGATACGTGCCTGGAAATATTATCGTTATCAGCTACAACAGAAACACTAGAACGAACAGACGTTACCCTGTGAGGGCCACTCCACTCACTGTCACACCTGCCATTCGAATCCCGCATGTACACGTAGTCACTAACAGCGAACGGGTTATTTTCCATTGCTTTATAGTCAGGCAAAGACTGATCAACACAGCTATTGTTTATTCTAGTTGTCTCCACGCGCAAACTATTCTCCCATGGTTTGCGTGCTCTAACTGAGAATACTAATTCACACGGAGTAGCCTCCCTATCTCCTTTTGTATTGTTAAACCCAGGCTGACCAAATGAATTCGGAAAAAAGCAGACTTGATTTTCGGACATGAAAAATCGACCTAATTTTACTTTAATAGGGACAATTTGGCAATGTGCTACCTGTAAGGCTATATATCCAAATGCACCTAAGTAAAGTCTACGTGTATCGTACATGCAGAGGTAAATGTCACAAGATTAATATATGTGGTCACACTTCCTTATTTTCACTTTTTATAGCTCCTAAATTAGAAAATATCACATTCAAAGAAAATTTCATGACACATCAATTTCCTTTTTTAAAAAACTGTCAATCACAGATGACTCAAAACGTAACAATTCAATAGCTGATGATTAACGGATTCAAGTATAAATTAAAAAAGTACGCACTACAGCCTCGTGCGAAAGTTTAAGAACATACACAGAAATGGAACTTCTCATCAGACTCAATCAAAATTTTTAGCTCCGAAAGTATCTATGTAACTATATCCAGATTTTTTTCTGATGCACTGTCTTTAAATCACAGATATGCTCGTCTGATGTTTCCAATATTTTCAAAATCTCTGAAAATGTGTCAATGTTCCTACACAAAGCGACGAGAGTAGTTTTTAAGTAGTACTACTCCAGTCAAATCAAAGTTCCTTGCAATCAATTTCAGTCAAGTTCCAAGACTCTGCGTTCTTCACACTTCTTCTTTTGAAGTATCTGAACCAGTTTGACCATATTCTTCAATATGAATCGTCAACAAGAAACAGAACAAATAACCGACCTGATCGGTAAGAATACAACAACGTCACTGGAAAGAAATAGTCCAAAAACTGAAATATAAGATAGGTGTCACTCGCAAAAGCAAAATATACCGTAGCTACATCATTTTCCCAATATTCTCTTTCTTAATAGTTTTCCATTTTTAGACATGATAATCCTATTATTCCTCGCGCATACGTAAAATGGCTGATTTTCTTTGAACTGACGCATTTCAGGTCTCAACATATGAATTTCCGTTCAATTTAAAGAATATGCTGATAGAACTCTTGAAAATCATGCAAATACAGCAATGATAGAAAAAAGCAGACTTGACCAAAAAAACAGATCAAAAACAGACTTTGCAGACTAGTCTGCAAAAAGCAGACCATTTGGTCAGCTTGGTTAAACCAAAACACCGCTTCTTCAACTGACCTGCCGCCCCTCCTAGCACCTCTCTTAATTTTTCTGTGCGCTCTTTCTACAATACCGTTGTCCTGAGAGCGATACGCGCAGGAAAACTCGTGGGCCACGTACCACTCAGACAAAAGAGCATGAATATCACGACTATGAAAAACCGCTGCATTATCACTAATAACAGATACCGGTGGTCCAAATTCACTCATCACTTGTAACAAACACGAACTTATATCTTTGGCTGACTCTCTCTGTAATTTCTTGAAAATGCAAAACCCTGAGCGCGAGTCAACAATGCTAAGATACGGCAAACGGTCTACGTAAGTTACATCAATCGCTAATCTGTCCCATACAGACTTTGTCTTCATCGACCCCGATCGCCATCTAAAGCGCATCGCAGGATCGACACGGGCGCATCTATCACATCGATTGACAATTCTTTTAACCGTTTTCTTTGAAACATGGTTCGCTAACTCTAGCGTTCGATCGACACCCATACGATGCCTTTAGTGTACATGTAATTGTTTGATATCCTGAAAAGCACTGCTATCGATTGCTGAGCCTGCTACAATATTGTGCTCATGGGTCTCTGTGGAATGTAGAGAATTTTTTATCCATCCATCAGGGACTCTCGTAAGTTCATCAGCTCTATTATCAGCAGATTTGACTAACGTAACTGTAACGGACAGTTTTTCTTCTGAAACAATCTCTTTCACTGTGTCTCGCCGCCTTCGAATTAGCACCTCACTTAAGGCCTGAGTTCTTACATTGTGTGTCTTATCAATAACCGATTTCAACCAATTATATACTGTTGCTGAGTCCGTCATTATCTTTACCTTCCGACGACCCCATTTAAGAGCCATATTTAGACCTCGGAGAACTGCGTCAAGCTCAGCTCGATTAATATGTGCAGTGTCGTGCTTAGGTCTTAGCCATGTCGCGTCTTCAATGATTTCACCTTCTACCTCTAATACAACTCCAGTGGCAAGATTGCTGGCATCAGCCCATACTACCATGTCAGCTTCCGGATTTACCAGCCACTGCCCTTATACCGGGTTGTGCTGACTTAAACGACTGGCCACCTCCAAAACTAAATCCATGATGAAATCAGAAACTTTGTCGTCCCATTTACTTTCTTCCTTAGCTGTGTGATGCTGGATAAACGCACACGCCACTCTCAACCAACCGGCTACTAGGTAGTGTCCAAGCCACTCGCCTAAAACTCTATGTACCTGTCGGCGGGTCAATGTTTCAGCGACAACTGGCGAAACTTTACTGTCTCGCCCCCAACGAAAATGTTTATCAACTTTTAACCCTAGAACTCGAACGTGAGAATTTTTTCCCACACGCTCGGGGTCCTTTGCTTGAAGTCTCCACTTCTCTAGATGTTGTTTTACCTTTTCACTAGTTACTTGATCTTCAATGACGAAAAGGTCATCAATGTAACTCGTAGCTGAATTATCCACCACTGAGTCTAGAGACAAATCTTTTTCTACGATACAGGTCATAATTTTGGGAGCGGGTGCGAGACCGAATCCCAAGCGAGTTAATAAGTATACTTGTCCTTTCCAACATACTGCTTGGTAAACCCACAGTGAGGGATCTACTTTTACTTGTTAGTAAGCCTTACGCAGATCTAGTACTGAACATTTTTTACCGCTTTACCGTCACTGTCTAAGCCTCTCTGCACACAAGGGAATTGCAGAGGTGGTACGCCAGGGTCGGTGACATGTCACATCCTGTCACATCAGCATTTGCCGTGTCACATTGCAATAATAACAATAATAATATTAGTAATAATAACAATAATAATAGTCTTTTCATACTCGAAGCATATTAGGAAAGTTTAGTTTTCAATATTATCGCACTAAATATGGGATGCAGGGGTTATCCAAGCACAATTCCCTCCCAAAAATGATGTTCTCTCAACGAAGTACGGTACTAACAGTTTCAATTACGTTTCAATCACGTATGAATGAACTAATGATTTTATTCCATTCTAAATTTCGTACATGAAAGCCAATGACTTGCTGAGAAAACGAACTGCACCGGAAGTGTTCTTTATTACAAATGCAAAGCAAAATATTGAAAAATTACACTCAGTAAAATCGATTTAAAGAAAACAATTAGGCTTATTGTAGTATGGTATGGCGCAATATGACAAGGTGTGCATGGTATGGTGTATTGAAGTCAATTAAAGCTTGTAATGGACGTATTGCGTAACAGCAAGTTTTCTTTTTTACAAATACGAAACAAAATATTGAAGAATAACTCTGTAAAATCGATTCAACGAAAACAATAATTACAATATGGTATGGCGTATTGCAGTCAATTAAAGCTTGTAATGGACGTATTGCAGGACAAAAACAAAGTAGAACATATGTACAAAAACTAAGGCACCCGTCTTCTTTTTCTGCCAGCTTCCATTAGCTTCAACTTCTTCTCGTTGGCAGATTTCTTCATTTCCTGACTTCTCGTTATCAGGGCATTCGCGGCATTGATTTTGTTGATGTCAACCCTCGAGCAGCCTTCAGTTAGTAACTTCGTTCCTTCATTCAACAAACCTTCAGCTTCAAGCAATTGCAGCTGGACATCAGCCATGTCCTCATCACGCTTTGTGACTTTCTGCTCCTCATGAACGCTTTGTAGCAGTTTCTTCTGCTGTTCAATCCTCTCGAGGTAATTGACTCTTGCACTCGTTACTGCCTTTCTGAGGGACTGTGTCAACGGCAATTTTGCCGGATTGCTTTTATGCTTTTTCATAAACGATCTAGTTGAACGATAACCGTTCAACGTTGCGTCAGTCATTCTTGTCCGTTTTGGAGTCAGCAACAGTTTGTTTTCGCTGAATGAGCGCTCCACATCAGCATTGCCGTGTGAAAGAGTCAAACACAATTTAACGAGCTTGGCTACACTTGGATATTTGCATGTACCATTTGTAGCCTTGATCCTGAAGATTTTTCGCCAATAGTCTTCGATCCGTTGCCCAGCATCGGCATCAACGTCATCTTCATTCTCTTTCTCATCATCAGATTCCTCCGAGTCAACTTCCATCGGGATGCATTGCGAACTAGTGTCACCGAGATCTTCAGCTTTCAAAGCCTTCCACTCATCAACGACAGCATCGATTTTGTCCCGAGGGAATAGTTTGATGGCAACAGGCAAACGTCGCACAGCTTCAGACGACCACACAGCCTTCCTGGCAAGGGGGTGCAACGCTTGCAAATCACGCAAAATGGGATTATTGAGGGGCAACTTTTTCAACAGGAGTGAGACAACATCGATGTAGAAGGTCTTTGCGCGATCAAGAAAATCATCGAATTCTTCATCATTTATCTTGCCTTCTGCCTTCAAAGAAGTCAGCGACTTGAGGCAATCATGGCCAATGTATGGACGCTTCAAATGATTTGCAGATGACTGATAAGCTACTTCGCAAAGCTGTAGACCTCGGGCCTCACCAATTTCCTTTTCAGTCACGAAGCGTCTAAGAAGTGTAAGGATCAAAGTTGACAATTCATCATGTAGCACATGAATAAGAGGAGCTTCACTCTGAAGCATCCTTGTCACTCTCGTGAAGATTGGCATCGCTGATTTCATGAACAGAATTTCCGGTAGGAGGACTTTGTTGTTCAGGATTTCCACCAATTTCTTTATCCTGCTGTTCTTTCTCTTCTCGGAATCACTGATCAAACGTGAGCGAAGAAAATATTCTCTTAACGCCGGATACTGTTCCAACAGTCGCTTTGTAACATCTTCAATCGTCAGCCACCGACTAGGAACATGTCGCAAGAAGATATGCTTCTTTATTTCTAGCTTTTCTTGGACTTTTTCAAAGTCCTCACGTCTGACTGATGAGTCTGAAAAGAAATAGTAAAGCTCCAGTCCCAGAGATTCAACATCATTGCCAAACTTGTCATAGGCAGAGCAGAATGCATTGTGAACTTTGTGAATGTTGCAAGTGTCTATATCAACTAAATCAGGATTCAGCTTCTTCTTTGCCTCCTTTGTCAGGGCTTTCATGACATTGGGGCCATCAGTTGAAATTTGCAGCAATTTCTTTGTGTACAGAGGCGTGGCAACATCCGCAGGCTTCTGGTATAGCAATTTGTGATTTGCACGTCCCAGTGTCACACTTGAAAGATGATATACCACCACGCTTTCGTTTTCCTCCGAGTAATAGCGGGCCAGCACGTCCAATTGCCGCCAATGCTTAGCAGTGGTGGTTTCGTCAATTTCAAGAGTGTAGGCAAGAGCTGTGTTACGTATCTCGTTTTCAACAAGAGATTTGAAGTGAGGTCCAAGACCATCAGACAATATACGTGTGGCTTTGTTCCTCTTCATTTGCATTCCTTTTGCAATTTCGGAATCGGGAAACATTGACGAAAATGACGGAACCATGGTATCACAAACATTTGCAGGTATGTTACAAACGGCTAATGAAGTACAAAACATAGCTTCCGCATTCACAATCTTTTCATCAAGTGACAATCCAGCTCATTTGCTACTCGATGATTTGATGGAACTTGTAAGGAGAGTTTGAGTACGTTTCAATTGCTTCAGCTTCTTATCACTATCACGGTGCCGTGCCGAGGCACTGATGTGACTTGCTGCTCCTCCATGTCTACTCAAAGCACTTCGACCACGTTGGCCTACATCAATTTCGATATCACAAATCAAACAATGAGCCTTATACAAGTCGTTTGTAGATGAAGAAGTGCACCAGTAAGAAATAGGATCATCATTTTCATCATTGCCTTGCAGCATGGTATTCTTAAACACTTGACGGTGCCTTCCTGACATAGTTCATCCTGAAAGACGAAAGCAAAATCCTGCATAAGCATGAGTACGGCTGAAAACAAGGACATGCGAGTACTACATGCACATGCATAGCACTATCGTATGAGTGATTCATACTTGTCCAAACAAGAGTTGCTCCATCTATGATTTATCATAGGCAGTGATGCAGTTGTTTCCTGATATTCTGGAATTTAGGCCTAAATACATAAATTCACACACTGCTGAGTCAAAGGAATGAACTTGAAAGTATAATTTGGGTCCAAGGAAAAATCGGCAATATGAATAATAATCCATGTGTAGAAAGTCTTTAACATCAGCGCTAGTCAAATCTGTTGGGTAAAAGCAAAAGAAATCTGAATCAAAATTTCATCCAGCCTTATTACACCTGCTTTTACGTTTTTTGTTGTATTTAATCTGACTAATTGATCCGAAAAATCCTTACATTTGGACAAATATTAATCGTTCGGCACCGAAAAACATGAAAGAATGAGAATTCTGATAGAGACTCGTCAAATACATGTATGACAGATTTTCCTAGAGCAATTACACCATCCCTAAGACAATTCATTTTGCCTATCAAATAGTGATTATCTTTAACTTGTGTTTCATAAATCACGTGAAAATGATTATCAGCTTAATGAGGAGTTTCAAATAAGTACATGTAGATTGTAGAGGTAAATCTTTTTAACGAAGCTGGTAGAAAGTATTTCTATCTAAGCTTCAGGAAAAGTGCTGGTGATCGGTGGATTTGAACCACTGACTAGGCAGTCATGGCCTAGGTTCTAGGCCTACCAACTGAGCTATCACAACATGAAGGTGGCAGCTGGGGTTTTCGAGCATCAACAATGCCAGTGATGCCACTCCAAGAAAGCTATATCAATTGAGTTCATGGTGTCCGATATGTCTATCCATTTAACTTTCCCCAACTAAACAACTGAAAATTTGGATTTTCAGGACAGACATACTTTTATTTGAAGGACCGATTCATGTAGAAATACACTTGTCCTTGCAATCCATACTTGCACTAATCAGAAATGGTGCCCCCGGCGGGATTGAAACCCGTATCAAGGTCAATAGGCCTATCGGTGGTAGGCCTATGTAACATGTCGGTACGTATGTTATTGGCAGTGCTTTACACGCACACATGTACATGGTTTTAGTCAAAGCAAACAAAATAACAACTGAACAATTTATTGTCAAATCGAAATAGGTACATTTGTTTTCATTTAGCACACATCACGTGTCGCATACGTACGTAGTACGTTCCTGCACATTATCAGACATTGCAATGTCGAGGGAAGGGAAGGATAACAGGGAAGCAAGGACAGATGTAATGGAATCACAACAGTTATTGGGGATCTGACTTCTTTGTATCCTTGAAATCCACTTCAATCACCGGACAGATTCTCGATAAAATTCAGATAAAAGTTTCGATAAAAATTTCGATAAAAATCAATAATCACGAAATCCATAGAAAATTTACTGCTCCCTTAAGTTGAAATGAGGAATGGTAGTCTACATCCTGCAAGAAAAAGGCGAGACAAATCTTTCAGATCAAAATCTGCTGTAACTTCGCTGTGTCACATTTTGTCACGCAATTCTGTCGAATGTCACCATATTGTCACATTTTTTAGGCGACGCTCGATTGTCACCGATTGTCACGGCGTACCACCCCTGGAATTGCTCCACCGGGATGGGACTCAATTCCTTTATTTAGCTGACGGTAATCTAGAACCTCACTTTTACTTCCAACCCCTTCTACTGTCTCACAGCCATCAACGAGAGAAATTTTTGCACTTCCCCATGGCTACCCGGCTCATGCTTTATCAATATTCCTTCATCTATCCAAGACTGCACTTCTTTATCAAATCTCTCTCTATCGTTATCTTTAACAAAATTCGTTTGCGGTTTAGTCTCCCTACTAGCATGCTGACTATTCCAAGCCCAATGAACCGTCCAACTACCATCGACAAATTTAGCATGAAAGTCCTTGTCTTCAATAACATGAGTTGGCATGTCTGTTGTCATACATGTACTGTTAGTTGGTGAAGTTTTAATAAAACTGGCAGTCGGCAGCTTAGTAATATTACCCAAAGTCTGCAAGTCTTTGGCAATGCTCGTAATTGGCAAATTATCAGTAACTCTAGTAGTCGGCTTATCTTTGGTAAGATTACTTGTACTTGGCAAGACAACGACACCTGCCGCTATACCTGAATTCGTGTCTCCAATAATTACCTGAGTAGCGTTTCTACGAACTATCAAGCCTTGCTTCAAAATGATATCTAAGCCTATTACCATATGTACTTTACAAGGTAAATGACCTGAAACTAAGTGAACCCACACCGGACCTATCTCAGCGAACCGATCAGTCATAACAGACTGCAACTTCACTCCGTCACCATACGTACTCATTATACTTCCATCCATCATCTCAAGGCTAAGTGGAGTAGTCTTATGATGCGGTAAGAATTTTGCAGTTTGTTCACTTACAAGAGTCACGCTACAACCGGTGTCGATAAAGGCCCGTCTTCTTTCTCCGTTGATGTAGATATTTCGGATCAGGAATTTTCCGCGGGGGTCGCTTGATCCGGTGACGCTACCTCCGCTCACTCGTTTCTCTCTACTGCAAGAGAGGGACATTTCCGTTGAATATGTCCGCGGCCTTTGCATTTGTGGCAGATGATGTTGCAGTTTCGCTTAACGTGTCCGAAGCGGTCGCATCCATGGCATCGAACGCTCGAGTTCGTAGAACGGCTTGCAGCAGCAGCAGCAGCACCGGCATTGAAATATTGGGTGGAAACACTGGAATCGGAGCTGGAGAGCAGGCTCTTGGCACTGGATATCACCTTGTCGAGATCCATGTCTTCTCCGTGCTGCAGTCGAACGGTCTCCGCAATTCTAGGTGGTAGTGCATCCAGCAGGAATGATGCAGCTATTTGACCCGGAAGTGCGGTGCCGTTTGCCACGACAATAAGCAGTTGCCGAATTTGATCAGCCAAGACATCCACTGGCTCACCCGGTACCAATCGCAGCATCTTTAATTCTTGCCAGGCTTTGCATTTAGTCTTGCCGTATACTCTTCGCAGGGCAGCGGCAATCACTTCATAGTCCTCTTTCTCCGTTGGGGTCAGTTGTTGCCATGTCGAGTATGCAGCTCCATCAAGCAACAATGGACTTATTTGTGCCATGAGTTTGTGCTTGGCCTTCTTGTCCGCTGGCTTCTCGGATATGTCGATGGCAACTGCAAATCTGTCCAACCATCATTCGATGTCATCAGCCGCTTGTCCCGAGAACTTCTTTACAACGTCAAGCAGTTTCAAGTTGCTCATGACGCTTTGCTGCCGTGACAGCTTGTTGACGAAAGTGAAAACAAGGCGTTTGTAATTGCGACAACAATAGCCCGGCATTTATACTCCCCAGGCGGTCTCCGTAATTCTTATCAGTCTCACATCGATGAGGATCATGAGATCACAGTTAGAGTCTCAGCAAAGTCTTGTTCCTATGACGTCACTCTTCAACAGAGTCAGATGAAATGCCCTGGAGATGACAGATGGAGTGCTGCTACGATTATACACTCAAATACCAAACCAACCAACATGCATGATTAACAGCTCACGTCTCCGCAGATAGCACATTACTCTTTTCACCCCCTTCGAGAGTGCTTCATCCTCCGGAATCCTACCCCCCGTAACCCCCTTCCTATTGCTCCTCACTTCGCCAAAACCAAACCATCAGACTCCAATCTTCCTTCACACAGTTTTGTTCACCCAGATACTTGTAATTCCTCCATGCTTCTGTATTTTGTTTCTTTTACTGTCATACATGTCTACTGAATCATTGTTGTGGACTAATAAAGATTATTATTATTATTATTATTTTTTTTTTTAGTACACGACCCATGCACAACATTAGGTCGGGAAGATACTACTATGGCCTCGGAGTCCTACCAGGACTCAAGGAGGTCAAGTATGCGCCTGAGGATGTGGGCACTTCCGAGAAGCGCTGCCTTAAGCAAGTCGGGTACATAGTGGTGTCCAGGGATTTGTGCGAGATATCCCTGCAGCTGTGTTGTATGTGCACCAAGGGATCCCACGACGATTGGCATAACCTTTACTTTAAAGTTCCACAATTTTTGTATTTCCATCTTTAGATCTTGGTATTTTTCAATCTTCTCGCGTTCCTTTTTACTTATATTGCGATCGTCTGGCACTGCTATATCGATTATAATTCCTGTTTTCTTGACCTTGTCGACGAGTAGTATGTCAGGTCTTCTTGCTGTTATTAGTCTATCAGTTCGAATCTCAAAGTCCCACAGTATTTTTATCACATCATTGTCCTCCACTGATCTCGGCTCATGCCTCCATGGTTGCTTGCTGACTTGAATGCTGTATTGTTCGCATATACTTCTGTGTATCAATTTTGCAACTTCGTTGTGGCGTCTTAGATACTCAGTTGCGGCCAATTTCGAACACGAAGTCAAGATGTGTGTCACCGTTTCATCCGCTGAATTGTACATTCTGCACTTAGGGTCTGATGATGATTTTATGATGTATGTTGCATGAGCCTTGGTGTTGAGGGCTTGGTCTTGTGCTGCTGTTATGAGTGCCTCAGTTTCGATTTTCAACTTCACTGATTTCATCCATTCATAGCATGCCGTTGTTGTTGTAGCCTCTTTCATCTGTCTTTTGTATTGTCCATGAAGAGCCTTATTGTCCCATCTTAAGAGCCTGTCTTCGCTTGTCTTCTTCCTCCAATCCGCGGTAGTTTCCGACTTCGGCTTATAGAGACCGCCGCTCTTCACCACCGCCAGCAGTGGATCGTTGCTATGGGTAATGTAGTCTCTAAGGCTTCTGTCTTCTCCTTCTATAACCTCAGTGACATCTTTCAAACCCCTTCCTCCCCGAGCCCGCGTAAGGTAGAGGCGATCGACGTCTGCTCGCGGATGGAGGCCACCGTACATATTCATTAACTTTCGTGTTTTTCTATTTAGTTCTTCTAGTTCTTGTTTGGTCCACTTGATTATTCCTCCCGTGTAGCTGATGACCGGTATTGCGTACATGTTAATGGCTTGTATCTTATTGATTGCATTCAACTTTGACTTTAGTATCTTTCTTAGTCTCTTTTTGTATTCTGTACCAGCTTTCTTCTTAGCTTTGTCATCCATGTTGGTCCGATACTGTGGTATGCCCAGATACTTGTATCCTTCGTTACTAACATCTGGTATGCATACTCCGTCAATTTCGACACCATTGCTGCGAGCTACTTTTCCCCGGTGGATGACAATGCGGGCATTTATCGACTCCAAATTTCATTTTGATGTCGTTGGAGAATATATTCACGGTATTTATAAGACAGTTTATATCACTTTCTGTTCTACCGTAGAGTTTCAAGTCATCCATATATAGCAGGTGATTGATTCTTTGTCCGCCTTTTAGCACGTATGCCTGTTTGGTTTTGTGTAGTATCTCACTCAGAGGATTCATAGCCATACAGAACAGTAATGGGGAGAGCGAATCACCTTGAAAGATCCCTCTTCTGACTGTCACTTCGCCTATTGTGTCCTTCATATGTGTCAATGTCGTCTGCCAATATCCCATTGATTTCTTTACTAGCGCTTGTATAGCTCCGTCAATCTTATACATCTTCATACACTTAAGGATCCATGTGTGGGGTATTGAATCGAAAGCCTTGCGATAGTCAATCCACGCCATTGACAAGTTCGTGTTACGTTTCTTATTGTCAGATGTTATTGTCTTGTCGATGGCGAGCTGGTCTTTTGTTTCTCTGCATTTTGAACGTGCTCCTTTTTGTTCTGGATTCATGATGTTATTTGCTGTTATGTGGCCGTTTATCTTGTTGGCCAACACTCCGGATAAGAGTTTCCACATTGTTGGGAGACACGTAATAGGCCTGAAGTTATCTGGTGATGATGGCTTGTTATTGTCTTTTTGAATTAACAATGTGCGACTTTTGACTAGCCATTCAGGAAGCGTGTGGGGCTGTCGCAACAATTGGTTGAAGCATCGCACGAGTCTTGGATGTAACTTCGTCAATTTCTTGATCCAGAATATCTGCACATTGTCTGGACCAGGTGCTTTCCAATTGGACATGTTAGAAAGCTTGTTCTTTATATCTTCCTCCGTAATCACTGTATCATTTTGGTCTTCTATTGTTTGGCATTTTTGCTCAATTTCATGTAGCCATTGGGCATCAGCATTGTGTTGTGCATCTACTTCCCAAATGTCTCGCCAGTAGTGCAGAAGTTGCTCTTTATCTTCAATTTGAGATTCCTCGGTCATTTGATCGCCACTGAATTGTCTATATACTTTGCGTGGATTTGCTCTGAATGCTTTATTGATTCTATATTGTTCATTTCTATCCTCGTATCTTTTAAGTCGGTGACTGACAGCTATTAGTCTTTGTTTAGCGTCTTCCAAAACTTCTTGAATACATCTTGATTGCATATGGTATTTCCGAACCATATATGCCGGGATTCTTCCGTTAATTGTCCTTTGCAGCCTTTAGTCTATTTACTTCAGCTCTAAGTGTTTTGATGGTATTCTGCAATCTGCGTTTCCATGGTGGCGTACTTCCTTGACTTTTATGTACTTTTGATGTGCAGGTTTCATCAATTAACTTGGCACATGCGTATATCAATGTATTCACTTCGGAGATGCTTTCGCTTGGTACATGATCTACTACAGTATTGACTGTCTCAATCAGTTGTCGCGTCGCTTCATCATTTCTTATCTTCCGAATCGTTACTCTTTCAGTATTGTTTGCATACGCTTCCATATACTGGATAATCCTGCTCTTTATTTCTTGTTGTTCATCGGTAAGCAACTGACTGTGTGCATATAATTGGTCTTGATGTAATGGCTCTTGTGATGGTGGACTTGGCAGGCTATTGTTGTCATTCACGGGTAGCACACTGTCGTTGTCATCGGATTCATTTGTGGCAGCTCTCCGTACTCTGTCTTCGATATCTTGTATTTCAGCACTTGTCAATCGCGAATTCTTAACGGTGGATCGCTTTTGGTTCATTAGTCCTTGTTCTGTGATCGTCGATAATGGCTGCACATTCTTCCATATGTCATACATTCGTCGTCTGAACCCTCTTTCATCCGGCTGGCTCTTGTAATAGCACTCCATGACTTTGTCATTATCGGTGCGTGACCACTTCCGTCTTTGGCGTTGATGTTGCTGATTCGTTCCAGTAGCCCTTCTGCTTGAACATCCTGGTCCCCCAATATCCAACGCAGGCCTTGGTAACCCGGGCGACGCCTGTTCCGGTATGGAATCGTCGTTATTAATATGCTCCATATGTGTATGGGTGTTGGGCGAGGACGAGATTATGGAGGAAACCACTTTTCCATCCCGAGTATGCACTTATGTGATTCGAGCGTCTGCATTCTGGTTAATAATCAGCCAATGTCTGATCCACTTGCGACCTCCACGTAGCTGGATTACAGGTGCTTGCCACACACCCGGTCGGCTGTAAGGTTATAGATGATATTAGAATATAGTTATTAAGGTTCTAATCCACTTTTTAGTGACCTCCAAGTAGCTGGATTACAGGTGCTTGCCAAACACCCGGTCGAAAGTATTATTAATAAGGTTGACTGCGCAAGGAGTCGAACCTGGGCCATCCAGACCACAGGCAGACACTTAAACCACTGTGCCACTCGCTCGCCTTATTTTAATTATTATTTTTTTATTATTATTATTATAGACGAAAAAGCCTTTATTAGCATTAAAACACAAAAACAAGAAAGCAAAGCAAATCAAAAGTCAGTACAAGTCGGGAAGTGCAGCTCCGGGTGCCGGAAGGGTCTCAAGAATGCATGCACAGTTCCCTATTTGAATGGCAATAGCGAGGCGTTGGCGCAAGTAAAGCCATGCGTCTTTCTCGCCGGTCTTGGCGGCAATATGGCTTCCAAGTTTCCTCAGAAAGGAGAATGTCTGTTCGCCGTAAGCACCGTAAGTTTCTGCGGATACGGGCTGGAATGCGAAGTCCTCATACAGGTCACAGTATTTCACCGACTTTCTCTTCTCCACCGCTGTCGCCACTGATCCGCCACTTGAAGTCTTAGAGCTCGAGGATTTCGCGGATGGATGTGCACACGTGACATCCCACGCGATCGGCTTTCCGAGCTCCCACGGGGACAGGCTGATGCCGTCCGGCTTCAGGTTCTTATCCAGCAGCAATCCAGTAGGCTCCAGCATAGTGGGCAGCTGGATGGAGTGCATCGCCCGGTCCACCACCTCGTTCATCAGCGTATGGCGCAGATGTCGGCCCTTGCTGCGGGGACAGACGAAGCCGTGCGCGCCACCGCCGTCCGCCTTAGAGCCACAACGAGCGCAGATGTGCTCAATGGATACGGGGGCTCCGATGCGGATGGCAGAAGCGACGTGGAGTTGGTCGTCCGTCATGTGCTCAGGCGCAGGAGAGCAGTCGCGTGCGGTCAAGCAGCTTGGAACTTCGGAGGAGGTCGTCGTAGGACTGGCGGTGAAGCGGAAGTGTCCATGATTTCTGCTTGGTAAGGGGTTGCAGTGGATATGATGGGACTGAACACTGCGAGTACCTATGTTCGAGCGCTGTGTCGTGTGACTTCGTTTCCTCGAGCTTCCAATGACATGAAATAAGCTGACAAACAGAGTCTGAAGCATACAGGGAAGATAAGAATGCTGAAGCAGCTATGAAGGACGCCGAGGAAATACCCAATCCACTTAACTTGGCTGGGAGCGCAACTTGTCTCTTTTGAAAATCGCTCAACTCAACATTCAAAATGGAAGACACAACATGCATCATCGATTCATCAATAAGTAGAAGAAGGTGACGCTCGTAATAGATGAAGGAGCTTAGGCAAATAAAAACAGTTGCGCAGTAAAAACAGAGCATCATGACACGATAGAATCTTCAAGCGGGATCCCAAGACTTCAAAAGTTTTCTGTGAATCTAGAATCAGGGTCTCAAGCGAATTTTCCCCCAAGGCAGCTCCTAAAAGAGTGATTTTATCTTTGGGAACAAAGGTCAAGTTCGGTAGGAGCTCTTTGAAATCATTCAGGATGGCCGGATCAATTATTACTATTATTATATCCATAATAAAATTAAGTCTATGAGCACAAAATATGGTTATTTTCAATTTGAACAATCAACTTGAATCAATTTAGCATATCGTTGATATCGTTTAAGATTCAACAAGTGTAAAGGTGCAAGCACGATTCAGTTTCCTCACAATTCCGAATTGCGTGACTCAAGTGCACGATTAATCGAAAATCACGACGGCATGCTTTCTGAGACTTTCTCAAATTCAGCGATAAGAAGTCTACAGCTAGTCAAGTTTTACATTATAATGAAATTCCAGACCATAAATGCCATCACCTATTCAGTTTCATAAAAAATCAGCTGGACTTGCGGAAATACTTACCTGCGCGGGAATACAGAATCTTGATCACTCTTTGCATTTTACATGGCGATCGGTGCATAGCACTTGTTACAAAAAAGGAATTTATTTATATAGCTATTGAAATCAGAGTTGTGTAGAAATAAACACCAAAATTGATAATTATGATCTTTTGCATCTGTCTACGCATCTAACAGGATACATACTTGGATGCAGTAGCCTGACACATCGGTGCAATATTCTAAGAACTGGGTGAGCTATTTGGACAACAAGCTGTCATATTTAGATAGCTGCTACATGGAAATGGACAGAACGGTAGCAAAAACTATTGAACGATTGCAGCCATTAGGTTCTTCGCTTTTAATTTCAATCCTTTCTCACTGCACTCATTTATGCCAGTGCTGAAAATCCTTTTATTCACAGCGCTGGATGGTAGTACTGCTAGGACTACACTGCTACACATACTGGTAGGACTACACTGCTAGGCAATTCACTCCGATTTTGTCAAACGCTGAAAATGTGACCCTCAATAGAACTAGTACTTACTTATTCTTTTATCAAGCAAATTTCATTGAAAGCTAAAATCATGCGATTCTTGGTCAATCGCAAGATCGATTAAGTCGCACAATTAATCGAGCGGAATCGATTAGGTGCGACCACGGCCCTTGGTGTAGTCTATTTATTCATGATCATCAAAACCCATCATCTTCACTTAACTTTATATACCTACGAATGGCATCTCTATACTTTTGACTAGAGACCGGAAAAATAATTTCTAAAAACCTTCGAGATGTTTAAATCAGGGCTGTGGAGCCGGAGCCGGAGCCTTAAGGAGCCGATGGTTTTGGTCGGAGCCGGAGCCAATTTATCACAAAGGCTCCGGCTCCGATAGTTTGAGCTTTGATATAAATCTAGAATTTTGAAAGTTATTAATTGGCATCATAAAAAAATTAAATCATTTGAAATCTAAAGATATTTCTTTTAAGTATACCAATGATCTGTCCTCCACGATATCTTTCTTTGCAGTTGCCGCCTTCTTTTGTATTATATTTATTATATATGTGTAATATTTTTTTATTGCATATGTTTCGTAAGACTAATTTCCATATTGACAACGTATTCTCCAAAATCCATTAATTTGAAGACTTGTTATAATATATATGCATGCTAACTAGATGATTGTAGATTCCTAGAGACAAGTCGCCAGTCATTTATGTACACATTTCCAGTTCAGTCAGCAAAGATAATATAGCTACATTTTTTGCGCAATGTCTTAAATCTAATACGGTTACTATGTAGGCTATCATCTATCGGTATGGCTACTGGCAGAAGCTACTGGCATCTGTGACAATGCCAATTTCTTTAGATTGTATTGTAGGCTCTTGTGCAGTCCCCCCACCTACATTTTTCAAAACAATCGATTATTCAATTTGATCAATTTTGATTGGAGGGATAACTCTTCACACTCACACGAATGACCTGACTACAAGTCCTCACATGGCTATAGCAATAAGCGACCCAGCCACTTCTAGTAGCGCCCTATTATTTTAAAGGTTCAAAATTCACAATGAATTTCCTTTGACTTCAAAATTCAAAGGGTATATTTCAATGCGAAAAACCCGAAGGCAAATTACAATGTTGACTTGCTGACGAAGTTTGCGACCATGACATCGCAATTACCCACGTAGATTTTTACAACAGCACGGAATGCTTCACTCAAACCGGTGATGCTGAAACGGACATCCAATGGTGCTGCATCTCTTGACAAGAGAAAAAATGGGGGGGGGAGGACTGCACAAGAGCCGTATCGTGTAATAATATTTCCCCAAATGTCATAGACCTGTGGATTTCAAGAATTTTCATTATTATTTTTTCCGTCTGTCAACACTTTATGCTGATATCATGCTGACTTATATGTAAACAATAAAAAAAGACTGAGACGCTCTCAATAAAGGCGCCTTTTGACCTCCCTTTTCTATTGTCTTTGACATTAAACCGCACGCGCATTCGAAAGCTAGCAAAGTAGATGGGATTTCTGCTCGGTGCTCGCAGTCAAATTTTTATTATGCATAGCACCCTGCAACATACTGTGTGATACTCCGAGTTCAGTTTCATCAGCCTAACCATCATCAGAGGAATAGTGGTAATGTGTTATACATAAATTGAATATAATAATATACATGAATCATTGATGAATTATTTAGTGCACCTTTACGCCATAATGAAAAATACGAAATTAATATAATGTAAGTTAAGCCTTAACTTATTAAATATGCTGCATAGAATTACAAAACTTGTCCTAAATTAGATATTTTTAATTTTTTTAAGTATAATTTTCAATTGTACATTTCTAGCCTACACTGCAATGAGGCTATCTAAATTACAATTTCTACAGATGATGAGTCGTGGGCTACCCACCGATCATATTATTCATGGACCAACAGACTATTGAATAAAGGCAATAACAAATAACAATAGCAACCTAAGCTAGCCTATATACACTTTAATATTCAATAAAGCATTTGATATCTTTATTGATGCGGTATATTTGGCTATATAGCCGATACCCTTTCCATGTTCGAGTAGATACAGGCCCTATAAGCTATTTAGAGGCATACGCTACCCAGTTTCATATTCAAGCTTTGTTAAAAAGCTTATACTACTATTCGGCCCCTGTGACGGCTAATTAGGTATATCATCATCACTCATGTGGTCTTATTTAATGTAGCCTCGTAGTAGACTGGTTGCAGGCTAGGCCAATTTATATTTAGCCAGTGCGGGAGATCTTTATCTAATTTAACCAATCCTGGCTATAACTTTATTGTATCTTTCAGAGATAGTCAATTCATGCAAAAATATATGACAAGTATGTTATTTGTCATTATATTAGGCTATTATCATTTTTATTATTAACTTAAGTCGTTGCTTGTTAATGAAAACTAATTTGATGACTGTAGCAAGCCTCTGAAGGCCACACCGTTATCCAAAAAACCCGTTCAACGGATCCAGGATAACTAGCATAGATAGAACCTGAATTTGAAGTCGGAGCCGGAGCCGGAGCCGAGCCGGAGCCTTTCACATCAGTGTCGTGGAGCCGGAGCCGATGAGATAACGCATCGGCTCCACAGCCCTGGTTTAAATACACATTTATAAAAAATGGCTAAATATTTACGATAAATATGCAAAATTGACGAAATATTTAACTAAATATATCTGATATTTGTTGTTATAAGCAATCTATATTACAGATTCAAAACTGTACGCGAATACCGCATCGTTTATTCTGCATGAATATCACATGTCACATACTTCTTTTTTCCGTTGAAGGAAAGAAATGCAATAAACGGTAAAATTCTCAGACAAGTTTTCAAAAGTAAAATTGTTTTCTCCGGTCAGTAAAAATGGGTTTGCATGCGGATAACATCCTTTCTACTTCACAGCTTGCTACTAGCACATTGCACGTAGGCTACTTGTCGCACCAATTCTTCTGCTGAATGCTGACCGTGGTCGAGTTGACATGTGGAGTTTGGAAAAGAAATACCACTGATCACATGACTCGACTAAACGAATACTAGATGATAAAACTCGATTGATTTTCACTGAACAGTCGACAAAGCTCGAGCTTTGATTGAAACTCGTAACTCGACCACAGTACCTGTTTACATTCAGAAAAGAAGAGCCTCACGTTATGAGCGAATGAAAGTTTGCAGAATGGCTTACATAACAGGCATCCTAGTTCAATTGCTTAGGATGGACGTATTCTGTAAGATTGACTCTCATGCAAATGTGAAAAAAGCATATGATTCAAAATTTGTTGAATAATATCTATTAATATTATAGAGGATATGACGAAAATATTTACTTAAATATTCATATTTCATGTGTTCTTTTGAACTGCGCAAAATATTTAATTAAATATGTTCTATTTAAATACATATAAATCCGGTCTCTACTACTGACCTATAATCTCTTACCTACAAACTAAAATATTTGCATATGAATGCATGCATCTTGAGATTGTGACTCACAACTGATAGAAAGTAGGCTTTCATTCGATTCAGTCATTAAAAAGAAAATCAAGGAAGATATTTGGCTTGAAAAGAAATACGAAATGCGACACGTTGATAAAAAAATCACGAAATCAGGATCCCGAGCTTGGAGATTAGAGCTCGGCATTGACGATCGTCATTCTTCTAGTCCCCGGCGTGAGCTGAGTCCCAACCTTTTTTTACAAACCCCGGCTTGCAACCCTAGCTGTGCTCACCTGATGATGAGCTGATTTTGAAATGCCATATAACATGCTCTGAATAATTATGACAACAATTCAAATAAAATCATATTTTTTCATGTACATTAACATATATTACTATCACCATCATCATTACTTGAATTATATGATTTCCTGAAACAGAAGAATGACACGGTTGTACTCATCTGATGATACGCTGCATTTTGATGTGTGATATGACTATATTCTGAGAAATTCGAAAAGATGTATGAAAAGTTGTACGGTTGCACGGTTGTACTCATCTGATGATACGCTGCATTTTGATATGTGATATGACTATGTTCTGAGAAATTCGAAAAGATGTATGAATAGTGAATATAATTACTTGCATCTATACTATATGGGCCGACCAGGGTGGATTTCGGCAAGGGTTTGTTCGGTCAATACAGGCAGTGTCAGGAATGTCTCTTCCAACTTTCATCTTGGTACAATTTTGTTCTAATTTGGTTGCTATTTCTATTGTATCAATGAATTACTACATATATTTCAAAATAGGTATGTACACCTAACTAAAAGTGGTCACTGGGCTTAAATCTATCAAGGGATTGGTGACTGCATCATATTTTCTTTTTTCTGATTTAGTGAGATTTTGCATTATCTTCCAATGACTTAAAAGAAATTGGAAATATTTCATTTATTTTTTTGGATGATTTATTTTTACCTTGAGAAATTCGTATTACATCATTTTCACATCACAGATTATCTCACGGGCATATGAAGATGTCATAACTTCTCTTCATACTCATGGTACATTTTGCGCGAATTTTGAATCATACTCATGGTACATTTTGTGCGAATTTTGAATCAAATTTTACATCAACGACAAGCGTCCCTTAATTTATGTTTTGGAGATGCAATCAGTAGGAACGTAGGAAAGATTCGTGTCTTAGTTTGAAGTATCGCAAATAGTTCTTTCTCATGGATGTTTCCTTTATGTCAAAATAGACAGAGTGATGTCTTACTAATTCACTCCCACTCACTAAAAACATCGAAATCCTGGCAGTTTTGTCAGAATTAAGAAGCTATGTTGTCCGATCGTGCCGAAAAAAGGCTTAACTTACTATTAGGAATGGCCACTCAATAGCAGATAAATACCCGTAACTACTCTTCATCCACACTGTCACTGAAAAAGAGGTAAATTTAGGTGAGTCTCTTCAGCCACTAAACAGCATTTTTTAAAATTAAAAAAAAATAGAGGGATTAGACTCTCAGTGTCCTCTGTGAGAACCCCAGAGATGAAGATCTTATCGTTAAATGTGTAAATTGATGCACCTTTGAGCGTCTGAGGTGACTTTTGCTAGACAATCACTGACCTTACGATGGTGGTCTGAGAGCCCGAAAGACTTCGTACATCAATTTACACATTTAACGAAAAGATCTTCGTTTTTGTGCTCATCACATGCTGTAGATAGCATTTCTTCAAACGAACCTTTAGCATCAAACACCGGCGAGTTCCCATCACTTTTCTTTGGTCGTTCTGTTTGGATATTCAGAACAAGTAGATAGGCGCCGTCCGCCCAAGACGTGGCAGCTTTAAACTGAAAATGACAAGTATCAGCGGTAATTTTGAGCATCCAATAATAAATATCTTTGAACCGTGGATATTTGTGGGGGTTTCACGACATTTCATGCAAGTACTGTATGTAGGAATTCCTTTCAAGTCTCACATTCGATTTCTTAAATTGAGTAAATCTTGACAAATTCCAGATTCGCGTGATGTAGGATAACGATAGCATTTCGCTAATATGAACGAAAGCGGTCACATGTATTTACTTAAAAAAATTACATATGAGTTATTTCATCATCCGGTCAGGCAACATACATGTACTTGTATCTACATGTGCACATCTTGGCAATAAAATCCATGTACTGTACAGACAATTTGAAAAAAATGATGAAGACAATGTCAATAATAGATTACATGTATATTGAAGAGCTTTCGACTTCGTTTTTGTCAATTCAATAAAATAGCAACTACCTACAACCTCTGCTATTGAATTCACAGAGACGATTTTTTTATATTAAGCAATTAGGTCAATGGTGAAGTGAATAAATAAACTGCATAGACACTACATCCGTGTACAAAGTGTTATTTTTTTGGACCACCGATTCATCTCTCAAGGTGGTGGCTAGGTCTTCAGCGTTACAGTATATTCCTGGATGATTTTATTAAATTTCGAAGAAATATTTTTTGTTTTTCAAAGCGTGACGAATTTCTTCGCTCCTTGACGTTCAATGAATGAGCCTGGATGCCCTTCCTACTGACACTCAATGAAACCTTGTTGACTCAAATTCGAGATCAAAATATCGCTAGGTCAAACACTGTGCCATGGACAATTCCACGCGTTACGACGTTATTTCGCACGCATTTCATGAAATTGGAACTTAGTTTTTCATCAGAAGTAATGCCATAACTCATTATCTCTGAATGGATTCCAATTAAGCTTACGGTCAAAATGAAGAAAACATCGTCGGAAAAGCACAAAAAGTTAACCAACGTGCGCGAAAAAACATTTTATTGCAAAGTTGCGACGCTACGCGAATGAAACCTCGGTTTTTTGTTATGTTGCACTTATCTATTTTTCTGCGAATTGGGGCGATATTTTCATTCCATAGAGTAAGTATATTAGGTAGAGTGGTAACTCAGCATTTATTAAATCCCCAATGTGCATACACTTTCGATTTTATTAAATGAACTCAAGGGAGACGCAGGTGGCATTGTCACCAAATGCGATATATGCAAATTTTTGCAGTTTTGTAGAAATTACAACGGAATTGAGTGATCATGATTGTAATGCAGAAGGAATGATGGTATTTCACAGATTCTCAGTGTCATGACAGCCGTGGAGATTTAATGTTTGTTAAATTAGAAATTCGATGGGTTCCTATCACTTTCATGCTGAACCTAGTATTTTCTTAACTAAGCGTTATCATACCACAGGCAACCTGCCACTGGCAGAGCAAAATCACAAAATCAAAGACAATGACTTCATTTAACTTTGAAAGATACAAATGGTTCCACATCACTATTCAGATTCAAGGAATGAAGCATGAATTTAGTCATGATTTCAGTTAAGAAAGCACGAATAATATCGTGACTTTTTCATGAAGACTTTCATTAATTTAATTTAATTAACTTTCATACAATCAATGAAATTCCCTTGATAATCAAATTGATTTCCGCTTAGTTAGGATGCTTTTCAGCAAATATTCATTCATTTTGATATCCAACTTGTTTCATGCTACTTATATAGGAGAGTCATCTCAGTAGTATATAAATTGGCAAATTTTGTCTTTTTTCAAAAGTGCTCAAATAATTTTTTGGACCACGGGAACGTAATCTCCGTAAAAAAATCGGATCTTTTGATATAAAAATTTTCACTTTATACAGATACTTTTTTGAGTCGACACTCTACCTATCCCTACTCTACAGATCGTTTCAAAAATAATTGCACAAAAAAGATAAGCTATTTTCAAATGAAGTTTTCGTGTTGAAGTCATGGATCAATTTTAATAAACGATATACCATATGAAACCCCGTGTTCCATAGATTATTTTGGCATATATTTCGTTTTCATGTGTGGTCAGCTGTGGTCAGTAGGCCTGATGAAAAAAAATTGAGCGCTTTCTTTGATGCAGGATATCAACATGAAGACGACAGAATTTTTTTATGAAAGTTGGCAGACAGCATGAACTATCAGTCAGCTTCATCATGACACACGGTTTTTAGGATTGGCTGAATGTACAAAAAGATACTAATAAGTTTTACCGAAAAATTGTTGCTAAAAAAATCTCACAAGATTTTCTCATTGATAAAGATGCTCAATTTCAGTAACCTTGGTACCATGTTAAAGGTTGTGTCAAGCACTTTAATTTGGCAAAGCGTTTAGGTTTTGTCTGATCAGCTGTGGTCAGCAGACTTCAAAATATGAATGTTTGGTCAATTCGTTCACCGACACCCACAGACGAAACTATGCAATACAGAAAATTAAGATTATCACCACTGAATCAGGCTCGTGTTAAGCTTTCAGATGATATAATTTTTTTCGAATTCGGACATCAATTTGCGCAATATCATTCAATTTATACTCTTACCTAATTTTACGCCACTTTCGCGTTAACAATGTTCAACAACGGTCAACTGCACACAACTTAACAACTTCTTTTGTATTAACGCTGATGCTACAAACCAGGAATCATCGTAAGCAGCGGCTTTATGCTTTTGGTCGACACTTCCTGACCTGCAGATGTCCTACGCGATTGGTCCTTAGACTCGGAAAATCGCATTCCCAGTTTCTGTCCGCAAAAGTAGAACAGCTTCATATAATCCAACACGATAATCGCAAAGCAATACCTACTAAATTCGTTTTAAATACTCGATTTTCGTTGAATGTTTGAAAACTTGCCATGGGATGTTTCGCAAATGACTGTGTAGGCCTTAGCAACGACCATATGGATCAGCCTACAACTGGTGCTGGGGTCGCTGTCGATGTAGGTCCATTTGTAGCAGTGACATTTTGTACCATCCAAACTGACTGAATTAAAGTAGAAAACTGGGCAGAGCTGCACGATAATTAAGTTATCATAACTAATTTATCAAACCTTTGCTCTAAAACGTTCATCTCTTAAAATTTCCTTTTCAATTTGCAATTCTGAATGAGTGGTGATTCCGGTTGCATATTTAATGTTAACATCCTTTATATGCATTAAATAGCATTTTCATTTTTTTAGACTACAGCCGATGCCAGCAAGTGAACAGAAGTACAAAACATTCATACTAAAGATAGACAGGTTTAGGCACTCATACTACTTGTGCATTGATAAAAGTAGTACTCATCCATAATGCTATTCAACGAAATCCTCCACCGGGCTATATACAAAACTTTTCAGGATTCTAGGTGGCAATTTTCTGAATGATTAAACTAGAGGTACATTTTTCGTCAAATTGGGCACTCCATGTAACTCCCATGCTGCATGCAATTTCGAGCAGTAGGCCTATTTGGTCACAGCATTAGTTTTGGAATTTTCTGAAAAATGTGCTGAAAATTCCAAGTGTGACCTAATTTCAAAAAGCGCGGGAACTATGTTGCAATAAAATAGCTAGAAGACAACACAATATGTGTCTGCTTATCAAGTCACAGTAGTACAGCCTAGCCCCTTTCACCAACATTTTCACTAAAGTACATGACCTTGCTCCAGTCATCGGAGCACACGCCCACACATCAGAGCACTTGACATGCATCGGAGCACACGCCCACGCATCGGCGCACTTGGGGGCTAAGAGGACAGGAAGCGGAACACCAATCGGAGCACGTGGCGCCGAGCACTTGTGATGAGTCACAGCAGGGTATATAAGTCAAGGCGCTGTCAGAGAAAATCATTCTCATCATATGTCGACAACATTAACGGGTAGATTACGCCCTCTGGCTGAGACACGTCATCCCAAGGAGGAGATATCCTATACACCTTATTCATCGAAAGACTTTATTGTGGAACGAGACTGTAATACACTGTATATTATCCCGACAAAGGAGAAGATTGTGTCGTTAGAGAAGATTATTGCAGAGCTTCGTATCCAGTTGTTGAATGTATTACTGTATGGACCACGCTTCTTGTTTGATATTCGAACATCTGCAAAGTTCCCCAAAGGTGCACTGGACGTGTCCTATCGCTATTTGAACATTGGTGACGATTGGGACGTGGAAGAACTGATTGATGCGTTGCAGAAGAAGTTACGTTCTCAACTGGAGTGTCGTTATTTTGGGGGAATCTTGTGTATGCAGATTAACATTGGGTTTGGTTCATTGTTTACGTAAGATACATGATCTGAACCACGATATAATGGAGCCACCAACAAAGAAGAGGCGAACCACAGTCCGTCCCCGCCCTCAACCCTATAATGAGTGCGAGTTTTGCAATAAGCGCTTCCGACTGTTTTCACAATGCATCAGTCATGGACGCAAGGAGACAGGGAAGGAGTATTGCGATCGTTGTGGGAAATGGTGGACTACCGATCATTGGTGCTTTCTGGAAAAGGGTTACTGTGGCGACAAGGAGAGTGAGTTCACCTGCATGCGTTGCAAACAAGACTATAATATGGAAGCTTACCATAAACATCCATGTGTGGGTCGGTGCAGGTACTGTGATGAGAAGATTCAGGAGGAGGAGAATGAATGGGATGAACATTTATGTCCCTATTTGAGCATGTATATGCCCACCGAACCCTTGGACCCGAATCGCCCAGTGGAGTCGGAGAGTACGACTTGTCAAAAGTGAAGTTGGCACGCTGTCCCTGGTTTCATAACATGTACCAAGCATTCTTCTTATGGGAACATGTTTGCAAACATCATAAGGAGGTGTGTCGAAGCAATCCGACGTGGTGCAAGAGCAAGACGAGTGAGGCACGTGACAAGTTTGTCTATATATGTGTCTGTGGTGAGATGCTGCACCGTGACATGGAGGAAGAGAAGGTCCGTCAATTTGTCTCGTTGCATCAGAAGCATATGGGCAAGAAAATATGGAGAAATCAGCGCGAAAAGTTGAAACGGATATATGAGAGCCAACCGAATCCGTCCAAGGAAGTGAATAGTGTCCCCCAAGCCTCGCTTCGACCAGAGAATAGAAATCGGGACCCACGCAAATATTCATTTGACTTTAGTAAGAAACGAGGGAGACCTCTGAAATCCATTGTTTTTAAGAACCAATTGAAATGGTTCACGTATAATGTGGATTTGGATGATGATGAATAAATGTAGTGATCAATCTACTATTTTTGTGACTAAGTTATGATTGGGAAGCGTAAGCATTAATCATGACACGTCGTAAACGACGCCAGAGAGAAGGAACTGTAAGACATGTGAAACGGTATATAAAATCTCAAATGCATCGTAGAGGGCGTGAAGCTCTTCAGAGACATAAAGGTGAATTGATTCGGCGTCATTTGGGCAATACGTTGTTGCCAGCAGCGTGGCGACCACGTTATAAATCCAATAATCAAATGATAAAGGAAGAATGGCAACGGTTAAAACGCGATCTAAATAGGAACAAGTTGGGAAAGTTAAAGACGTTAGGGAAACTATTAATGAAGAACTAAGTAGAGACATCTAGCCTATCACGGTAATCATGCAACGTGGAGGTATTTATCGCGGAAGTCGTCGTCAAAAAGGCGGAGGTCAGAAAGGGGGTATTTACCGTGGAAGTCGTAGACAAAAGGTGGAATCTACCGCGGGAGTCGTAGACAAAGAGGAGGCATCCTCCCATTTTTAGCCCCCCTCATCCCTGCACTTATTGCCGCAGGGAAAGCTGCAGCGTTGGGAGCAGCGGGTGCAGCCGGTGCCGCAGGCGTAAGTGCTTTAACGAATAAAATGTCAGGAGGAAAACGTCGAAGGAGACGTCATCATCGCTAAACCAATCATGTTGTACACCACCCTAGGGACGGGTATATAAGTCGAGACACACAAGGTGAGATTCATTTCACGATGCGTCGGATTCAGCATTTGGGCGAGCTCATGCAAGGTTCTTATACCATTACATTTGATCATCCTAAAGTACAACAATGGTGGGCGGAGCAGAAGAAGCCGGTGCGCAATTTCATCGTATTTGATACGGAAGGAGATCCCATGCAGGAAGTCGCTGCCATTTGGTGTCATTATACGCCCAGAGATGATAAATCGACTGGATGTGACCATTACATCGCGCTTCCATGACTTTATCAAACATGAGACATCGGTGTGTGATGTTTTTGCAACTAATTTTATTCATGGTCTCAACCCACGTGTGATTGGGAAATGTGGTGCAGAAGAGAGTGTGATTATTCACCGTTTTAATTGCTGGGTCCATGAAATGACACGCGAGTATGGAGACGCGGAACTGATTGTAGGGAATGGATTATCGGAGATGGAAAGAGCTTGGTTGAAAAGCATAAAACTCTTGGAAAAAGTGACAATGGATAGTATTTCTCTCCGCGAATGGTCTCAACGCATTGACTATCATTGGAATATATTCACCTCATGTATGCGGGATAGTGAACTGTATAGGATTGACTACAAGGAACATATGCGTCGCGGATGTCACTGGATGAATCATTCCCAGTATGAAGGGAAAGAAGCTTACCGTCGAGCTCTGTTACATTTACGCCGAGGGAAAGCACTCACAGAAACTCAAGCTGCCAAGGTACAGTATGGGTACCACTGTGCGCTGTCAGATGTGGTCGAGATTCTTCTTCATTATTGCTTTGAACTACACTTTCGACTTTATGTGCATACGCTGTATTTAAATTATGATTCCTGTGAAGCTGCATGAGCCTGGACCAAGATTGACCACATCACTGTGATGCATGAATCAACCACGGTGGACAATGGACAACTCCACAAGTCTTACATTGTTCATTATTGTAACTTCAGTGACTATGCCGAACATCGTACCTTGTGCAAGAATAATGCATGTTGTGAAATGACTCAAGAAAGTGCATCTCTATAATAAATGTTATTCCAATCACTTGTTATTTTTGATGATCATTGACTTGGGAATACTCACTAGGCACTTGTCAATTTTATGAACCATTTTCAATATTTAAATTAATTCTAACTTGTAAATTTTATGAATCCTATCTCTTAACATTAAAAATAATTCTAACGTGTACATTTCACATGATCATCTTATTACCCCATTTCACCCTTGAATAAAATAGTCATAGCTTACCATGTATGTTTATTGAATACATGTATCAAAAATATGAAGTAGAAGAAGAAAGATACACAAGTTAAAACGCCCAATCGTCAACAAAGTCTACGTCGTCCCAAAATGCAACCGCTTCATCCAAGTTTTGTAGTTCAGTTCTAATGTTATACCAACTACTCAAATTAGTCAGTGGACGGCGAAAGGGTTGACGATAAAGGTCCAGTTCAGGATAGCCAGCTGCATTCGGCGGGGTATTCTCCTTCTCATCTGTCAAATAGTCCTCCACCTGACCATCGCTCATACTCGGTGGTCCGACATCGTCGAAACTAGACGTAGAAAGTTCAGGAGTTGGTGGGATGTGAAACGGTCCATCGATGGTAGGTGGTGTTGGCGGGAGGGAATACGGTCCGTCCAGATCGGGAATGGAGCCCCAGTTCGAGGGGAGGTCCGTTGAGAAATCGTCTTCTTCTGAACTGGCTAGGATCAGTTCGGGAAGGATTGGTGGAACGGGATACTCCTCGTCGGTACTCGATGGATCTGGACTGGCTGGCGATGAAGGTAGTGTGCTTGGTCTTGGTAGTGGGCTGAGATCGACCATCCTCTTGAATGTTCACGAGTGTTATGAAGGTGGAACATTTTCGGTTTGACTTTATAGTTTTGCAAATACCCCATCCCCTGCTCCGAGCATTGGGTGTGCCCCATTCCATGCTCGGAGCACAGAACGGAGCATTGGGTGTGCCTATTCCATGTTCGGAGCACCTATCGATTGGAGAACTAGGTAAAAATGGAGAAACGATCAAGACACATACATGATGGAAGACTTTCACGTGTACACCTATCCAAATCAGCTCATTATTTATCCGAAAACGACATGTCAACCGCACGCGATGTTGGAGAAAGTGATTCCATATGTGAAGGAGAAGATCAAAGTGAAGCCTGAATGTGAACTCTCCATGGATACATTCACGATTTATGAATACAAAAGAAATGGTTCTCCACCATTGATGGGCGCCAGTGAACGTTATTATGAAAGTGACATCCAAGAAGTGGATGACTATTTATCCTCACTGAAGAACGTATGGGACTATGAATTTATGGACAGTGCTAACAAAGAGATTCTTGGTGTCTATTGTATAACGTTTAATTTTGAATATATATCTGTTGGATGGACATCAGAAGAAGAATATGTGAGCGATACAGACTAAGTATGAATAAAGAATGTCGTTGCATGAATCATGTTGCTTTTCCATATTATAAGTATTCTGCTATTGGGGTTGATAGATTTGGAAAAACATGCTACTTGTACTCCTTTTTCTTCTGAGAAAGATTGTACGCATACTCACCACGATGAGTGACTATTTAAGTTATAGATCCTCACACTCTCTCAAATAAGATCATGTTACTCCTGCCCTATCATCGACAAAGACACCCTATTCGGAAAAGACACCCTCGAAAAAGACGACAACGTGGAAGATGGACATCACGTCAACAGAAAGTTCGACATCTCCTTCGCACCAAGCGCGGATGAAGATCCTTGATTTTTGGTTCGATGAACGCATCCGAGGCGATGATATCCCCAAATTAAAAGACTTTACCGACACGTCCACAGTCTATTTGAATCAATTGATACTGAATGACCGCTATTCCATCTTGGGACGTGTGTATTTACTCATGGATATTTTTGAGGATGATGTTTTGTATGAGGAAACACTATGGAGGTTTATGAATGAGAAACATTTGAAATATTTACAAGAGCTGTATCATAAACGTGTGATTTCAGCAGCACGTCTTATTTATATCAAAGAGACATTGAATCGTATCTGTGCTCATTTCAGTGTTTTGTTTCAATGGCCAACGAATGTATTTAAGCATGCACAGGAACACACAACAAAAATCAACCATGAAGGGAGGAACGCGTGAAAGTGAAGAGACACTGACGTTGCGAAAATTGAGAATAACCCTATGTCCTGTCTGTAAATGCCCTTATCAAAAAGATCGTCTGAGAAGGCATATTTATAATTCACACCATCTAAAATATAAAACAAAAGAAGAGATAAAAGCAAGTCAAGAGTTCATCTATGCATGTCTATGCGGGGAAACACTCGATGGAACGGTTGATAGGAAGACAGCTCAACAATTTGCGCGTCAACATACCCATATTTTAAACGAGCGAATGGAGGGAGAAAATGTGAGCAAACTCAACTATTATTCAACAGCATGTTCCGAGATCCTCTTTGAAGGTGTCATCTACGTTGACAGGACAAGATCGACAATTATCACCCACCTCACGTCGTGCAACCCCCTTGCGACCCCCTCAACCTATGAATACAGATTTGGATGCAGACGATAGTCTAGAAGCATTAATTCGACCCTCTCCAGCTGATCATCGCGCCTTAACAACACGTCAAGCAACACCTGATAATTCTCACGCTATGCTGCAAGCTGTCGTGAAAAGGATGGTTGAAGATCGAGCAAGAGTGGATGCTCCCCCTGATCCCACCCATACGGTCCATCAAATACAAGAAGAATTGAATCGATTGCCGCCAGATGTTTTAGCGATGACTGCTAATGAGATTGATATGAGTCCTATATCGTTAGAGAATATTCAACCTACACTAAGTCATGTGACATTTGATAACTACCCAGGTCCTGTCAATGATCACAACAGTTATGTCCAAGCCATGTCGAACACAGTGGGAAATCCAGAGGTTGATCAACAAGAATCAAGAGGAGTGGGAACCCCTCTCCAACAACACTCGGTGGGGGTAGGAACCCCTCAACAACCCATGGACGCACACCGCGTGGAGGAAAGAATGTTTTACCAAGTCAATTCACCTGTCATTGACAACTCCCACGAGTACATTATTCAACTGAACAATTTGAAAAACAGTGCCATTGTTCAACTGTTGAACGATTCTATTCGTCTCCATGAACGTCATTTAAATGCTCGCAAACGCATCTTGCACGTGTTGGAAGATGCATTTAATCAACACATTCATGAACCCAATCGTACAGATGGCAATGGAGACTATTTGGATGAGACATTGGAAAGCATGCGTGACTTGCTGACTCAAAAGGAAGAGTTTATTGCCCACTTAACCAACCAAAATGCTGACGTCCACGCACGCTACATGAATTTGGTGAACGCCATGTAAACAAAGTTATGTGGGATAGAGGATGATATACAAGAATGACGTGTCAGTGTGAATCATGTTCAAGTCGACGTCAGGACTTTACCAATGTACTGAAATCCCTAAGTTCAGGGATAGGATGCTCGAAAAAGAAAATTAACCGTCATGTCGATCAATTGCCTGAGGAATATGTCAAGGATATGCAAGCACTCATGAGCAAAATGCGAGAGAATCCAGGGAAATTAACACCTTTACAGCACGAGTTTATTCAATCTTACAAAGGAATTCTCCTCAAATTTGTGAAACCACCCCCTCAAACTCGCAAATACTTGGGTCAAAAACGGAAATTTAACAAGAAACAAATCCCCTTCGCACAAGCCTATGCCATGGCATATCACGATAATCCAGCAGCTTTCAAACAAGCCTTACATGCATCGATCAGTTCCAAACACTAAGTAAACCATACTCACGTCATCAACAGCATCATCATGGACACTGTTCAATCCATAGTGAACACTATTTCAACAGCCAACGGAGGAGATTTAAAATGTTCACTCATTGGTTCATTCAAAGAAACCCTATCACAATTCTTTACACTCGTCATATTCATTTTGGTTTCCCTCTTATCTGGTTGAAAAATGATGAAAGATATCAAAAAACGTAAAGATAGTATAAAACCCTTACTAGATATGGAAGTAGTCAACTATGATATGTCCAAAACGCCTATACTCAATCCCACCAAACCGCACAATGAAATTCCCATGAAATCGAACGATTTACCGAAGAGTGTGAATAAGTCACGTTCACACAGTAAAATTCCTATGAAATCAAACGATGTACCGAAGATTTAAAGGTTGATTTTCCCATGACATCGTTAAAAATACTACGGATTTGATGTGTTATTTTCCCATGATATCAATCGATTCACTGTGACTTTGAAGAACACACTCTGTTACAAATCCTCGTAAAATCAGGTGATTTATCGAGAATTCTGAGGTACTTTTCCACACCAAATCGACCGATGTTATCGTAAAATGACTCAGCAAATTCCCATGAAATCAAGCGTTATCTCGTGAATTTGACCTACAAAAAGGGACAAGTCCCGTACACCACCAAAAATGAATGATTCATCGAGAATTTCACGGAGCACCAATCAGAGCACTTGTATGCGTGGGTGTCAACCAATGAGAAGAAATTTTCCCACGCTCAACTCTATATAAACTGAGCCATTTCAATCATTTTCATTCAGTCATGGGTAAACGTACGAACACGTTGGAAGCTCCTCTCGCGAAGAAGGTGAAAGTCACGTATTCGTCAGATACACCGACATCGAAGCCAGTCTTTGTTGAAGCGACGGAACCCTATTTCCATACGAATGGGAAAGCCGAGAAGAACTACCTTACCAAGGCACATACACAGTTGGAGCCTCTGCCCATCACACGTCTGGTATTGGGCAAGAAATGGAATAACACTGGATATTATCCCATTCGCGGAGAGAATGCGACGATGGATGCGATGGATTGGCAATCACGACGAGACATCTCAAAACTCGTGTTTGCCACGGGATTTTATGGATGGCGTGCACGAACGTACGGTTCCAATCAACTCTCCTCCCTCTTCACCATTTCTCAAGCAGTCTCACGCGATTTGAAGACGCTGGAAGATGCGATACAATCCCTCTACAAACAAGTCCAACCCGAATCTGCCTACAACCTAATTTTCTGTCTCGGTTATGTACACAAGAAATCGGCCTACGACAGTGTCTTTATGAAGCTGAAGCAGGACACGCCCATCTTCCTGATGAAGGAGAATGGAAAGAACAAGAAGGTTAGTTTGGCCAAGATTGGACATCTTTCCAATCTCAAGGAGAATACCTTCCTTCAAGCAAATACCATCTTCCGCGCCACAGGCATGTACTGTAATCCACAGACAAAGACTCTGAAACTGTGTTTTACTGTGGATCAAATCCAAGTCCGCATCAAACAGGTGGAGGAATGTCAGAGCACAGCGGTGGAGGAAAAGAAGAAGAAGAAGACAAAGCTGACACTCGATATAAAGAAGGCACATATTCCCTCCAGTGGTTTATTTAATCTGATACACATGGTGCAACCTAAACAGGACATTGATTGGGAGGAACTCAAACACTTTATAGATGATCTCGATCATCTATCCCAATCAGAGGACAGCACTGTACTTATGAAACAAAAGGAGGATGAGATGACAAACATGCTTTCTCAGAGGTGGAGTGCTCAACCCACGGAGGAGGAGGATTGGAGGATGATGCGGACGGATTATGCCAAGGCGCAAGCACTCGGTGTGTACATTCGCATCCGGGAAGAGTCACACGCGCTGCATATCTTTGACAGTGATCAAACACAAGCCGAGAAATGGATCAATCGATTCCTCGAAATGTTCAAGGATATGGTGGAACACAACCAGGAGTCAGTGGTATGTGTCATCCTCATGGTACAAAGCAGGACAGTGTGTCAATGAGAAGTGGTCTGTGTTGAATTACATTGAACATTATTTCATTGTTCGTAGTACCTACGAAATCCATCGTCGCGCCTTTCCCAATATGTTGAAGGAAGCATTTGCACGGTACAATATGAATCCTCTTACCAATGACATGGAAAGGACATTGATGAGTGAAATGGTGACTGCTCTTGAAAACTCACTCTTTACGAAATGTACACGTGGACGTTTTATTCCACCTCTTCTTTATTCTGGAAATGATTCTATGTTCTGGAAACAATTTTAAGTTATGTTTAATACATGATGAATGGAATATATGTCTGACTTTTATGATTCGACAAGATGGATTTCCGTTTAGAGAATGACTCATCCATGATTGTCTCGGGTTCTAGTAAATCGGGAAAGTCCACGTTTGTGGCGAATATGATCAAGAATCGTCATACTTTATTTAAAAAGCCCATTCGTAAAGTCTGGTGGTATTATGGGATAGAAAGTCCATTTCATAAAGATTTACAAGATGTGATATTGAAAATGGGTGTCCCTACCCAAGATGATTTTGATCAATTGCAAGAAAATGATTTAATTATTCTCGATGATTTACAACAGGAATCTCAAAACAATGAAACTGCTACGGGATTATTTTTAAGAGGATCTCATCATAAACGGTTTTTCGCAGTGCAAATCACACAGTATTTGTATGGTGATAAAGAACAACGTATTCGTAATGGCAATGTCCATTATTTGGTCGCATTCAATAATCCGAGAAATCAACAACAATTGGCTCAATTCATGGGGAAAATGCTCCCGAAAGGCAATATGAGCGTCGTGCATGATATTTTAACGACATTGGTTCAAAAGTATGGGAATTATGCCTACCTCTTTATTGATTTCACTACAAATTGTCCGTTTGAGTATCGATTTCGCACCAACTTATTTAATCCACCTATGATTGTGTTTAAGTTAAGCAAAAGACCCAATAAAACGAAAATGGACTTTAGTGAATTAGTGGTGGTTCCCAAATCTGAAATGAATGAACACACCGGTGGCGGACAGCAAATGGGTGGTGGTGGTGACACTACCAAACTGATGTCGACCATGTTTCAACGTCAAGCGGAAGATCAGAGGGTGAGAAACATGATGATGAATCCTCAACAAGCCCATCTTGACCGTATTGCACGAGATATTGTGCGTCACCGTCCTACCGCCAATAATATCGCTGCATGGAACGCCCGGATGTATTTGTTCGATAAATTTCGTCGCCAATTTTTCAATTTGGACGATGATAGTGGGAAGAGATTGGAAAAAACAACAAAACCTCCGCTCACTCACGTCGCAGATCCACCCGTCCTCAAGAGATCTAAAGGGAAAGTCGTCAAACCTTCTGTTGTCACATCTCCCAAGACGAAGCGTTCTCCATTGAAATCATCCATCAAGACTCGTTTAAGTAAAAAAGAAGTTCTTGAATTGGGGTCCTATGGCTCACCATTCAAGTAATGGCAACGGCAGCCGCGCCAATTGCCTCCTCATTCTTATCGCGTATCTTTGGGCGTTGTTGCGGCCAAGGCAACGCAGACGACAGCGCAGAGACACAGTACACCATCACGGCGAGCTTTAATTGTTGTTCCAACGGGAATACCGCCTATCTTCAACCCCCATGTCAATTCCAAGCAGATTGTGTCGATGGAGGAAGTGTTGCACAAGATTTATTACAATCCCAAACATCCCGCTGGCTACGGAAGCGTCAATGCACTTGCTGCTGCCTCACATTATTTAAAAACAAAAGTCAAACAATGGTTAATGCGTCAACCGACCTACACCCTTCACAAATCTCGATTGCATCGTATTAAGCCCTTGCACCCGTATCGTGTACGCGGTCCGCAAATTCAATTTCAAGCGGATATTGTCGATTATCAAAAGTATGCACAGCATAATCGTGGCTACAAGTATATTCTCATGGTGATGGACATCTTTACACGCAAAGCCTGGGCATTACCTCTCAAGACCAAGAGTGCCAAAGAAGTGTCGGGGGTTTTAGAAGCCATTTTCGCAACCATTCCCCACCCCGCAACGACTGCAAACGGATCAAGGACGCGAATTTTATAACCGATCGGTGAAAGAAGTCTTGGACAAGCACGCTATTGAATTGTTTTCCATCTACAGTCCCTATAAATGTGCCCATGTCGAACGATTGAACCGTACTGTCAAGAATAAATTGGAACGTATCTTTACAGCCACCAATAACAAGAATTGGGTGGATTATATCGCAGATGTCATGTATGCATACAATCACAGCACCCATTCATCCACAGATTTCACCCCGATGGATGTGAATGCCTCCAATACCGAGGAAGTGAAACGAAACAATGCGAAACGTCTCCGACGAAACTATAGGAAGTTTGCAGTACCGGGGAAGACTATCCCTGTGGGAGCACGTGTACGTATTTCACGTGATAAAGGAACGTTTGGACGACGGTATGAAGCGAATTGGTCGACGGAAGAGTTCATTATCTCCAACATTCTCAAGATCCCCCATGGTACCAAAATGTACAAGATCAAAGACTTGAGTGGAAAAGAGATCAAAGGATCCTTTTATGCTCAGGAATTACAAGTGATTCATCGGGAGGAAGAACTATATCAAGTGGACAAAGTGCTCAAGACCCGACGTCGGAATGGACGTACAGAATATTTTGTGCACTGGCAAGGATATCCGGCCTCGATGAACTCATGGGTGACAGACTTAGAACCTCTAGGTAATGTACGCCGCTATTGATTTTGTAATCATGCAGGAACTGCATGAGGAACAACATGTGTACTTGTTGAGCAATACTCAACCCCATTTGTATGACAATAAAGCCAATCATTTCTTTACACGACTGGAAAATCCACTTTTTATTCCTAAAGGAGAAGCATGGGAAGTAGGCTTGAAAGAGTTTGGGTATGTGAATAATGTGGATACGATTCCCGAAGATTGTTATATTACCGTGGGGAAAATGGTAGATACGAAAGATTTGAAGACCTATTTGCCTTATTATACGATGGAAGGGACCAATGTGGTCCGTCGTCACACCATTTTTGAATCCGATGAGGAAGTGAAAAGAGTACCCATTATCACAGCGTTGGAATTATATACACGTACCATTTCCAACATGATGACTGTCACGACACATCCATCCTACTTGTATTATGGATGCAATGGCATAGAGGAAGCAGATGTCTATGTGATTGACATTGCCCCATTTTCCCTGTTTCAAATCAAGGAATTCTCCGCTTTTCATTACGTCCTTGTGTTCTCCCCTCATTTGGCGGCCTCACTCTTATTGGACAAATGTGTCTATCATTTATCGTTGAAGGATGTCATTCGGATCCATACACGTCTCTCCATTCATCGAAAGGAATGTGACGTAAAGAAATATCCCGCCCATGACTATTGGTTCAGTGTGATTCCCTTACACCGCTGTCATTTTACCAAACATGGGATTGAAAGTATGTTGGGAAATGAAATCTCAGTGCTCAATTTATTCAAACAATTAGAATGGTTTGGTGTGGGGAAATTAGTGTTTCATTCGTCCAACAGCTTGTCCTTTCATGTGAAGCATGCTTCCAATTATACATTGTCTGCTATGGATTATGGGATCCTATCCGAATTGCAGAAAATAGCCACTGTTTACATGGCTCCCCCAGTGACCTATAAGGATATACAACCCCTGAGTGATGATACGACACGTGCTGTGTGGATGAGGACCGATACCTTTGTGAGCTCTCTGAAACGCAATGCAAAGGCACCTCCTATTCCCAGAGGGACTATAGGTCTGTTTCATAATCTTCGCACCCTTCTTCCTAAACTGAGAGAGTTGATGAAAGCAGTGAGAATGTATCAATACACCTTTTTCCGATTGCAACATTTGACCTCTAAAAAATGGTTTGCTTTACCAACACGCACCATGAAAAATCAATTTATTTTCCCAGTGGAGTTCCTAAATCCACTCACTCCAAAAGATCGTGAAAAGGATTATCAACATCCCAAGAAAAAACATTTGCCATGGTTGAGAAACCGTATTGATCAATTGTATGACAAGATTGATACACAGTTACACAAGATCGATCCTACCATCAATATAGCCGATGCTCCTGATTTAGTCACCTCCCGTTTCTTGCATACCTATATCAACACACTGAATGCAAAGTACCGCAACATGATGCGAATCCTACGTCAACACAAGATGGAAGGTGTTTTAGTCTCTAAACGATTCGGAGCCAAGAAGCGATTGTTTGATACTGCCTTATTGAAAATTTTTCGAAAATCGATTCAAAAGGAACAAGCCACAAAACGGCCCATCATTCATCAGTTAGTTCATTCCCATCCTAAAGATGGGAAAGAAAATGTATTGGCCAGTTGTGCGGATATGCAGCATGAAACGGGGCAACATGCACTTCCCTTCACACCTACGGAAAAGTATCATATCTACAACACTTATAATGTATTTGCCTATCATAGTTTGGTGGATTTGATGGAGATGTATTGGAATATTCTCCATGATTTTGAAGTGAAACAGGAACGGTTGACAACGTTAAGAAGGATGGTGAAAGAATTCAAACCCACTGCAGGAACTGATAATCTTGACGAGATCGTTCGTGAACGAGATAGGGTGAATGCAGAAGTGACTGTGTTGAAAACGGATCTTTGTCAATTAACCAAGGAGAACAAACTGTTATTTTGTGTCTAGACCTGAATCGTTTTATTACAAGAATTTAGAGAGTGATAAGACATGGAGTTCTATCGTCCCCACAGGTTATTATTCGTTGGAAACCTATTTGAATACCATCTTCCCCGCCCCCATGACATGGACCATCAAATCCATGTCCTATCATTATGAACTGACCATCGATTGCACGGAGGATATGGAAATCAAGATGGACCGGCAATCTAAAGCCTATGAGATTTTCAAAGCAGAACAAGTGGCTACCTACGTGTGGGACGAATGGATCTTGGAAATCCCCCTCAGCACGATTCATGTTCCCTCCTTTATCCTTCAGAAACAAACCATGGAATTGGACGCTCTCTTTGAAAAGAATAGTGTCCCCTATGCATTGAATGGAACCCATGACTTGCATCGAAACGGAAAACCGACACAACAGTATAAGACCGAGGATAGGAAGCATCCCAATATTCTCAACATCAAGCATGGAGACTATTTTGAGATTTTTCATACCCAATCTCATCTTCCTAGTCCATTACGATTCAATTTACCCACGAAATACTATACCCTCCAATCATTTGTGCAAGCTTTCAATCAAGCCATCCCCCTGCCTGATATGGTGTGGGTGACGTATACAACAGTGGGCGTCTTTCACGTGCTTCACTTTAAAATCGCGGAAGGGTATTTGTTGAAAATGAATCCCCCACAACTCTGGCAACATGTGCTGAATCATAGTCATGAATATGGTATGTTCACCTATCATGAAGAAACCTGTATACACTCGGAAACGCCGGAACATTGTTCTGCAAGTTACCGTCGGTATCAACAACGTCCAAAACATGTCACCCATGGGATGACATTACACATCTATGGTTTATCGGAATATACCTTTGATTATGCCAAAGGATGGAACCACACCCTCTTCCCATGGAAAGGGAAGGAATTGGATAGCTTGTTTCAGAAATCCTATTTCCCTCATGCTTACGAATCGAAAGAGCTGTTGGCCAATACGTGTTTACAATCCTACTTGTTTGGAGATAGACTCTCTGATAAGAAATTGTATTCACCCGCTGTAGCGTATCAAGAAGGATCCACCCTGAAAGTCTGCAAAGATAGATTGACTTCCTTTATTGGATGGTTCAGTGATGATATGCAAAGGCTGATGACGACCATGATGGAACGCTGGCAAGAAAACATGTTTTATCTAGTGGATGGTATGGTGTTGGGAGTGGATGTGGGAAAACAAGATATTCAATCGGTTATGGTGAATACACATCCCACACCTCGCCCTTTTCTTCATCTCTATAGCAAGACCATGAAACCTTTGCAAATCTATGAACACATGATTCGGTAAGGTTACATCAACCCCACCCTGGACATTTCTACCTCGTTTCATCGTGTCCTCATTCCCAAAGGGAGTTATACCTTGGAAGGACACTTTTCCAAACTCCAGGTGAATTTACAGGCGTGGACTGATGTATCCCTCTCTCTCTCTCGAAAGAACATTATTTGACGGTGAAAACCGCGGAACATGCCTTTATTGATTTTGGAGAAGCGTTGAGTTATCGTATGGGTCTACCACAATCCTATTATGGACCCAATACACAGATGACAACGCTCTCTCCCCTCAGCATGACTCCCAATTCCTTCAACATTATCGTCTATTGTAATATTGTGGCGGAAAGTATTGTGGGAGGACAGCGTGAACAAATCTTGAAAATTCACCCCATTGAAGACAAACAACGTTTGGGGGAAATGGTGTCGTATGAAGTGTCCAATATTGATTATTATCCCATTTTTACATCAGCTATTGATGAGATTGAAATTCAGTTGCGTGGTGATGATGGCGAATTTATTCCAATTCATGAAGGACGATCCTATTTCAAACTCCATCTCCGCCGTAGGGAGACTAGGTAATTGGTGACAGAGTGACTATCAACCATGCATGAGGAAACGATTCACTTGTTGAGTAATGCTCAGCCCAATTTGTTTCCTGAAAATAGAGCCGATCATTTCAAAAATCGCTTGGTTCCTTCCATCCCCATGGTCCATGGGGATCAATGGGAAGCCGGCATCTCCGTAGTTAACTTCATCAATACCCTTCAGACATTACCCGTGGATGTCAGCTTTAGTGTGGGGACATTGAATGATCATCCTGAGACGAATCCGACCGTCTTTACGTCCTCTATCATTCCCATCAAAACGGATTCACCAGGACCGCGAGAGCAAGGCAAACAGGGAGAGCAAGACAAACAACGCAAACAGGGAGAGCAAGACAAACAAGGTTAACAGGGAGAGCAAGGCATGTTTACGCGCTTCAACATTCCACGCGGTATTTATTCGGAGAAGACGTTCAATAGTGTTTGAATCAGAATCGACACCATGGACACAATTTCCACTTTTCTATCACTACATTGGCGTCTAATGTCCATGTTGTCTCAGTGGTGGTACCCACACACTACAGTATGAAACTCCATCCTTTGCTCAAAGACATTCTTGAGTTTAAAACAGACTTACTCACCTCCTCACAGCAAGCGACTGCACCTTTGAATTTGAATGCCTTTACCTACAATATTCTACTGTATTGCAATATTGTAGGCTATAATTATGTAGGGGGTATGAAAACAAACTGTATGTGTGTGATTCCCTACACGAGGAAAGATTATGGAGATAGTATTCATCATGAATTCCAGAATGTCACCTATCTCCCTGTGAAAAGTCAAAATGTGCAGGATATTGAAATCAAACTCATGTCGGATGACGGTCATCCCATCCCTATGACAGACGGACGGTCCTATGTAAAAATGCATCTTCGACGTCGCGCAATTAAGTAATTGTCTTTTCCCAAGCACATCAAGACACGATGACGAATCTCTTTTTAATCCGTAACCGAACAAATTCCTCTGGACGATTGTTTGGAAGAGGTTCATTTATGCAACGAGGTGGATGGAATAAAGTGATTGGACAGAAAACACGCATGATTAGACCACGTGTCACTGGTGTCAAGAAATCATCCATCCGTCTGCCCAAATCACTCAAAAAGAGAGTTCCCAGAAAAACATCTCGAAGACCATCTCGAAAAGCATCGCGAAAATCATCGCAAAAAGGACTTGTACATACGGTACAGAAAACGTTGGGAAAATCGTTACGTACGACAGAGTTTCTAAATTCTGCGAAACAAGCTGTCACGGATGCTGTCAGCTCTACCGCACAAGAAGGAGTTGATCGTCTCAAAAAGGGTGTGAAAGCGCTCGCCAAACGCACCTTACAGACTGCTCCCGAACGTGTTGTAGAAGCTATTCAAAATAAAGTGAGTCGGAAACGCATCTTCACGGATGAAGAAGGGGATAGGGTGGAAGCACCTGCTCCTAAACGCCGCCGTGGTCATGTGCACATTGCCCATCATACGAAATGGGGGAAAGGAAGTTTGATGGGGCGTTATCGCGGAGGTGCTAAACAACGCATGCTCTTCTAAGAACTAAGCAATCTTAGGAAATCAGTACCATCAAGCATGGCGGAAACACCTGCATTATTGGATGCTCGTTACGATGTATTCCAAAGTGATAAAGTCGATGTCTCGAGTACTTCTCAGCATACGAGCGTTCTGACGCCAGTCAATGGATTGGAAAATCCTGGTACCATTCAATTCATAGTCCCTCGACTAGCCATTCATTGGATGGATGTGTGCAATGCCTATTTTCGCGTGGAAGTACAACTCATGAAACATGATGCGGCTAAAGGAGCAGACGTGCCATGTGAGTCGTCAGACAAGGCGATTATTATCAACAATACGGCCCACTCCCTCTTTTCCGACATCACTATCCGTTTGAATGAACGCACCATTGAAGGAGGCAATGACTTGTATTATTTGAGAGCTTACCTCTGCAATCTTTTACAATACACCAATGATGTGAAGAATACACACATGGTCACACAAGGTTTTACTGTTCCTCAAGTGATGTATGACACGGAGTTTGATGCAGCGAGTAAGACGGTGAAGTCTAAGGCGGTAGAGTTTACAGATAAAGAGAATGCACTCAATCAAGCCATTCTCAAACAATGGGCAGACCACAAATTTAAACGTACCTTTGACTTTCCCCTGAAATGTAATTTGTTCCAACAAGTGACTGCTCTGCCCCCAGGCATGCAACTGGATCTCATTTTCACCTTGAATAAACCGGAATATGCCATTTATGATATGGCACATCCTGGAGGGACGACCTCTACAAAGTGCAGGTTCAAAATCACCTCTTTCCAATTGTATATGCCCATGCTCACACCGAATGCAGAACTGCAATTGAAAACTGCGAATCGACGCAAGACAGAAGCCATTTATTATCGCTACAATGGCATGACCGTCCAACGACAAACGATTGAAAGTGGAATACAAAAGAAGACGTTTTCCAATGTGGCCGCTCTATTGAGTCCAAAACTCATCTTTTTCGCTGTTGTTCCCAGTAACTCTTGGTTTGATCCAGGAAGTCGTAAACTCTATTTTGAAAGGCATGGACTCTCTCAAGTCACCATGACCACCAATGGTGCCATCATGACAGGAGGCGCCATCAATTGCAAAGATGACGTGATTGCCTACAGTCAATTCAATCGTGCGATTCAAGTCTATAACACGAATGAATCATGTGGTATTGATTTAGAGAGTTTTACAAAATACTGTTACTTTATCGCCTTTGACTGTACCTTGGATAAACAAATCGATAGTGTTCAACCCACCAATACACGTCAATATGGACTGGAATTGCAATTTGAGAATACGACCAAGCAAAATATGGATTTATTAATGTCTGTCATTCATGACGAACAATTCTCCGTCACACCGGAGAATGCTGTCATCTCCAGTGCGTATATCCCACCCGCTATTTAAGTGTTGGCGCGCATTGACATCATCATAAGACATGTTGAAGGAGCCCGAGTATCATGTTCCTCCTATCGCTTGGACACCTCTTTATCAACATCGTCTCATTAAAGCTCAGCGTTGGTTGAATGGGAATGGTTAAGCAACACGGAAATCGAAGGAATCATGCAGGGTATGAATCAATTACAAGAGAAACATTTACTCAATGCCTGCATGTGCGAAGATGATTTTCTCTGTGCTATTCAGTGTAGTTGTCAAACGTTTGCTCATCGCCTCCTCCAATCTTATTACGTTCCCTTCCAAGGTGTGTTTCCTGCTGATCTACTTCCTGCCATTCCCCGGAATCAAAGACACTTATTGTCAATAGTGATCGCTCTCATCAACCTGGCAAGCATTGGCTGGCCTTTTATCAAAATGCGGATCAACGCGTGTGCGAATTCTTTGACTCTTATGGACTCACTCCATCTCACTATCCACATGTTACCGAGTGGTTATCGACAACACCTTATCTTTTAGACTATCGTCGCCCTCTGCATATACAAGGTCCTAAAGCCTATTGTGGTGCTTACTGTATTTACTTTTTAAACCATCGCCCTTTTAACACATCTATGGATAAAACACTGACCTTCTTTCGAACGTTGGATGCTCACGAGAAAGATCAAGAACTCATTAAAACCTACTTGTACTTCAATGATAAAATTGTCTATTCCTATTTGTATTCTACATTATCCCATGTTTTGAAGTCAATAAAGAAATGAATCATGTCAATGATTGTATTTTTATTTCAATGGAACCCTTGAACTTTTCACAAGGTTTTGTACATGAAACAGAGTTCAGTCACTAGTTATAGCACACTATACACAGAGCTTTTCCGTGCATGATGACTCATCATGCACGATATACAGTGACTGTTGAAGATATTTCTTGATCACAAAGGGGGCAAGATGACGTTTCAAAGGGAACATAACATGTAGAACACATAACACTATGAGAACATGGTAAAAAGAGAAGGGATCGTTCCTGTTTAAAACATTTAACACAGTTCCGTTCACATAACAATTTAAATGTCTCTTCTTCTAATTTCTTTCTAAAGTCACTTTTATGGGTAGAGCTACCTGACACATCAGTTGCAAATGTCACTTTTTCACTCCAGATCGCGCCAATTTCATTGCATTGCAGTGCAGCATGGAGAAATCCTCTATCCACCTACGATCCAAATTGTGATTCATAGCATGCTCATCTAGATCCATTAGTCGATCAACTAATTCACCAGCGGTGATATTTTCACTGAGATTTGTTACAGTTTCTATAGCTTTGAACGAATATCCAAGGTCTCTTGCGACAACCCACGATGTTGGGATACTAGTTGCTGTCCGATTCATTGAGGGAATCTCCATCGAATAGGGATTTGAGAATGTCTTCCACCAACGATTCCGCTTCTGCAATCGATACGACACCCGTCACAATCACACTTCCGTTGGAAAAGAAGGAACAATGCAAATTACCTTTGCGTATTAACGTTCCGGGAAACAGCTCGCGCTCGTTGGAAATCACCGATGTCGATGGCAACTGTTGAATGGTTTGCATGCGGTCCTTTGTATAGTTCCATTGACATTGAACTGTGAAGGATTTCGTGATTGGGTCGCTCACGTCCAATCCGTAGGGGGCGAGTAATTGGCGCATCTCTTTACAAATACGATCGTAGGTTTCCAGAGAGTGGTTGCCCAAAATTTGGATACATCCCCGTGGAAAAATCTGTACAGCGACCGAAGAGTTCCATCTCCAATAGACTCGACAAGGGCGTGATGCTCGGTATGTGGCCAGAGGGAGTTGCGGAAACAATGTCTGCAGTGGTATTGCGGAGGATGCTCTGAGCTCCACCATGCGGTTGCAGATCCTTGACATCTTTGACAGTGGGTGTAGATACCCTTCTTCATATAGGCGATAGTTGCCGTATGGAAGGCTCTGATTGGGTAAATACCAACACCGCTTGTCCTCCCAGATACTTAAGGCCTTCTTCACTTGCGTCACCGTTCTCATCTCGTGGTGTTGGGATTGGAGGAGGGTTTGTGACACTGTGGTAATTGAATGTTTTTCGAATGCGTCCACATAATTCTGATGTTTCACTTGACGCTTCTTCGCTTGACACACCCCCTTCATGCGACAGTCGTGGATTTCTTCCTCATTACCTTTGAGGACAATGTAAGAGTACATCTTGGCACTCAAACACACAAACTCCTTCACCATATCCCCCACACACTCATCCTTGAAACATACCAAACGATTCGCATTCTCGGTACGTCTCTCTGGATGACTCACGGGATAATTTGAGGTATCGAGAACACCTTTCGCCTCCGTATCAATAAAATTCGGGATGTTTTCAAACGAACGCAGCACTTCTTCGCGTGTATACCTGCTGCGGACTTTGAGGAAGAAGGAGTCTGTGTCCCCATCAATGAGTTCCACTGAGGTGCACGTCTTGTTGGCTTTCCACTGGTCAAACAGCTTGTACATAATAATCTTGCTGTTGTCCATGATGCATTGCCCGATATAAATGGGCTTGTTCAAGTCCACCTTGGTCTTGCGCACATTCACCACCACGGCTTTGTCGCTGATGTTGAAGAAGGATTGACAATAGGGATGACGTGTCCATTTGCTAAACACATTCGGTGATCGTACAAAATAGTGCTACCCATATTTCCGCACATTCTCCATCGTCTTGCCATACAGTGCGTTCACCATCAACTTGTGGAGATTGCGGCGCATTTTCGTCGTTACCTTGGCGCGTTCTTGCATATGGTATTGTACATAGGGGCGAATATACGGTTCTTGATTGAAGGAGATCCCGTAATGAACCTTGGTGATATGTAAGCCCTTCTCCACATAATACTTGAGAGCAGCGATATGTACCACATACTCTTTGCGATTCTCGTGCGTCATCATTAACTTGTCGGCTGAGTGAAAGGGTCGGTTCCCGTTCAACTCTTGCCATAGCTCTTGCATATAGGGAGACATGTCCTCCCATTTCGCCACCCCGCGGTAAGGAGCCAATGGTAAATCTTCCGTGGCATCTTGGACGTGTGGGGGATACTCCAAATCGACGCACAGTACATGACCCGTGGTGCCATTGACATTGCATCGTCTCACCCATTCGTCGTTGATGTCCACCAAGACCTCCGGTCGTACCCAGGCAAAACAGTCCTTCGGCAAAGGTCCCATCATGGCCGCTCCGTATAAATTGTTAGCATCTACATAAAACAGGTGAGTACCTTCTTCTGCTTGAGCGCGGTGCTGATTCACAAATGTCATCCCTCCACGAATCCCTGCTTCAAACACGCGGTACATATCCACTTCACGCAATTTCTCCAACTTGACCTGTGTCTTTTTAAAGAAAAATGAATAGGTCAAGCCAGGTGTGCCGAAATAGTGGATGGGGTCCAATGCAGACACGTCGCGTATTTCACTTCGAAAGTGTTCGAAGATGTCTGCGAGCAAGGCTACGTCCACTGTCAAATAATAGTGGATATAATCTTCAAACGTGCTGCACCCCGTCTCTGTCCACGCCTTCTGTGCCACAGCATACTCGTCCTCTTCAAACTCCTTCTCACTCAAATCATTGTAAAATGCTTCCTTCGGAGGCAATTGAGTCTCGCGGATACGATCCTAGCAGTCAAAGTATGTATAGGGAAAATATCCTTTCCGAATAGATGTGTGATCGCAATTCGGATAGACGTTGCTTAATATGTGATTTGAGTGAGGAAAGTCACTGATGGTCGTCGACAAATTGTTTGGAGAGTCTTCCAAAAACTGACACGAATCGATGAATCGGAGTTTATACAGGGCATTGGTTGCCATGGGAAGAAAGATGGTCACTCCCAACGTCTTGTCTCCTGACACATAAATGGGCTCGATCCTATACTTGTGATCCAGCTTGGTAAACCCTTGTACAATCACCTGGTGACTGTCATACCCTTCCAATTGTGAAACAAGATGTTTAATGTGGTCCGGGATTGACGTCGTCGCAGGTTACATGCATTGCACAGGGTTTGCAGATACTTGCCCGTGATATGATCGTGGTCTCGCACCTTTGTCGTAGGCCCATTCTTTTCACCTTGCTTCGGAGGTTTCACATCACATCCGCACATGTTACATTGAGCTGTCTGTTCATAGTCCCGCATATCAGCTTCTGTCGGCTTCATGTTACGCTTCGTCGCTTCCATGTGATCAAACATAGACCAGCTCACCTGTCTGATGTGTGTAATAAAGGCTGGAATACACTCGTCCCCCTTATGGATCACCACAGATTCTTTCATGTTCAGCGCCGGATGCCACACCACATAGGATCCCACATACGCTGCCGTATGCTTCTTGGACACGGCATCAATCATGCTCTCAATGTCCGCATACATCACAGCGAGGGGTTGAGTGGTTTTCGCGTGGTCCATAAGTTCGTGCGGTTTCGTATCTTCCGGGGTCGTTTCCATCTGGAAAAATCCTCCATCGCATTTGGCTTGATGCTCCAGACGTTCTTTGTGCGCCATGACCTTAGTCTTTCCAAACTTTACGCCCTTCTCGTAGAAATTGAATCGTAAACTACACAACTCACATGTTTCAAAACGTTTCACTTGCGTTTGGTTCATGTTCCGATACCACATGCGAGCACATTTCTGAAAATCCGTCACGGGAAGAAAATGTCCAGACTGATCCTCCATATCGTACCGCGTCACCATCACCACATGAACGATGCGTGTGTTCTCCTTCACAGCTTGACGGACCGGGTATAATTGACCCAAAAATCCTTTACCGTCATGTACGTGGATAAGAACAATTACATTGTTCTTCTTTTCGAACTCCTGAATATCCCGTGTATTCATCAACCCCTCTGACGTCATCATGGAAAAGTCTAGATGATAATACTGGTTCAAATTCAACTTGCGCACTGCAGGAAGTCGATTCTGATAAATGTCATAGGATGTCTTGGTGCGGGAATCAACACGTTCACGACGTCGAGGAATGCGATTGTCTTGGTAGGCAAGTGCATAGAGGACACTGTCTTGAAAACAATGCGATGTATACTTGTTGCGCTCAAACACACATATGCCTTTGCAGAGCTTGATATCTCGGGGGATAGGAATCGGTGCGCCCATGCGAAAATTAGGGAAGGAACTTGTTTGAACCAGTAACTCCAACACTTCCTTCACCACAAATCCTGATCCGTCTTCTTGATAGTGTTCAATAAATTTTTCAATCTTTGACACAATGTCACGGAACCATGTACCAAAGTTACGTGCTTGGACGCCTTCGTGAATGTATGAGGGTCTGGAGATGTCTCTCACTTCCTCTTCGCCCGTCGACATATCCATCTTGACAAACCTGAGTCTCATTCTCACAAACACTTTCACATCCTCGTGGGGGTGTTGTTGCACAATGACACGATACAAGTCCGCATACATTGAATTCAAATATGTCTTCCATTCATTCGTGGCTTGAGGAGGGGTAAATCGATAATTATGCCCGCGACCGTCCATGAAACGTTCTTCTTCCACAGCTGCACCGCCCTCTTGCATGAACTCAAACAGGTAGGGACACAAATGCTCATCCGATCCTTCCGCTTCAGCATTCACCACTGCATCACAGTAGCGACACCGTCCCACACACGCATGCTTATGGTACGTCTCCACGTCGAAACTTCCATCGCAATCCAGACAAAGCAAGTCATTGTCGTCGCCATAATTAAACGCGCGGCAATCGTGTTCGTCTCCATACCATTTACAGCATGTCCAACAATAGTTGCGACCCGTCTCCGCTGCTCCATGGGCAATACAGTCTTGAAAGCGAGAGAAGGACTGACGACAGAATTCACTCGTGTACTGCATGGTTAGAATGAGAATGATTTTCTCTGTCAGCGCCTTTACTTATATACCTTGCCGTGACTCATCACAAGTGCTCGGCGCCACGTGCTCCGATTGGTGCTCCGCTTCCTGTCCTCTTAGCCACCGCGTGCGCCGATGCGTGGGCGTGTGCTCCGATGCATGCTCCGTTTCCTGTCCTCTTAGCAACCAAGTGCGCCGATGCGTGGGCGTGTGCTCCGATGACTGGAGCAAGGTCATGTACTTTAGTGAAAATGTTGGTGAAAGGGGCTAGGCTGTACTAATAGTCACCGTATTCGTGTGTACATGAATGGACAATTGAATGACGAGAGATTTTAACCAAATCAAAGAATTAAAGGATGTTGCCAATGTTTAAATAATAGGCACATTCTGAATCGATTAGACACGAGAATGCCATGAATTCACCCATCGAATTCTACAATGCCTACTACCAATACCATGAGTGTTCGGATGCTGATAACTTCCATTTAACAGTGTGACCACAGAGCGTTACGACGTTACGATTTTCAAAATTCTCGATTTAACAAATTTGTGAGCAAAAAGCGGATCTGAATAGACAGTGTGATGTGAATCACTTACCTTACTTTGCACCTGAATTTTGGAAGCTTTATAGGTTGGTTGAAGGTCGTGAGACGAAAAAATGTCATTTTTACGCATGCAAGTTCAGATCTGAATGTCAATTTTTTAACTAAATAAAAGAAAGTGAGATTGTTTTCGAATAAGTGCTCGACTTTTGACTCGAATAAGAAGCAAACATCTGCTATACTTGAATAAATTAGAAATACATTAGTACACTAAAGGGCAAATTTTAAAAATGATAATTTTTCATTTTTTTGTTTTTATTACAGTATTTATTTAATTAAATATTTTGTAATGAAAGTCAAATTTCCGTGGTAAATTGAATGTTTTTCTGGAAAATATAAGTGTCAAGGAGTGCAATCAAAAGTAAGCTCTTAGGTACTTCAGAAAATTACCCAACTGTTGACATTCGCGTGGAATTTCCCTGCCACGGAGAAAAATATTAGCCCGCTAAAAAAATCAGGTACTTAATATTAACCTGAAATGCCAAACTTAAGAACCTTAAGCTAAGCTAAGTTCAATCTTAAGTTATCACATGGACATCAAGAAATAGAGTGCATGGTTACTGATAGCATATAGGTTATTATCACCACTTAAGCCTGATTCTCACAAACTGCGAAATCCTTCCGCCTAACACTGCGAAGACACAATTTGATGTGAGTGTTTTTGCACTGTTAACTGCGAATTTCCACTGCAACTACTGACACCACTGATAGAAACCATTCAGTCGAACCTTGTTTGGTCTGGAATGATGCGGTTACTAATTGGATAAGAAAGACATCAATGGAACACACAGTTGTGAACGAGTCACGACGATCTTCGAGGGGCGTGCGCCATTGCTATCACTGTAGCAAGAATTGAGCAGTTCATTTTCGTCGCAGTAAAATCAGTGCATTGATTGAAGCCGTCGAAAATAACCCATTGTTCACGACAAAGTGTCAGTCGTGCATCGAAATTGAGCGAGAAATGAGAATGTGTGTAAGAAGGATAGTCCACTGTGGGATATAAGTTATAAAAAGATAACTCCCAGGGGGACTGTCAGAATCCATTCAATGTTCTTACTGCTTTCTAACCTAAATATCGAATTTCATGCGGTGTATTTATAAAAACATTCTCCTTCTCCTCCTTCTTCTCCTCGTAGTCGTCAGAGTGGTTGCAGTGAAATCTTGAGGCTGTCGCAGTAATTGTAGCGAATTCTCATAATAGTCGAACTGGCTGTAGTGAACTCCCGCAACAGTCGAAGTAGCTGAAGAGAATTCTCCAAGTAGTCACAGTATTTGTTGCGACTTCTCGCAGTATGTCGCAGTGGTTGAAGGGAATTCTCAGAATGGTCAAGGTCGTCGTGGTGAATTGTCGCAATAGTTTGCAATGACTTCTCACAATAGTCGTAGTGATCGAAGTGAATTCTCGCAATAGTCGCAGTGGTTATACTTACAGTGAATTATCGCAGCCATCACAGTGGTTGCAGGAATTTCTCGCAGTTGTCACAGTGTTTAGAATAAATTCTTGCAGTCGCCAGTGGTCTTAGTGACCTCTCGCAGTTGTCGCAGTGGTTGTAGCGAGTTCTCGCATTCGTCTCAGGGATCATGGTTATTCTCGAAGTCATCACAGTGGTTATAGTGAATTCTCGTCAGAGTTGTCGCAGAGTTAGGAATAAATCCTCGCATTTATGAGTGGCCGCAGGGAATTGTTGTAGTCTTGAGAGGTCGTCCTAGCACTTCTGGTTTCTGGACTTTGCCATCTTCTTGCCAGCTTCTCTCCTTCTTTCGATTCCAATTTCTCATGCATTGTAAATAGAATAAAAAAACATTGAGTTGTATCCTCAGTTGAAGATAGAAACAGACCCGAATAGCTGCTATTTCATCCAACATCAGTAATCATCAGCAGGCCTAGTTCACATTTCTCAACATCGACACAACTCTCTATTTAAAATTGTAGCCATGCTCGGGTAAATTTGAGATTTGCAATTTAATGAATGCCCTTCGAAATTTCACTAACATGATAATTGCAAATTCTCATACATTTCTTTCCATGCCTCTCGCCTTGCTTTGGCTACCGTCTCTTTGGCGTGCTTCTTGACTTGTTTGTAGATCATTCCATCCGGCCCCAAGGTTGAAGGTTTACCATTTTTTAAAGCCAAACTTCTTAGCTTTCAAGGCAACTTGAATCTCGTTCGTCCACAACCAGGTCTCTAGGTTTTCTGAAGGTTCCAGAGCGAATCACTCCACAGATCCTGCCTACAACTCCTCAGGATATTTGTCACCTCCTCCCAATTAACAGCATCCTCTATACTCCTCATGCCTCAACGTAAGGCGTCTAAAATTTTCTGCTGTCTCCTCGTCTGCTAACTTCCACCACTCGATTTTCTTCTTTGCTTCCTTTTGCTTTGGTTTCGTCAGCGCTGCTGAACTATGGTTCATAACAAAGCTGAGCAGCACACTTATTTGGGACAACTTTGCAGTTTTGAATTGTTATTAGTTCGTCTGATCATATTAGGAAGAAGTCAATGACTGTCTTGTTGCCTCCACTTTCATAGGCTACCTTCTGTGCATCGTTCTTCACGAACCAAGTATAAACTATTCTGAGATTATTTGATTGGCCTAACTGGATCAATTTATCTTCCTCTCCGTTTCTGCTGTCAAATCCGTGACCCCCGTGGTTCTTTGAGTTCCAACATGACAGTTCATATCAGCACAAATCACAATTTTACATGGTGCTTCGATTACCGAATTGCTTCTTCCAGCAGGTTCATAAACTACTCCTTCTCAGCATCTTGACAACCTAATTAGGGAGCATAAGCACTTACAAAAGCATAGGTCCTCATGGTGTGCCATGGTTGTATATCTTCTTCCACATGAACCGATCATTCTTCCGTTTGATTTCTAGTATCTTGAACCAGTGATCTTGTTTTACTGCTATTCCAATTCCATTCTCCTTTGCTGTACCACCTGATCAGAAAAACTGAGACTCGCGGACAGCTTCTCTCGCTTTGTTACCTGTCCACTTCGTTTCTCGGATGCACGCAAAATCCGCTTTTCGCCTAGAAGCACATCAGCTATTTCCATACTCATGTCTGTCACATTCCATGTTCCAAAGCGCCACATGCACAGTGCATCGCTCTCATTTTTCTTAATAATTTGCTTCTTTAGCCGCAGTCGTTGTCTGATCTGCGGTAGCCCTTGCACACTTGTCACACTGCCTGGGGGATGACAGCTCACGTCGCTTTCGTGGAACGCCCTAACCCTTATCGATTCAATGTTAGAGGACATTTTCATAATTGCATTGGCTGGGGTTTTTACTGCCGTGTGCCCTTCCTGGTGAAAACCCTCCTCCTTTTTTCTCCTCCTAATTTGATGATGTCAAACATGAAACTTTGGTCCATGAACTTGCTAAGGAAGCATGAGCCTACTCAGGATAAACATGAAAATTATGACATATTTCCGGTTATTGCTGTTGCACTGGCATGCTAGTATTGTATGCGACGTACTACTAGGCCTACTATTTGATGACTTTAATCGTAATACTTCGTATAAGCGACGTCATGACTAAATTTGAAGCGTGGGCATTAAGAATTTGTGCAGCAATATCTGATAATACAAACTTATTAGTGCAATACTTAAGCTAAATGAATGAGTGTAATTTCTGCTGGTCTCTACGTTGATCAAAGACCTATAATATAACATTTTAGAACGTCTATGTGACAAGTGTAACCAAAGTTTTCACACACATAATCAACTTTCAGCAAAATGAGAACCATGGCATGCTTTTTATCAGTAGTGATGCGGTACTTTTTGAGACTATAGGCAAACGCAATTTCTAGTTTAGTGACTTCTGTTTAATCTACGAGAAAAATTTACAAACAACACATTATCTAAAGAACTCAATGAAGTTCCGTAGAAAATCAATTTACAAAATGCATCTGAAGCTCAAACACACGCATCATTCTATTCTCAAGTAGGTTGCTTTGAATAAAGTAGCGATTATATTTCTGTCATGATCTGAATAACTTCAGATTCTATGGTAATTTGGATAAATCCTAGCCTTCTCTTTTCTTGCTTAACGATCACACAATGAACTCGCACATATTTTCTGCTAGATAATTTATTGACTCAATTTTATGACAAAAGGAATATATCACCTCAAATAAAGTAATCAAAAATGACCGTGGACAAACCAAAATGCTCCATAATGATGTCTGAAGAGGCGAAATTTCACAGCTGAAAACTGTCTAGACAGACGAATTCATCATCGTCAAAGACGAAAAAGATTTCTGTACAATTTTTATGCATGTAACGCAGCGGAAAGCGATGAGATTTTGCCTTTTCAGACAATAAAGGAGATAACAGATGTTCAAAGTTTCGTTTCATACACTATGCAACATTTCTAGTTTGTTAAATTTGGCATTTTCTGACGTTTATTTAGGAAACTATCGATGTCACCATGCAATATGTCGATAATATAAGAATATCATTATAGGCCACACATCTTACTTTTCATTTAGAATCGCATGTTAAACCGATGAATTAATAAATTCGTGTACGAAGGGATTATTTGGATGTCATAATTCATATAAATACTGAGAGAAACAACCGTGAGAGCCCTAAAACTGCTTTTTACTGTCGATATTAGCCGCCATCTTCCACGCATGATCTAAATAGACTCAATAATTTGAAGCATTCAAATCTTGTAAAGGCAATATTCTAATAGACAGTAAACAACAATGATTAAATACTGGCCATTTAGTACCTTGCTGATTGGTACAGTTTGGTACAGTTGGTACAGTATACTTGATGCAGTTTGGCACCTATCGACAGCGGTGTCGATATTACCCTACATTTATGCATCGACTCCATATGACAATATTAAGTTATATTGTCAAGCAACTAAGGAGTTCGACGAAGTTATTACTATTCTGTGGAACTACACCCCCGCCCCTATTCTATGGGATAATCGAGCACATAGCTGTCAGATGGCGCGAGAAGGAGCTGACTGAGTTGCATCGATTGGGGCAACATATTGCAGTTGCAGAATTCAGTGACTCACTTCACTCTTCGATATCTGTCAGGATGGGGCAATCAGAAGTGTTCCACCAAGCTTCTGTTGTACCTTTGAGAGTTAACTACTTATTGGTACAATTTACTGCACGCATGGATGAGTTTTTGAAGTTATTAAGCATCATTTTGGAAAAGTGGCTTAACTGTCGATATTACCCGATTTTACCCTATCATCTCTGGTCTGCATATATGCGAGGTAGTCTTGGGAGCGGACATTTCTTCCAGGTATATTTGCGACTTATGAGGAGCAATAGCATCTGTGCTCAATTTGCACTACTTTTCACGCACATGTAGGCCTACATGCCCCCAGCCATTCCGACATATCAATAAGGTATAGTGAGTTCATTAACTTAAGATATCAAGACTCAACATTAGAAAAAAGAAAGACATCATTGTGAGTAATTTGTGCTTGCTGGTTGATTGGAAAGCAGACGAATGCTCATTTGAGGGATTTATTCCCATTCCACGTTCAATACATGACGTCCTATAATGAGCGCATTTCTCAAGGCTTGGTGTATAATCCATCCTTCTCTAGCATCGAAACTCATTTGAAGTTCGGAATGATTCTTACCTAACTGCTATAATGCATGAATGTTAAAGAAGAAAATGGAAGTAAATTGTACTGCAATCTTTCACTTTGAGCATGACAAACACTATGGACAAAAGGAAAAATTAATCATGAATCAAAGAATGGACTCGCATGAAATCCATGCAAAGTTTCTCCCGCTTAACTGTGAAGTTTTTCATGTAATGGAGGTGTATCCTGAAAAAAAAAAATCTAAAAAAAAATGATAAAATCTTCTGTGCTCCATTCTTTGGACATCCATTTGTTAGGCTGCATTCCTCTACAAAGCTGTCAAGCTGTATTTTTCTAGAAAGTAATATTTTCAATATAACGCAATATTTCACTTTTGATGAAAATACTTCCGGTTTGTTATCATGATGCATCTGGTGCGATGCGATTTGAGCGTCTGAGAAAAACAATGAATAATTTGGTTCTCCATGACTTACAAAATTACCACTACCAGACCCACATTATAAATTCTAAATTTCCTTACTACCTTGAAATACGCGTCGTTTAAAAATACAGAACTCAGTGAAAAATACAGATCATTTACAGACTTAACAGACTAGTCTGCAAATACAGACCCAAGTGGTAACCCTAGTTCAAACTGAATTAACCGAGTTTGTCGCCAGTTAAACAAGTTACGTTAAACTCAGCATGTTGAGTTTTCAAAAAGAAACTCGGTTATAACTCAGTAAAATGTTCCAGCAAAACTCGGTTACATAAGGAAAATATACCAATAGGCCTACTAATCCATCAGACATTGATAATGAAAACATGTGTCATAAAAACTTCTATCGAGAGCCTCTTTCATTTACGTTTGAGGAGCAAGGATGAGTCAATTCACCACTAGGTACATACTCCTCAACAAAAAATTCAACACACAAGATAGGACAAGTTTAACACAGAGAGGCTACAGAGGGGTGAGAAAGTAATATAACAACGGTTTATCTGAACTTGCGCGAAAATTAAGTTAGAATGACATCTATCCTATGTAAAATTTATTATCAATCATCGGAATTAACAGAAATTCTAGAAAAGTGAATTTCAGAAATTTCAAAAAACATGATACTTTAAAACGTAAAATAGGAAGAATCACTAGAAATATTTGAAAAATAATGAAAATAAGACACTACTATCACAAAATTGAAAATTTATTAAATTTGTCAACAAAAAATAATACGATTGACAGTCTATGGCGATGAAAGGGGTAAAATATAATTGAATATCATGCACTAACCTTAATTTTGACTTACCATTGCAAGATCATCCTTTCTCCTTGCATGATTTGCTGCAACTGCAGGAGGCTGTAATGAGACAAGTTTAAGTTATACCATTATGCAATCGATTATCGTGCATTCCTACGATGTCGCAAATTTTCGAGCAGGCGCACAGTCAAGCGCTTATATTTCCAGCTTTTAAATAGCTTTGATAGCACGTATTGAAGTGTCTTTTTTGGACAGTTGTCGAAATAAAAAACTCTGTCTGGAAATCCCAAATTTTCAATAAGATGCATCTTTGAATCATTGCTTTGTTGCTATCGATCGGCTTTTAGTCTATTATGAAAACTAACATTTTCTAAGACAGTATAGCCTGACATTTCACTTACAAAGCCTTTGTCAATGGCTTTGAAGTACGTCGTACAGAAGTCACCTCTCTTTCATTAATTGTTCATTCATAGTCTCCACCTTATTATCATATGTTTAAATCTGCGGTAGGCCTCGGCTGCCCTAATTAACACAATCCATCTTTCTTAGATGTTGAAAGTCACAAATCAGGTTTTGGGCATGATACTGATAGGTTCGTTGTCACACTTCCTTGTCAATGCTCTTTTTTATGCTTCTCTATATGGTTCAGCAGGGTTACCACTTCCGGAAGACAAAGATACAGACCTAATAGCAAGTCCTTGGAGTAATACGAAAACAGACCAAAAGCCATCGTAAGCTTTACGATGAGCCCTGTTTGTATCAGGGAAGAGCACGATGAGCATCATTTTCAACGAAAACATAGCGATAAAATTGAAGGAGCAGCGGCTCGTCGATTTTCTTCAAACTTTGACAGCTGATTGTTCTTGGTAGGAAACCGACATAAATCAAATATTTCCGTCTAAATCACCATACTTTCTGAGCTACAGCCTTCTGAAGAGAGAGAGAATGCGAGAGAATGACTTTATTGACTCACATTTAAATCCGTGAGAGCATTACATACAATTATAATTCACACAAATTAGCTACATGAAACTTCACATGTCATGAGCAGCACAAAATTTGATGAAGGATTCACCAAATCGTTTGGTCTTTGCGCGAGGACATTTCAATGAACATCTATTGCGAGTCATTACATTGGGACAAGGGCGCTCTTCAAAAATAATTCGAAGAGGATGATTAACATCTTTTTCAATTTTTCTAAATAGTTTTCTGCATGATGCATCGGCAACGGTAAACAAGCGAGACTGATTCATTTCACGCCCAATTATTCGTAAAATACGCTTCTCAATGAGGACAAGATATTTTTGTAGATATAATGTTAAATTACAAAAAGCGGGATATGCATATAGTATAAGAGAACGTATGAAAGCAACATATACACGAAAAATAAGTTCGGGGGGACAGTCACAGAGCTTCAAATTTCTTATTAAGTAAATACGACGTGAGGCAGTACTGATAATGTTACTTCTGTGGGCATTCCATCTCATGGTAGATGAAAAGGTCAACCCTAGAACTTTCAATTCTTCTACCTGAGGTAAAAGTACACCTTGCTGTACAATCACAGGGTCAATTGTCACAGATTTCCCCGTCACAATTTCCATTGTTTTACATTTTGATATATTCAACGGTAGATGGTTTGCCTCAGACCAACTGAGACAATGATCCCATTCCTGTTGAAGTCTATCGTCAGAAGCGTTTCTTATGAAATGGAGAATCGTAACGTCATCTGCGTACTTCAAAATAAGTGAATTGGGCGATAAAGCTTCAAGATCGTCAACCACCATAGCAAATAGCGTTGGTCCGATCACACTGCCCTGAGGAACTCCGCTTGTTACTGATTTCCAATTAGAGTATTCGCCATTCCATCTAACTCGCTGTACACGATCGTTCAGAAAACTTGAGATCCACTTTAAGACAATGTAAGGCAATCCGAAATTAGTTGCAGCCGATAGGATAACGTTATGCATACATTTGTCGAATGCTTTGGCAAAATCCAAGGCAAGGATTCGCACAGCTCCAGAGCTGGTATCCAAGAATTGAAGAATACGGTTACTCATCAGTGTTAAGGCTGAAACAGTCCCTGAAGAGATACCGGGTATGAAAGCAAATTGTTAACCGTTAATTTTGTTCTTGATCGATGGAAGTATCAGAAAATGTAAAACAACTTTTTCCAAAACCTTGGAAAGTATTGGTAGTAGTGAAATTTGTCGGTAATCAGATACAACACGAGGTCTGGTACATTTAGGAACTGGTACAACGTTCGCCCTTTTGAAGCACAAAGGAACACAACCAGACTCAATACTCATGTTGAACAGTTTTGCAATTGCAGGGGCTAGTACGTCAAAGTACTCACGAAAGACGAACGACGGCAGTTCATCCGGACCGGCACTTTTTCTCTTGAGGCCTCGCAAGAGAGGCTCAATATCCAGTGCAGTTATGGCGGGAATAGTGGTGTCACGCAAATCACTCATTTGAATTTCAGATGGAGATAGTCGTTGCTCTTGGAATAGGGAGCAAAAATACGCACTGAAGTCATCCGGAGATATATTAGTAGATGATGACGACACGACAGACGAATGACGACCCATTTCCTTCACTACACTCCACAAATTCCTAACATTACCAGAGTTGACAGCTTTGGCGATCTGTTGAGATTTCAAATAACGAATTTGCTGTATCACATCCTCTCTCAGACGATGATATTTAGACCACTTTTTCTGAGTATACGCTCTATCGCGATCGTTAATGAGCATCTTTAGGCTGTCTGTTACCTAAGGTGGGTCACTTGATCGAAGTTTGATCGTTCGGAGTGGAAAACACGTATCATATATGCACTTGATGGACTCTTGAAAGAACAAAGCAGCTTCGTCAACACAAGAGAAGGAGTTAACAAAAGAAAACCAGTCATAGCTGTTCATCATGTTGTGAAACCGCACTTTGTTGCCCATTGAATACACTCTCACACGTTTCTTCACACATGTCATCAAGGAAGTCGTTGTTGATATTCTCCAAAGAACCACACAATGATCTGATCTACCAATTGGAGGAAGGATATCAGGATCAGTGGAGTGAGGAATGTCAGTGAAAATCTGATCGAGAATATTATTACCACGTGTCGGATCTGAAACTACAGGATGCAAACCAGTCAGCCTTTCAATATTGTCAAATTGTGATCTTAAACCATTAAAGTCACCACATATTACTGTCTGAAAATTCCTCGGGTCGCATATATTTGTAAAAACATGATCGATTATACTTGTCAACGATGTAATACAATCAGAATCATTTTTTGCATGATTCCAATAAGGATGATATACGCTTATAATAAGCGTTTTAGTGTCTTTGATAATAACGGCAAGAATTTCCGAGGCACACGGTACGATGTTAGTGTTACTGATATCCACTGTAACGAAAGATAATATGTTCTTGACGTAGCATAGCAGGCCGCCACCTCTTGCATTACGATCTTGCCTTACAACGCTGTATCCAGGAATCGATATAGAACCATCTGGGGTAGAATCGTCTAGCCATGTTTCAGTTAGAACAGCAAACTCTGGTTTATTTGTATGCATCAACATCGCAACTTCATCTATCTTGTTAGAAATTGACCGTAGATTAGTAAGTAATATCGTTCGAATAGCCAGAGGATTCTTCCTTTTTACCTTGTTTTCGTCATGATTACGTTGAGGGATTTGTCGTTTATCAGTTAAATTGACCATAATTCGATGACGATCAACTATTCTTGTAGGAGTATAATGTCTGTCAGTAATACGAACTGGGATGGGATGCTGAATTTCAGAAACTGGAGAGAAAAGGTCAGGACAACTGGAAGACTGATAAGAGTTGCTATTTACAGGAGATTTCAGATTTCCCTTGCAGTGGGAATTCCTGTTACAGACAGAGTTGACATCTGAAATAGCATACTGTTGTTCGCAGGGAGGAGAGACCAAGGTATGATCACAGAACAAGGAGAAGTAGAATACGTGTTATCGGCTGCCGGCATGGTGAATTATGAGGCTGACTCCCAGTGGGAAAAGTGTCACACTCCTCTCGTCCGCGAGCGATCAATAGAATACTAAGCGTTTCCGTCTGTCCATGTTGATAAACGTTTCACGTGGCTTACACCTATTCACACAGTCTCTAAATGCTGGCTTTGATCTATAATTTGGTAACCCTTCTAAATCTCCTTTATTAGCTGGCGAAATGTATCTTCTGACGGTAGACAGAAGATTCAGACAATTCATTGCGTTTAAAAGAAACATGTGCGCGGTAATTAGTAACCCGACAAAATGAATGTAAATATCTCTATTGTGTCGATCATTCGTCAAGAAATAAATCTAAGCGCAAATCAATCACGTCTGTTATGCAATTAGATCTAGGCAATAAATGGTCTCTTGTAGCATGTACATGCATAATGCAAAAAATGAAAGAAGTCATTTATTAACAGGCAGAAGAATATTTGTTGAATGATGTTGCCAAAAATCATGATTGCAAAACGGTATGGTGCAATGATTTCATTCAAAGTAGTCAATGCATTCTGGTAACGAACAACAACCGAAATCTGACGAGATAATTTCAAGAAATATATTTTCCATTAATTCAAGCGGCAAGTCCAAAAGCTATTTTACAAAATTGCCAAGGTTTTCTTTGCATTTATGAATAAAAGATGTTTTAAATATTTTTAAGCCTTGTCGCTTGTCGTAAATGCTTTTTAGGACGGAAAGATTTTCTGATTTAAAAGTAATTGAGATCCCCATATTTTCAAGGGGAAAATTTAGTTCATGTTGATAATTTAGTGACAGGAATCTGATTTCATACAATAGAAATGATTTATGAATAAATGCAAACAATGTTTCAATGTAATGTTCCAAATATCTCGGTGTCAAATTTTAAAGTCAACGCACATTTTCATAACATGTATTGTACTAAGCAACAGCAGTGGAATGATTTATTTTTTCACTTGTAATATGAAATTAAGTTAACTTACCAAAAACACTACAAGTTCTCGAATATCACCGTGCGATGGAGGCGCTGCCGTCGACCAATTTTCTCCTGTGATATATCTTTCGCCAGTTTCTTATACCGTATGTAGATGTAGCTTGAAGTGATAAGTCGAATCAAATGAAGTTGGTGATGTTCAATTCCAACAAAGTCGCACTCATGAGTTAATGTATGTGATTTCATTTCGACGACTTTGGTTATAATTCGCGGTGCGTTAGGCTACTTAATTCCTTTTTTCAATAATGTTCTTATCAGTTTTTCAGTGCAGAGGAGTATTTCAAAGACAACCTTACTTGGCCTCACTAAACCGGATTTATTGAGACAATTTTTTTGATTTATAAGTTTTGACGGCAAAGAATTGTCCGCACGATGAACTGCGTACAGAGAATTTCGACAATTGCACTTGCAATTGTCACTTGCAAATGTTCTGGCATAGCGAAGAAGATAGACGGCACAGCATTCGGATAAAGTTTTTTTCGCGATGTCTCTGAGGTTGGCCTTCCAGACACATGCTCGACGAATGAGTCTTGGGTAAAATGTTCACTGCACAATACGGAGTAGTTCGACGGTTGGAAATTTTTTCGATGAACGGCGGTTACCCATTTCTTGCAAATTTCAGGATCTTTTGCAAATGTGTGAAATGATAATTCCTCGTTTTTCCCTCGTGCATTTGAGCATCCGTATGCAGAGCAATATGGACCGACTGACTTAGGCATGGCAAATTTCATAAATGATATGTTGCTCTATGAAGCTACGGACTTTAAAAGTGCTTGTCATTCATTCATTCATCTTTGTCTCTCCTTAGTGCATGCAAGCGAGTGAGAGACTGAGAGACGATAAACGACTGAAGTGCGCTATCGATCATTTTCCCACTCGCTGGGATGCGACATTATTACCGTTAAGCGAGAGCTTCACACATTTTGGGAAACACTCATTCTACCTCCTCCTTGTTCTGTGGGTATGATGCGGCTGCTGAAATGACGTATTATTGGGGAAATCGGTGGATGAAGGAACAGATGGAGTTGGCATGAGGAGGCGATTGAACCATAGGAAACGCCTTGTACGCCTCGCCAGTTTGTGTGGGGCGAAAGGTCTCAGTCGTAGCAAATCTTCGCGAGAATACACATGTTTGGAGGTCAGGTTAGTCATGACTCCTATTAGTCATCTTTCACAAAGCTGAAGATTATGGCGATAGTATGTAATTTAACAGTAGATCAAAACCGAAGAATTTACGACGTTAAACGAATATTTGCGGAGATAATGATACTGGAATTGGACAGAGCGAGTATCGGGCATCACGGAGATATAAAAAACCACACATGTAAGGCATTGGAAGCAAGCAGAGAAGCCAAACGAAGGGACGCCGAGCGACGACGTAGGACATGCGTCCTATCAGTCGGAGCGCTTGACAGCGATTACTCATGTCTGAAGAAGACTATGCTCGACAAAAACAATCCTCTATCTTCAATTTTTTAAAATTTCCGCACTTTTGAAGACCTATATCTCAAACACTATGTAAGCTATCGTCGCAATGTTTTATATGTGTATTATGCTAGTCTAGGTTAGTATGCATATCAATTTTCAGCCCAATATCATCATTCAATCGTGAGATACAGCTTCTCAAAGTTGACTAAAATTTTAGGCCTACTTTTTTATATTCAAAACAAGCTCAATTCCATGGGCAAAATTCTACCTGAAGATGTACTCCAAACTCAATGATTTTTTCACTATGGAGTCTTTTTGCACAGTTTTCTAGAAAAAGTCGCAAGGCATACTTGTCCAATCAATTGAATGCTTCCCTGCTTTTATCCTTCGAATCATGCATTGAGGTTTTGCTTCTTAAGCCCTACTTTTGGTTGCTCTCCAAAGAAAAAAATCACGTGGACGTGCGATTGAACTTCTGGACAGCCACCTCAGGGAGTTTGGTCCGTAGCCTATCCAACCACGAGGAAATGTTTGGTCGAGGAATGATCCTGCCTCCTTGCTCCAATGCGGAGCCGCACAAAATTCGCTTTTGACGAAGATATGAAACAGCGAAAACTTTTAACATTTCGAGATAATTATCACAATTGACGTTGCTTGAAAAAAGAAGGGACCCATAACATCACCTCTCCATACTCAATCCAAAACAACGACGACCTTCGCACAATGAAGAGATAGCTCATGCTTGATGCCATGAGGGTTGACCGTCTCACCAGTAGCTACATTTGTGCTTCGTCGGTTGAATGAAGTTGAACAGATCAGGAACGCTTCCCAAAAAAATTACACATAGCAAACACTAGTCGAGCCATGTCCTCTTCACTCAAATCTTGAACGAACATCTCTCAATTTTATGCGGATTGTGGTCACATGCCCTAGGCATGCTTGCTCTGAGAAGAGAAGTTTGACTAACAGCAAATTCAGTCGTGGTCCGTGTCGATGCATGTGGACGATTATTAAAAAAAGCCTCACAGTCACAGTGTTTTCATAACCTGTTGCTGTTAATTGTGGGCTATGTCTTGGGAGAAAGATGTTGTCCACAGAACGGAGATTCTTGGCGCATTTTACCGTTTTTTTCAGATTGTGTTTTTCAATTCTTCCCGAATGGGTGAGGTTTTCTGACTGCTGTCGTATAATAATAATAATTGTACATTCGTATATCATACGGCGATCATAGCTTTTCGTTCTGTGTCAAATGTCATGTTGTCTCAGTAATGACGCAAATTGCAATGACTTAACAATTTCCAACAATTCGAAATTTCAAATGTAATATCAATGTCATTACTTACTGAACATGTGGACATCTACATACATTCAAAAGATCTAAAAAAAAGTAATAAAATTCAAAGCGTAATGTAAAAGGCAAGGGCTATCACGTCAATAAGGAGGCGCGGCAAGAACATTCCTTAAAGGTGAAGTTCGGTCAAATATTCAACCTTGTCTCAATCAATGGCTACTTCATTGCATGCCTAGTCAATCTTGCTAACTTAGACGAGCATCTGTGGCCGTATTCACAATTAAGAGTTTTTGCTAGAAAGCAAAGACTCTTTGCTAAATGAAAATTTCCGTATTCACAATCATTCTTAAGCAAGAATTCTTGCTAAGAATCTAAGACAGAATCGGAGCTGTCTTGAAGGTCAAGCAAACTTTCTTCCGCCAATCACAGGCAGCGTAGGTTGGAGGACATAACTTACAGATAAATGAATGCGTCAATACACGCGTTTCATTCTTTGTATTCTGTGATGGCTGAATTAGTTGATATAAATTACCGTCGACGTAAAGTCTACAAATCCATATATGATCCATTTATCGAACTTGAGGACTCTGAGTTACTCAGTCGGTATAGATTTGATCGCAATGCCATCGAATTCCTGTGTGATTTATTACGAGATAACATCGATTTTATCTCACTTAATCGCAATCATTAACTTAAGGAGATGTTATGACGTCATATCTCCCAATGATCTGATACGCCACTGCTAGCATGTTTCGTGACGAATCAGCTATGCATAGGACGGGAAAGAGATAAAAGGAAGTCACTTGTTTATGTTCTCTGAACATGTACAAAATCGCCAAAATTGAACAATGCTGCGAATAGCCTACAAATGTACAAACAAAACGGGCGATCCCAAAGAGCTTGCCTTCTGCACCTTTCAGAAAGACAAAAGACTGAAAAAATGCCGTGTAATAGAATTGGACGAGCTCATTTTAAACTGACGAGCCACAGTGTTGTATGAAAATTTTAAAGAAATAGATGAAGTAGATAATCTAAGATACACCATGTTGAAGGAACAGTTCAAAATCAGACAGCCTTTATTATTTGATAGTTGCCATGTGATGCATGACTAGAAAGTGAAGAGAGCTAAATCAGCTACGTCAGCTGCTCTTGTTAGTCTAACTATTGATTTTCCAAATAATCAAAATAACTTTTAGTATTCGATTTCAGCAACGGCATATCTCGTCTAGTTATCGCATGCTTCTGATGCTTGTAGTAACTAAACATTGTGGAATCTGACAGCTAGTAAACAGCGAACTGTCTCATAGCAGGGCTGTGGAGCCGATGCGTTATCTCATCGGCTCCGGCTCCACGACACTGATGTGAAAGGCTCCGACTTCAAATTCAGGTTCTATCTATGCTGGTTATCCTGGATCCGTTGAACGGGTTTTTTGGATAACGGTGTGGCCTTCAGAGGCTTGCTACAATCATCAAATTAGTTTTCATTAACAAGCAACGACTTAAGTTAATAATAAAAATGATAATAGCCTAATATAATGACAAATAACATACTTGTCATATATTTTTGCATGAATTGACTATCTCTGAAAGATAAAATAAAGTTATAGCCAGGATTGGTTAAATTAGATAAAGATCTCCCGCACTGGCTAAATATAAATTGGCCTAGCCTGCAACCAGTCTACTACGAGGCTACATTAAATAAGACCACATGAGTGATGATGATATACCTAATTAGCCGTCACAGGGGCCGAATAGTAGTATAAGCTTTTTAACAAAGCTTGAATATGAAACTGGATAGCGTATGCCTCTAAATAGCTTATAGGGCCTGTATCTACTCGAACATGGAAAGGGTATCGGCTATATAGCCAAATATACCGCATCAATAAAGATATCAAATGCTTTATTGAATATTAAAGTGTATATAGACTAGCTTAGGTTGCTATTGTTATTTGTTATTGCCTTTATTCAATAGTCTGTTGGTCCATGAATAATATGATCGGTGGGTAGCCCACGACTCATCATCTGTAGAAATTGTAATTTAGATAGCCTCATTGCAGTGTAGGCTAGAAATGTACAATTGAAAATTATACTTAAAAAAATTAAAAATATCTAATTTAGGACAAGTTTTGTAATTCTATGCAGCATATTTAATAAGTTAAGGCTTAACTTACATTATATTAATTTCGTATTTTTCATTATGGCGTAAAGGTGCACTAAATAATTCATCAATGATTCATGTATATTATTATATTCAATTTATGTATAACACATTACCACTATTCCTCTGATGATGGTTAGGCTGATGAAACTGAACTCGGAGTATCACACAGTATGTTGCAGGGTGCTATGCATAATAAAAATTTGACTGCGAGCACCGAGCAGAAATCCCATCTACTTTGCTAGCTTTCGAATGCGCGTGCGGTTTAATGTCAAAGACAATAGAAAAGGGAGGTCAAAAGGCGCCTTTATTGAGAGCGTCTCAGTCTTTTTTTATTGTTTACATATAAGTCAGCATGATATCAGCATAAAGTGTTGACAGACGGAAAAAATAATAATGAAAATTCTTGAAATCCACAGGTCTATGACATTTGGGGAAATATTATTACACGATACGGCTCTTGTGCAGTCCTCCCCCCCATTTTTTCTCTGGTCAAGAGATGCAGCACCATTGGATGTCCGTTTCAGCATCACCGGTTTGAGTGAAGCATTCCGTGCTGTTGTAAAAATCTACGTGGGTAATTGCGATGTCATGGTCGCAAACTTCGTCAGCAAGTCAACATTGTAATTTGCCTTCGGGTTTTTCGCATTGAAATATACCCTTTGAATTTTGAACCTTTAAAATAATAGGGCGCTACTAGAAGTGGCTGGGTCGCTTATTGCTATAGCCATGTGAGGACTTGTAGTCAGGTCATTCGTGTGAGTGTGAAGAGTTATCCCTCCAATCAAAATTGATCAAATTGAATAATCGATTGTTTTGAAAAATGTAGGTGGGGGGACTGCACAAGAGCCTACAATACAATCTAAAGAAATTGGCATTGTCACAGATGCCAGTAGCTTCTGCCAGTAGCCATACCGATAGATGATAGCCTACATAGTAACCGTATTAGATTTAAGACATTGCGCAAGAAATGTAGCTATATTATCTTTGCTGACTGAACTGGAAATGTGTACATAAATGACTGGCGACTTGTCTCTAGGAATCTACAATCATCTAGTTAGCATGCATATATAACAAGTCTTCAAATTAATGGATTTTGGAGAATACGTTGTCAATATGGAAATTAGTCTTACGAAACATATGCAATAAAAAAAATATTACACATGTGTGTAAATATATAATAAATATAATACAAAAGAAGGCGGCAACTGCAAAGAAAGATATCGTGGAGGACAGATCATTGGTATACTTAAAAGACATATCTTTAGATTTCAAATGATTTAATTTTTTTATGATGCCAATTAATAACTTTCAAAATTCTAGATTTATATCAAAGCTCAAACCATCGGAGCCGGAGCCGGAGCCTTTGTGATAAATCGGCTCCACAGCCCTGTCTCATAGTGCAATCTGTTGTCGTATTTTGCCTTCCGTAGGAGTGAATGTGTTGCATCTTGACCACAAATATTTCATTTTATGACCATTCGATATATTCTCTTCAAGAATAATCTAATAGCTTTTGTTTGTACTTTTGGTCCATCTAGAGATTCACAGAGATTTGTCAGCTTGTATGCTACAGGTTCATGATACCAGCCAACCACAGCGAACCTCCTGTCTCGTGAGCGCCGTTCTGTCTCTCAGATACACAGAAAGCGTGAATTGGCAGCTATGTCGTCATCTTGCATTTTTGACATGAATTTACTGGAAAAGTTTACTGGAAAATTTACGAGTAGATAAGTGGGAAGTGTCAAGAGATCATCGTAGTGATTGAACACTTTAATTTTCAGAGATATAATTCGTTTCTGAAATTAACCGAACTACACATTTGAAAGTTTGTTAAGCGGCATGTTAATAGTTTTCGCTGCTCCTCACCTTCGCTAAAAGCAAATTTTTTGAGACTCCGCTTTGGAGCAAGGAGGCAAGATCCTTCCTGGACCAAACATTTCCTCGTAGTTGGATAGGCTACGGACCAAATTCCGTGAAGTGGCCATACAGAAGTCCAAACCTAAGTCAACGTGATTTTTTAATTTGGGTAGCAACCAAAAGTAGGGCTTATCAAGCATTCAATTAATTGGACAAGTATGCCTTGCGACTTTTTCTAGAGAACAATGCAAAAAGACTCCGTAAGTAAATGGAGTTAATGGAGACCGTGTTGAGCTGTGGATAAAACAGTGTATATCTTATTGATTCATAAATGCATTTACATTTATTTCTACAAACTGGAGAGATAACGCAAGAACCTGTCACTCTGTGATATCACAATGTAGACGATGTCTAATGTCGTCAAAATGGTTTAGCTGCAATAAAATTGGAAACAAACAAAGTCGCATTGAATCTGAGTAAAGACTGGTAAAAATAACAGTCCCAATTGGACATATAATATATCCTACTTATAAACTTTTAAGAGTAGAATATGAATAAATAAGTGATAATTCAAAGTGCTCTAGCTCCTAAACGAAGCCGAAGCGCACGTTCGGCTTTGAGGATGTTAATTATCAGCTTCATAGTGTGGTTGACAAAAACTTTCACGCAAATCGGAGTAGTCAGTCAACGGGAAATGATCATCAAAAAATGGCCAATTTTGCTATTTTTCAAAAAAAAAACAAATTTCGTCGACTTCCAGTTCGACAACGACTTGCAGTAGAAACTTTCTATTGGTACTAGCTCTTATCAGTTATTAAGTACAATGCATAGTGAAAAAAATCATTGAGTTTGGAGTACATCTTCAGGTAGAATTTTGCCCATGGAATTGAGCTTGTTTTGAATATAAAAAAGTAGGCCTAAAATTTTAGTCACCTTTGAGAAGCTGTATCTCACGATTGAATGATGATATTGGGCTGAAAATTGATATGCATACTAACCTAGACCAGCATAATACACATATAAAACATTGCGACGATAGCTTACATAGTGTTTGAGATATAGGTCTTCAAAAGTACGGAAATTTTAAAAAATTGAAGATAGAGGATTGTTTTTGTCGAGCATAGTCTTCTTCAGAAGGCTGTAGCTCAGAAAGTATGGCGATTTAGACGAAGATATTTGATTTATGTCGGTTTCCTACCAAGAACAATCAGCTGTCAAAGTTTGAAGAAAATCCGAGATCCTTCGCCACAGGCCATTTGTCGCTTTTTTGTGGAATGACCCTATAGCATATTTCGCCGGTCCAGCCGTATTATAACTTAGTACATTGTAGTTTGTTCGAGTGGGCCTTTTTGTTTCCTCGATGCTAAGTTGTGCCCAAGGGGCGCAGCAAATTTTACGTTGCATATTTTCTGGCTTTATAAATTGGAGAATTGACTGATATACCTCGTGTAACAAGAAACAGTGTGTCCAATGATCTACATTTACTTCAGGCATGAGCCAATTGAAGGACAATGCAGAAATATAGACGAATATCTTATGTGAAATAAGTATCATTTTAGATTCATGTTCGCAATAAGCAAGTTTGTAGGATGCAATTCCGAATTGATGATGTACCATAATCAGCTATCAGGTACATACTGCAAAAGCACCCGAACGATAGAACTCATACTCCTATATGATCATGACAATTAGCATTCAAATCTTCTAACTAGAGATGAACAATGCAGAGCCGCACGGATAGACGAGGCTACAGAAAGAAAAATATCGTCTCGGATTAAAATAGTTTTAGCCGATGAGATCTGTGCGACAAGTATTTTTAACATTTTTTGCCAACATTAGAAAATTCACCCAACTCTACACACCTCATGCTTTATATTTGCTGTCTCATGCTATCTACTTGCATACACGTTGAAGGCTACACACTCGTACACAAAATCAAACTAGATTCAAAAAGGTTCAACCCACCCGATGGCTCTGCTTCTGATTTGTCCCGCTCATGCACGTAGCTAATGGAATGCGAAATGTAAGAGACACATGTGGATCATTCCACGACGATTCAACCAATTTTTGGAAACTTTTGTGGCACTTAGTCTCAGATTTTGCTGATTTTCGGATATATTTTTGCTATACCATAGAAAAGACCAAATCCGACTTATTAGCTTCCAACTTTGAATATAGCGGGATCTAGATCTATTTTTGGAAATTTGTTTTTTTTCCAAATTTTTGAAATTCTCAAAATTTGAATTTTTACGCTGTAACTTTTTCTGCATTTTCGTTATTCAACCAAACTTTGCATACAGCATTAACTCGGTATAGAGGAATTCCTGTATGAATTTCAACGGTAACTGGCATGTAGAACGGAGCTACATGGCTCCAAAGATGGTAAAAAATGGAGTCCGCCAAAAAACAAAAAAAAATTTAACTTATCTCACAACTTTCTGTATTCTTGTTGCCCGTAATAGCCATGATAATTGTGTTGCTGTATATCAGTGTGTTTCACATCTGTGATCATGAGCGGTAACCAGAAAACAGAGAGCTACACCACGCGTTCGAAAATCGTGTTTTTTCAAAAAATGCCAAAAGTGGCTGTTTTCAAGCTGGGCTAGCTCCTCTATACCGAGCTAATGCTGTATGCAAAGTTTGGTTGAGCAACGAAAATGCAGAAAAAAGTTACAGCGTAAAAATTCAAATTTTGAGAATTTCAAAAATTTGGAAAAAAACAAATTTCTAAAAATAGATCTAGATCCCGCTATATTCAAAGTTGGAAGCTAATAAGTCGGATCTGGTCTTTCCTATGGTATAGCAAAAATATATCCGAAAATCAGCAAAATCTGAGACTTAGTGCCACTTGGTTGAATCGTCGTGGAAAGACCCATGTACATGTATATTAAGAAATCAGTCGACTCTTTGTACTCGAGTCTCACTATATGAACGACTTCCGTCCATTGGATTCCTCTTACAAGCTGGTTCACGAGGTCCGAGTGTCCTACTACGGCTCTGCACCCCGTACACTACCCGACACAGCGTGCCCGAAAACGCAACTGCCCTACCACGGCTAAAGTCAAAATCATCCTGCTTACAATCAAAATACACAATAGTTTGATTCATGTGAGATTGAGATCAGCATCATGCCGCCTGAGTTGGCTAAAACTGGGATAACCGCAGGTTCAGCTCAAGATAAAATAAAGTCGGCTGACTTAGACTAAGTTTTCTCGATCCGCGGACATCTCTATTACAAAATTTCATATGAATTGATCTACATTGATAAGCAATTTCTTCATCAATTTCACGGATTTCACAGGAATTTTTAAAATTCATTCTAACAGTAAAAAAAGAGTATCAAGTAGGGAGAATTTACTGAAAAACTACGACAAATTAGTCGATGATGCTGGGCTAATGTACAGCACGCGAACTGATGAAAATTCAGCATTAGATTCGTCTATGTTGAGTTGCACCGCATCGAAAAGTAGGTGTATCACCATGATGCCGTGAATTTGGGATTGTAATCGATTAATTGAACACTTTAGAAAAAACCCAATTACCGATTATCGCTCTACCGTGTCAATAATCGGCCAATTAATCGGTTTGCCGGTTTTATACATTATCAATTTATAGGTATACACGAATGAGATTCTGGCAAAACGCCACTTCCGGAAACTCAGACACCCCATTTTTATACTACTTACTGATATTTGTCATCCTACTTATAACGATCTGCCATTGGCAGAAATGATATTTATAAATTAATCAATTACACAATAGATTTTCATAATAGTTTTCACCACCAAACCAAGGAAGATTTGCATTACATAAAGCATCTGCATACTGTCCCTGTTTCTCTGGTCGCTATATCACTCAGCTTAACAACTGTATAAATGCTGTCTGTTTTTTTTACTTGTTTTAGAGATATAGAAAAAAACAAGTAGTCTCAGAAAAACAGATAGGTAATAATAACAGAAAGATGCTAGTATGGGAGATCTTGGGTAGAAACAGAGACGCATTACAAATTATAACAGAAATGTGGGTAAATTGACGTGGCTTTCGCCAAATAAAAGAATCCTCGTAAATGTTCATCGAAACAACTTTCTACGTGTATAGTTGATGAAGGTATCAGAGACGATAATGCGGTTATATGTGACGGATAATGATAAAATGTATGTTGTAAAGCGGCGTGACTTTCGTCTAATATGTACAAAATGAGACAAATAAATTTTGAGAAATTACACGCATAATCTACGTATAATACATTCTGCGCCCATAATTCGAATTATCGATAACTTAATCACTTCGAAGATATTTGACGAAAATCTAAAAAATTCCATTTCCAACAATAAAAAAAACCCAAAATGAAGACTATTCCTCAATTTGGAAACAAAATGATAAGTTTACACACGAAATTACGGAGTTTATCCCAGATTATCACGTATCGATCATGTAAGGGCATATATAGCGAAGGATAATAGAGCTATAAATAAGTTGTACATCAGAACTGGAGCTCGTCAAATATATACACGTGAGAAATGAAATGAGATGTAGAAATTTAGGGAACTTTGAAATAAGATTCTACAATTTTTCGATTTTCATAATTTGAAATTACTTGTTCAAAATATGAACTTCAAACTTCAACGTAAGGAGACACATATTCAAATAACTCTATGATTCCATGGCTCTTCAAGGGGCCCATGCTGAAACTTTGCTGCTACTTTCTAAAACTTCTCTTGTTAATTGTATCATTGTATACCATGTATATAAGAGTGATATTTTTGATAATGCCCAGAAATTCATTAACGGCCCGGAAAATTCATGGCCTGGAAATGAAACCATAGAAATATTTCGCAACATGGCATACAATGATTATGACATCTACATTTTTCGGGCTGTCAATGGCAAATTGTCGGGCCGCTAACGCGGCCCTCTAATTTGCCATTGACGCCCTCAAAACATAGCTGTCATCATATCATTATCTAATTTCCAAATATTCGCTGTAATATGTAGATTGCAAATTCGCAAGCAAAAATGTTGGTATGTTACTTTCTAAGTTGAAATAATTACTAATAGATATTTATTTAAATATAGGCCTAACAGCCTAATAAAAAATGTGTTTGACGAAAATATGAAATTATCTAAACAACAAAATGATGAGAACTCCTCAATTTGGCTACAAAATTGTGCGCACGAAATTACTGTTTATCACAGAGTAATACGCCTTTGATAGCATCACAGACTTATCAACTACGTGCAAATCTACTTAGTTTCGAAGGAGTACGGGCATGAAGAGCATATTTCTTTGTGACCAAAGGGACCAATAACTTTCTTCTTTTTCGCTGCTTCAATCTTATCGCTTCATTTTCTTTTGTTGTCTTGAGTAGTGGAACCTTTTGGAAATGCTCTATTTTTTTCTCATTCCTTCGCCTTCAAATGTATTGTGTATGCGCTTTGGGATTGTTGCATGTTCTTTATAAGCTGCATGTCTGGCTACTTCATAGAGATACCTTCATGTACGGGCTTGTCCGATTTCGATTGGTATTTCACAGTCAATTGACGTTTGAAGACTATGACTTCCTTTGCCTGGATTGAAATTCAAAAGATTCATTACAAATGAAGCAAAATATAGGCAAATAAAGATGACTGCAATCTTAAAAATTTTTGCTTCTCAAAACGTACTCAAAAATTCAACAACTGTATAGAAAAAAGACCATACTCTTCCATCCCCACCCTTTTGTTTTATAACGTTTTTTGGACGAATCTCGAGAACCAATAAAATTCATGACAAATTTCCGGAATTCCGGAAATTTCGGGATTATGTCACCCATGGGTATACATAATTATGTATACCTGTTATATATTAGTATACCTAATGCATATTAGCAATATTTTGTTGATTGGGACCATCAACAGTCTCAATTAACAAAATATTACTAAAGGATAAAGTATTCCGAAATCTTAAGTAATAAAAAGAATCAAAGTAACAGATAGAAACTAGCTAACGTATTCCAAAAATATGGAAAATAGTAACAATGAATCATACAAATAGATAAGCTAGGACATGGCTAGGGTTGACATCAATGGGGGGGGGGGAAGGGGGTGGTCAAAGTTGACTAAGGTTGACGTCAATTGTGGACGATCCCTTGATATCAACATTTTCTAGAATACGCAATCTTTATATTATAGATGTGCAGATCTGTAAAAGCATGAATTCACGTAGGCCTATATACGTCCACTTTAAATTAGACGAACATCGGTATGAGTATGTTGTATTTGCTGGTTGGTTTGAGGGAAGATTACCCCTTATTTACGAAGTCCATTTTCCTTTCGCATTCAATACGTGAGTATGCATGAGTATATAAGAGTACACATTTCTTAACACCAAAACTCATCGGCGAAATGAAGTTCGGGATCATTCTTACCGCACAGCCATTATACAAGAATGCAAAAGAAGCAAATGGGAAAAATTGTAAATATCGGATATCATTCACTTGGAAGTTAAAATTATTTTTGCATTATAGAATGGACTCGCATTAAATCCATGCAATATTTCCGCTTAACCACGGAGTTTTAAATGCAATTTTACTGGTTCCCTCATGCAGAGTTCACTGCGTCAAGATATTCTTGGCTCCATTCTTTGGTCATCTCCTTGCTAAGCTGCATTATTCTTAATATAAACATATTTAATCTAACGCAATATTTGACTTTTAAAGAAGATACTTTCGGTTTTTATCATGATGCTCGTACATCTTGTGTGATGATATTTAGGCGCCAGAGAAACACAATAATTTGGTTCCATAACTTAAAACATTTCCAATAAAGGTTGAGTACTAGAAAAACCCGTTTATTGTGAAAGAACACCGCCTCAATAATGGGAATCGTGAGGCGTGCATCCAAGAAATTGTTGCAAGTTACACATCAAACAATTAATAACAAAGTAATTGTGGTGAATAAACAACCAAATAATGATGATGCTGTCTCACTGTCGCAAAGTAAATCCAGTATTTAAGAGTTTAGACATGCATAAAATGAAATTTGTCGCCCTAAGAGCTGAGGGAAAAATGGGTAAGCGAAATTGATTTAAGAAAGTCGTCTTGGGTAATGTTAAATGGTGAAGGGTTCGCCGGTATGAGAGGAGAACAAAATTCGGACATAATGTTACTCAGTTCCAGACAATTCGATGTGCTCTCTTCTGAAACTGCTCAATGTTTTCTTCCGACATCTTGATTAAGTTCGCAAATAACGGTGCAAAATAATACAATACATGCATATACAATTATGAATTTGACTTTTGGCAGGTAGCAAAAAAGTTAACGTAACACAAAAAGACGCCAAGAAGTACGGTTGCAAATGCGATTATCCAGGGTTGGCCTTTTGCTGACTAAAACTGGTTTTTTGTTAATAAATGGTAAAAACCGGGCTAAAATTCCGGAAAATTATTACATTTCTTCACAAAATGATTGACAACAACAAGCTGGGGTTTGAGTATAACGGTGCATACGGGTTTGAAAATTACAACTCTTATGTCGCAAAGCATTACATTTATTCTCTGATAGAAATTTGACATCAATTTATATCACGGAGTGACAAACAATGTTGCCTTTGTTTACGATTGCTCTGCCTATGTCTTGCACCTTTTAGAACTAATTCTGACTTCAGCACCACGTAGGCACTGCAGTCCATGTAATTGAAGTTATTAGATACTTCCGAAATTATCTTCAAAACAATGCTCATTTACGTGAGAAAATGTGTTTTCGGAAATGAAATCTAAAAAGAATGAAATAAATGTATGAATCTAAAATCTCCAAATTTTTTTATAGTAAAATATTAAATTATCGGCAGCGATATATTTCAGCTGCACCAGCATCAAGCAAGTATTGAAGGAATATTGATACAAGCAAGCAAGATTTAAAATTTACACTGATTCATTTGTAAAACTGTTGGATAAGAAATAGAAGATTGAGATACAGCATAAACTCCTAGATTATAACACCGGGACTGAAAGCTGAAATTCATTTCTTCACAAGACGCCGATTTGACTCTAATCAAACATGGAGGAAAATATGAACTATGTGGAAACGAAATGTTCAAAGAGAAGGAAGTTGAAGTTTCTGGAAATCAGACGAACACGAGATTGAGCCTAACTTATCATCGTTGACAGAATACGGAATACTGACTATCAAATGAGCAAATGAATTCAAATGAAATTCGTCTTTACTGCTAACGTCTTTTTTATTGAAAAGTTTTACTACTACCTTTTGTTAGACAGTAAAAATACAAAACACAAATTGGTGGTAGTCACGGTTGATGCGATCTATCAAAGAAATTACATGGATAGAAAAGTCACTTTTGCTTCATTATCAAATCAAATTAGCTCATTAAATAGTTAACAATAAATCCAAGAAACATATCTAACTTGTGACTCATTAGCAACTAGGATAACAGCTGAAGTATCGGATGAGCTCTCAGCTATCTATTTTCGAATATCAAATATGGCTTGATTGTGATGATTGACATCCACATGACAGAACAAACCAATGCAAAAACATGTTTAGATAAGAAAATGAATGACATTGAATAACCGGTGCCTTAAACTTATGCCTTATCAATCAAAATTTGATGCTTTTAATTGTTTCTCCGTTGGTATCACACTGCATGTTATTTTACTCAGTAATGCTTTTTACCCGCCGCTAAACTTACGTGCAGCGGAAAACACAGTTTCTGTATGCTTTGGGATGCATCTCCTGCTAGGATCTTTATCATTGTGCTCATGATTCACATTTTGGTAATGGATAATTGTATTTTTCTTCCCATAACTATCACTATCGACTAATTGCACACACCAGGGTTGTAACCGGTTGCCGGTTGACCGGTACCGGTTGGGTTGGGCTGTGTTGGGTTGAAGTTTTGCCAACCGGCCAACCGGCACCGGTTGAAAAACCGGTCGAGGATCATCGAACAAGTTTTCAGATTTTTGAAAAATGATTGAACATATTCAAAATTGAATGAATATTAAATAATTTTTGTGGTCAGATCAGCTTGCTATATGATGCTTCATTAAGTATGCAGAGGGACAATCATGCAAGTACGGTGACACGTTGAAGTATGTTCAAACTCCTTTAGAACAAATTTTGACACTGTTCTTCATGATGGATTTTCTTCGACAGAAACAGAGTGCGAATCTTTTCGTTGTTTTAACTCAGCTGTACACGACCTTATTTCATACATCCATCGTTCAGGAATCTCTCAAGAGTCATTCCCAATCAAAATCAAGCGCTACAGTCGTACGAGGCCATGGCGATCGTACTACTCAGTTCACAATGCAATTGCGCGCTCATTTGCCTGTCTTCAGGAATCTTTGTCTTCGGTTGGCCAAATCCATCGACTGAGCAATATTTCATGTGATTTGTGTACAGCAATCGCTGATCATTTCTCTCAGTATCTCTGTGTTTGATTTTCTGGAATCTAGCAATGCACCGACCTTGCAGAATGTACTGCCTTCATACTATCTAGTCAGAGATAAAATTTCTTCAACTGTTATCACCGATTCAATTGTTATATCGACTCTGAAGAAGAACATCAAGAAATCTCTTGATTCAAAATACTGGACGAATATAAATGCAACGCATGTTCTTGCGACTATTTTTGACCGAGGCTTCAGGCAATTGACTTTTATTCCTGAACTCAAAGATCGCGACACATTGCTGAAGGACTCGATGGCTAGTCTTCAAGTGCTTGCAGCAGACGTCTTCACGATCACTGATTCACAAAAAGAAAGACAAGAGGAACAGAAGGAAGAGAAGCAGCCAAGGATTGCCACTGAAATCAATAATACCGAAATTGACCCATTCGCCTCCATGAGACGCAGTACATCAAATGTTGAGTGTGCTCACAAGAATATATCTGACAAAGTGAAATACGAGCTTCAGCGTTACACCAAAAGTGAGCGAATAACTTCAGATTCAAGGAATCCTTTGATTTTTTGGCAGCGAGAGCGTGATGCATTTCCACTATTGTCACAGATAAGCCGTCGGATTTTTGTGGCCCTAGCATCAAGCAAAGAAAGTGAGCGACATTTTTTAATCGCTAGAAAAATAGCTTCCTCCGATCGATCTCTATTATCGGCAAGTAGTGTTGAAACTTTGGTTGTGCTAAAAGAAGCTCAAACTAATAGTCTTTGGTAGCTGACATGAATAGTACAGAATCATAGAGTCAGTTGTGAATCAGTTTTCTTGTTTATTCATAGAATTCTTATGAATTAATTTTGTAATTATAACTTAGTCTGACATGAGCACGTTTTTGCAATGCCAAATCTCCTACATGATGAGGATTGATCAATCACTGAATCTGCAAATGCTAGACACACTTTTTAATTGCTTCATTCAAGGATTTATATAATAAATTGAAAAGATAATTGTAATGCCTTACTAATATAACTGCCAATGCCTCAGAAGTGTCATTGGAAGTCGACAGGAAGGGCATCTGGACTAAAATGCACCACATCGCTTCAAGCAAAGTCTGACTGATGTCAGCATCGTCCAAGCTCCCAGCAGGGAGAAAGGGGACGCAAAATTTGCGAAAGATGCATTACTGCATAGGCCTATAAATACTACTATAGTTGCATTTATATTGTGCATGTAGGCCCATGCAGTAGCAGTTTTGTATACAAAAACAGAGGGGATCTTTGTGCATTATCTATATACACGCATGTGAGTAAAGACATGTCAATAGAAAATTGCCGGTCGACCGGCCGGTTGGGTTGAGATTTTCCACACCGGTTGCCGGTTGGGTTGGGTCGAGCAAAGCCTGACCGGTTACAACCCTGGCACACACTGACTTAACAATCGACCATGTATTGGGTCTTTACACCTAATGACTCCAATTCACCAATTGATGCAAGATTAGCACTATTGACTATTGTTTTAAGAATGCGACTAAAACCTATCTTTCCGATTGAAAGATCGACATCTTCTGCGTCAGCCAAGTGACTTAATAAACGTCATTTTGTTAAATTTTCCTGCCTGTTATGACTACGATATTCTAGGCATAACGGCATCAAGCTTTGCGGTTTGCAGTCAAAATGCATGCGCACTTTGTGTATTGCACAAATTATAGTCAAACGCTATTCTTTCATAATAGTTGAGTCGGAAAGAGTCAGGTTTTTAAAGATCTTAATTATTATTTTTCTTATGTACAAAATTTTTCGATCGCCATCCAGCAATCATCTTCAGGTACAAAAGATTAGAAGTTTAAACTATGAGGAATTTGAAAATGATATTTACAATGAGATGACATGATATGAAGGAATGTAGATATGAACAGGTTGTACTGGATTACACATCTTTACCAGTAGCAAAAATAAATTGACCTGACAGGATGGATGAATTCTATGTTAGATGATGTAGTGAAGAAATTAGAAAGTTATTAGTAAAAAAGGAAATCACGGTAGCTGTCAAGTTCTGTTCTACTATTTATGGTTGGTTTATATTTGTTAATGATGAATGCTTCACGTAATCTCAAATTTTTGTTGTCATGATCGTGGGCCAGAATGTCAATATTGATGTCCGAATGTTGTACTTTGCACGTTTGAATATGTTTAAACACGGAAGATGAAGGGCTTGTGGTATGTTCCTTGAAGCGGGCGTGGAGAGGTCGTATGGTACTGCCAATATAAAATTGATCACATTTGTTACAGTGGATCTTGTAGATAATGTTTTTTCGGTTGAATAATTCTTTGTTTCTCATTTTACAGTTAGCAAGAGAGCATAGTTGTGTTGTACCTACTTCATTTCGTTTCAGTTGTTGACGAAGTGTTTTATTGCGTGCTTATTTTTGTGCTTCATGCGTGTTGGTTCGTCTGAGCATCGATCAGAAATTCTCTTCTTTTCGTTTATAATGAAGTTAATTTTAGTCTTAGTTGGCATGTGAGAATCAGAGTGTACAAAAATGTTCTTTTTAGCTGCTTTTTGTAGAATTCAAATCGTGCTTCATTGGATGAAGATATTGTTACTGTAAAATCAATTAATCTTTCACTATTAATTAAGTAAAATGCTATTCTTTCACTTGATAGTCAATATTCCATATTTAGTCAACGATGATCAGTAAGATGAAATATCGTGTTCTTCTGATATCCGGCAACTACAACTTCCTCTCTTTTTCGTTTTCACTTAACTGATATTTTCCTCCATGTCTGACTAGAGTCAAAACGGCCGTCTTGAGTAGAAATGAATTGCAGCTTTCAGTCTAGGTGCTATATATCTAGGAAAGAGGTGCAAGAGAATGACTGTAGTCAGGCAGAACAAGATCAGTGGTTGTGTTGAGGTCTCTATATCTCCCCATGTTCGATTATTGAACAAATGAAACAATTCAAACAGCAACTTAGAGTTTGAAGTCAATGCATTTTTGAACAGTGACCTCTTCAACGTCGTCAGCGATAGTGCCCTGGTCCACACCAATCTCGAACCTGAAACATTTGCGACCTAATTTTCATTAAACAACACAAAGCAAGTTAGTTAATCAGGGAAAATCAAGCTAAATTACAACCTAACCACTTCCTCACATATGAAGTGCATGTATCAATTTGTCAACGTCTGACGATGACTTAAATTTCCTGACTGATCTGGGAAGCTTGTTCCGTGTCATGGCACCAAAGGATCAGTGGCATTGATCAGTATTCTTCTATTCCGAAGTCCGTCAGCGTCATGTCATTTACTAGGGAAACCACTAGAAGTTTAGGAGAGACCTGAGAGGATTTTTTCCAACTTTGACGAAGCATTGAGGCATCAGGATGTCTAAATCATCAGGGACATCTATGAATAATATAAGATATCTAAGGGACGTTTTATGGCTACTTTTGTCACAGCGATGAACGAATGTTTTCATATTCACCGACGGAATTCATACCGATTTCGGAATCAACTCAAATCCTTATCAATGCTGTTCCTGAATTACCCAATACGGTAGGACCTTAAAATTGTGGAAAGTCACCAATCACCACCGCCTGGTTTGCTTTTTATTCAATATGATCTTCGGACTTTATGAATCACTGACATCATAATAACATTTAATTTGTTCGTCGGAGTTTGATTATAAATTGAAGGCCTCCTCCCAGATGATGCTCTATCACCACGAGATGTGTAATAAGAGATAAAAATATAGTGACATCGGTAACCACTCACTACGAGGAGGCGCACTTGGAAAGACAACGCTGGTTGCTCTTTTCCATCTAAATCTTGATAAAGGATCTTCCGAAGGAATGGACATTCAAACGACGCTTCCTTAACTTTTAGCATTTTCATTTGTTCTACCAATCAATTTATAAATTTTTAACGTTTCAATTTGTTGTTTGTCCGTTTCTGATTGCATCACTGGTAGATTTTCTTTGAATTTTAATCATGTCTTTTACGTGTAGCCTATAACAATGAATAAGGCATGGGACATATTGCTGCAATGATTGTATTAGCAAGTAAAATCATTACTGATCAGTTATCACTTAATCCATGACTGCTTTTAGCAAAGGAAATAGATTATCAAAAATAATTCCAGAAAGAGTCCACAATTCTCCGAAAAAGCACTACTGAATCGATTTTCGAAAAGCATGTATAAAATGTACAGAATCCACACCAATAGCCATTGATGCTGCGTGCCTTAGGTGAACAATTTCAATCACTAGCAGTTGATATTGCAGCTGTTACTGACAATTGCTTATTATTGCGGGAGTTTTGTAATTCTATAGTCACTTCTTGACTGGGTCCAGAATCTTCTTTCAATAGATTCCCTATATGAATGAGCGTATTAGAGTACTGGATAATTGTTTACAACTTGTTTCACGGTTTTATCCAGATGTGCACAAACAACCGTCATAAATCAAGTTTATCGAAGTTTCTGGCCTCCAGTCCAGGACATGGTATGGGAGTTGAACGTCCCTTTGATATCTTACATTAATCATAAATGTCCCTGGAATTATAATGATGCAGCAAATGCATACCAACGATGTAGATATTTGCGTCACCTGAAACACCTGGACAGTCGATGTGTCAAAAAAAACTTTGTCGATCCTGAAGAGATCGAGGTCTAGTGCAAGCATCACAGACCACCAGTGATTTTGTTTATCCCTCTTCGTTTGAGATTATTTCATTAGAGATACAGATAACATGAACTTTTAGGTACGTAGGACATTTTTTTGCATCAGTTTGTATTTCAATGCCAAATATAGAATTTTTTTGACTGAAAGCTGAAATTCATTTATACACTAGACGGCCGGTTTGACTCAATAGCTGTCGATGGTGGAAAGCAATTAGTCAAGTGAAAACGAAGTGCATAAAGAAAAGTAAGTTGAAGTTTCTGGAAATCGGAAGAACATGGGGTTGCAACGAACTTATCATCGTTATCACTGAATATGGAATATTTGCTATATCAAATCTGACGATTATATGCGGAAAGCCTTGGCGGAGCGTACCGCATTCAGTGTACGGATGTGGCATGGAAACAAGCGCAGCTCGCCATTCGGAACACGCTGGTGCTGCATTTATTTGTTCTTTCTTTAAGTCTGGTTTAGAGCCTACAACTAATTGTAAAGCACCAATGAGACACATAAACTTGCGCGTTTCTTCGAGTGATAGTGTTGATTTTGATACTTTAAAAGACTTGGATTTAAAATCCGTCCAACATCGCTTTTCAATGAAAATTGAAAAAGAATCGAAACGACTGCTATTACAGAATTCAACCACAGCGGACATGGTACGTTTAGAAAACATATCTGCTCCTCATGCGTCCGATTGGCTGTTCCTTCACCTGGTCTCGGATTGACTTTGCAACCAAATGAAATGAGTGTAGCAGTCCAAATGGTGGTTAGGACTTCCCTTGAACCAACCTGGCAAAAACTCTCCTTTTCATCAATCTACAACAATGGATCCTATGCCCTAACGTGCAGGAATGGAGGTGATGTTGTCACACGACACAATAACATTCGGAATGTATTATATGATTGCTGCAATCGGCCCTCCTTCGACCTCAGTTGGAAAAGGGAAATGGCCTCGGAAATGAAAGTCCGGAAACTCGTCCAGCTGATATCTGCATCCCAGACTGGTCTCTTGGGAAGCCAGCAGCACTGGATGTAACTGTCACTCATCCGCTCAACATGACACATTTAACTGGAGCGAGTTTGGCAGTTCAACATGTCACATCCGCAGCGGCTGACAAGAAATACGGACAAAATGGGGCGAAATGTCGCGAGCTTGGGTGGCTGTGCCTACCTTTTGTAATAACAGCATATGGCGGTTTGGGTGACGAAGCGATGAGTTTTGTTGTGCGATTGTCTCGCCGCTTAGCTATTCAAATGGGAGCCAATTTATCTGACACGGTTATGTCTGTTTGCGGTCGGATATCAATGGCCCTCGACAGAAGTAATGCACAAAGCATTGTCAAGCGCCTTGAGACGTCGATCGGTCGGTCGGAGATTGAGGCTACATGTTTCCAGTAACTTTTTTTCCCTTTTCTAAGACGTTTCTCATTCACTTACCTTTTGTATACTATTTTGCAAATCCCTGTCGATCACTGTTATTTCTTTTATCAAATCAAGCAATGGTTTGACAGTACGAAGTGAGCAAGCTTGTGGTCTATAGAAAAGTTTCAGGAACAACAGCTAAAAAGTCCACATCGGTCATCTAAAACGTGGTACATTTGGGTGTGAAAATAATTCGAAGACGCCGATTCAACTGAATAGAGAGAGCTCTATGAATCTCTATGAGAAATCAATGAGTGTGATACGATAAAAAAAGCATTTCGTCCAAATTTTGGTGAAATTTTAACATACAAAAGAAACTTATATACTTTATTACAAATCAGATATTTCAAAGATAAAGACATTTGATCAGTCACTATTTCGGTAATCGTCGACGATGTAACTTTACAAAATTGAACAATTGTAACATTGTTCCTGATTCAGTAATTTTCGCATTTTGACACTTTACAATAAAGGTTTTAATCGTTTAAATCGAAGAATTCACTTGAGGTCATGAGGTTGGGTTGCAAATATGCCCAAAAAATGATGAAATCATTCCCGATTAGATCAGATGTTTGGAAGCTTGAACTCTTTAATCGAGCAAGTTAAACTGTTGAGAAAAGTAAAATTTGAAACTTCTTCTAAGATGATGGTAATTGAGCAGATTAATACGTGTATAGCCTTCATCCTGCAACTTTTTGTAAGATCCGCTGTTGTTGTCATTCCAGTCTACGAGTTGTGCATCTCATAAAGCGAATCAAATAAAAAATCTCCGAGAGATAGCAGTACCAAACCATGATGCCGTCATACCTCCCTTTATTTCTCTTGCTAATATTAAAGAGGCAATTCTTTTGTGAAGTAAATTAGCCAAAGAACCTGATTAATAATTTGTGGAATATACGAGAGGCGTGAATGTCCCCTTCTCTACTTCCAAAATTCTCTCTTCCTACTGCCGCATCTTTTCATTCTCGTGTTCTTTATACAATGTTGCAGGGAGGATTTGTTATTCTTGCACAAATAAATGACGTCCCATTCTCCCCCAACAGCCCTCTTGCAGTACTATTTAACCTCGCCTGGTCGTCAGTATTACCACTTTTGATGAAGTCATATGATTCAATTGGTAATAATTTATGCTCAATGCGAACATCTTTACAGACTTCACTCAAAAGACTTTTTTTCACTCCGTGTCAAAAATAATATTGTGCCGAAGATTGACAAAACCACCAATTTTGCACCTATGAGCATGATTTAAATCATTTTTCTTACCACAAACACAATTCGTCGATAAAAAGATAACCGGCCAGTTGTAGCGCAATTTGATCGCATCTTGGAATTCCTTTTTGTTTAGAGAATATCCCAATGTTTCTATGGGTAATGATGTTGACCATGAATTAGAGCCTTTCTCTTTTGCAAAAGTCAATGCCTTCTTCTTCTCATCGGCATCAAGATTCATGATATAGTCATGTGTTATTCATTGAAATAAGTTTCTTCTTCTCTTTTCACATGTGCGATGCACCTCTTATTTCCGTTCTGTTAAGTCGATCTACCAGTAGATTGTTTTCCTGGTCATAAATTACATTTGCCAAACATTCTGTAATTTTCACCTTACACTCGCGTTTTGAAATTCTATAAGGATCAGCATTTCCCAGACACCTGCATTTCTGAAGGGATGAATTTCTGACGTATAACTTCTTCCAACCTCTGAAACTTATTACTGATGTCATCAATTGTTTGTTGCGCAAAGGTCCTCCTGTGACAGAGACCTTATGTGCATTCTGAAAAAGCAGCTTGTGGATCTTCAGACGCTATATCACTGAGATATTCAATGTCTTTAATCCATGTCTCGATCTTCGAATCAACATATGAATATTTGAATTCATCACTTCGTATCACTGCACCTTTCATTCTAATCGTCATGCATTCATTAGATGTTCCAGGAAGTGATTTTGCTTTTTTGCAATCGAAATGGGAATGTGCCTGTCCTTTCTTTGATAAATCAAACCAACCGTGTCTACTTTATGAGTGTCACTAGCTAGTATTTCGTATTTTCACTGTCCAAAAGAATAAAGTAGTAAAAAGCTTTCCACTAAAAAGCGATGACAATAACCAAGTTCATTCTAATTCATTTGCTTGATTTGATATAGCAAATATTCCATATTCAGTGATAACGATGATAAGTTAGTTGCAACCCCATGTTCTTCCGATTTCCAGAAACTTCAACTTACTTTTCTTTATGCACTTCGTTTTCACTTGACTAATTGCTTTCCACCATCGACAGCTATTGAGTCAAACCGGCCGTCTAGTGTATAAATGAATTTCAGCTTTCAGTCCAGGTGTTATATATCTAGGAGTCCATGCCTAAGGCTGATAGCCCACTGCCATGGATTCCACTGCCATAGAGTTGTACGTTCCGGTAGCAATAAACAGTAGATATCTTAGTAGTCCATGATTATACCAACTTGGTGTTACTTGCGAATAGCTCGCTAACTGAATGCAGCATGGTTGTGATTTGTCATTTATTCATTTACTTCGCAAACATTCGTCGTTACATCGGAAAAGCATATATCAGCGGAATCCTTATATTGTCCTCTCTCCTGGTGCTCAGAATAATTCTCATTGTAGATACAATTTCTCATTGTCATTCAGAAAAATGCTTCAATCATTCATATTTGCGGATTTTGTATTCAATAACGGCGGACTCAGTGAGTTCTCATCAGGAGCTTTCTTTTTGGAAGTCACTTGATATATTTCGCGAAAATTGTATCAATAACTCTGATCAAGCTGAGCAGTAACCCCATTGCAGGCGCAAGTGCAAAATGTGAAACGATGAGTCATCATGCTGACTCAGCCCCCCCCCTCTGGAAGGAAGTCGCCAAGGATGTGTTGGGACGAATGGGTCCGTGAGGAGAAAACGGGTCCCTACCCCCCCCTCTGGCGGGAAGGAAGGAGTGTTCGGGTAAGGGTTGGGCAGGAAAATGGTAGGAAAATGTCAGAGTTGGAAAAGTCAGATGTTGGAGGTGTTGGGATGAGAAAGTCCATTTTTCGGGCAGAAGGAGTGCTCGGATGGGAAAACGGAGTGCAGATTCGGACTCTAAGTGAAATTTTGGGTCTAGGAACGTCTTCCCAACTCAATCGGAGAGAAAAAGTTCTGACCCCCCTGTCAAACTTCCAACTTTGGTTGTAGAGATCGTAGAAAGTCGTGCAATAGCTCATTTGAAAGCTGAGAATGAGAAAAATGCAGTGGAAAGCTCAGTTTGGACTAATTTTCTTGGCTTGAGGGAGGAAAATGGTAGGAAAACGTCAGAGTTGGATGTTTTGGGATGAGAAAGTCCATGTTTCGACATGAAGGAGACCTCGGATGGGAAAACGGAGGCCAGATTCGGAATTTTTGGCCAATTTTGGGTTAGGGAGGATGTTTCCAGCGACATCGGAGAGAAAAAAGTTCTGACCCCCACCCCCTCGGCAACGATCTTCCAACTTTGGTTGTAGACATCGTAGAAAGTCGTGCAATAGCTCGTTTGAAAGCTGGGAGTGAGACAAATTCAGTGGAAAACATGGCTTGTTCGCATCTGCCTTCCTTTAGAGGTGAGACGTTATTGAAAATTTGGGACATTGACGAAATAAAAAACGACAGAGTTAGAATGTTTATGAAAATCGCTCTAGCGGGTGAAGCAAGCCTCGGACGGGAAAACAGAGACCAGATTTGGAATCAGCGTTAAATTCTGCTTTGGCATGGTAAACTTGGAAGCCATCGGAGAGAAAAAATTTTTCATCATTTTTCCGAAAAACGAGCTAGAATTTTTGCCATGGCTGTGGGCTGTAGAGCCAAAACGATGGGAAATGGAGGGCAGATTCGGATTCAGCGTCAAATTCTACATGGAAATGGTGAATTTCTAGCTCCATCGGAGCACAGGAACCGGAGATAGACGGGTTTTTAGTGTTTGGATGATGGGTATTACGTCATCAGCTGATCGCCACACACTATATAAGCGGGAACCGACAGAGACTTTTCATTTAGAGGAGAGCGATTGTCAAAGGTAGGTCGTCTCTCTGAGCTCCGATGATAGCTTCGGACATTCCAAATTCCGGGTTTCTGTAAGAAACCGACTTAGAAAATTTCATTGCTGAAGTCAGCTAAGGCGTCAGACTTACGAGATTCGTCAGGAGATGGCCTTCGTCTCCAGGCCATAAAAGACTCCAAAACTTTAAAGGCTTGTAACTTTGCTTCTACAAGTCCGTTTGACTTGATTCAAAAAAGGTTCGGTCGCTATTGTCCTGCTCTAAGTGATGGACTACTTATAAAATTTCATAAGTAGTGCTAAAAAGTTGAAAATTTTAAATTCACTAGTTTTGGAGGTTTTATGGGGTTTTCGACCCTGCTGAAGTCAATGAAAGGATTTTTAATGATGTCTGAGCCAGTTTTCTCATGGTATAAGCAGCTTTTCACTGAAAGCGAGCAAGACACGGAGAGTTTTGCTGTAATATTCCACTGACAGGGTGTTCCTTCGGGACGGCGGACGATGGCGTAGTGATAAGTGTGGCAAGGGAGTGTGTCATAGTTTAGACCGAAACCGCTGGGGCAACTCATGTCTCATGTTGGGCATTTGACACAGTTCTCAACGTAGCACTTTGAACGCCAATCGGTTGAGTCTTAGCTATCTTGTCATGGGTGGCCTCTAAACATCTCCATTGCAAAACGCTGGTGAATCAAGCTCTCTACGGCTTGCTATCAAGCTGATCAAAGCAACGACTTGGGATGTTTCCTCTTGTAAATAACTCCACCGATTTTTATGTCAAAATCGGGGCCCGGATACCAACACAGTGACATGACGCACGCTCTGTCCGCCCGAGGTTGGATTTGTGGGTCGAGGCCTTGGAGCTGGGATAAGATCCCCTCTGAGTAATGCCTGTAACGGATTCAAGAGCTTAACACCCAAGCGGTTGCTGGCTTGCTATCAGGCCTTCTTCGTCTAGCCTCAGTAACTCAGGGTTGGCAACGTCTATCGTTTGTCATTGTAACTTGGTAAAAATGAGAGGGTTACTGCAGGCATTGACGTCAAACCTTTTCGCGTCATAGGGGAATCCGTCTTTGTGTTGGGAGTTGGTAACGAAAAGCTAGGCGACTGCCGATGCCCATACATGGTAAAACTGCTGTTGTCAAGTTAAAAGCATGGCCAAATAAGGAAGGTCTGAATCATGGCTTTGTGCTCGCTGGGTATATAAACCGCGACTTTTCTCTAGTCTTCATTCCTGTTTCAAGTTGCAAGACGAACGGTGAGTGCTCTGACAAGGTTTGCTATCAAACGTTGCAAGCTAGGTCTCTCTAGACTTCGCTTCTATTTCCTAACGAACAGTGAGTGTAGTGACAACGTTTGATATCAAACGTTGCAAGCTAGGCCTCTCATGTAGATGATATTATTCCTTTGAGTTGATTATTATTTTCTCAATCTCACAAACTACTTTATCTCCTTGCAGATGACCGACATCACCATTTTCAAGACAAGTCAGTGCAGTTGTGGTAAAATCTTGCGCTCACACAATATGCATGCGCATAGAGAGAAATTTTTTAATGATGACAATCACCACTTAGGCAAGGTATTTATTATTTGCTATCGCTGTCGAATGATAAAAACCAGTGAGAAGAATAGAGTGGTTGATGGAGCATAAGGCATGCGTAAATGAGAATAAAATTGATGAACATGTATTCGCCATGTTTGCAAATGCAAAGACTTCTGAATATGTTTCCATGAACAGTAATGCTCACAAAGATTTGCTTTTGAGTGACGACAAGGAGGCTGATGAAGCGACAAGGGCTGTGGAAAACCTACTGAAGGCAGTGAATGAAAACAAAGAAAATGAAAATAATAGGAAGGAGATGGAGATTGGAAAGGAGGTGTGTGAAACAGATGAACAGGTTGAAGGGCAATTGATGGCAAACAGTGATGAGGAAAAACATGTAAAAGAAGTAGAGCAGCTTAAGGCTGATTTAGCCATGACATCAGATGAGGATGAGGATCATTGCATAGATTTAGATGCCACTCGAAAGCGGAGAGCTCCTTTGACATCAACCAACAAGCGAATCATGACAACCTGCAGTAAACTGAAACAGCGTCGCTTAAGTAAAAGTGAGGCCTTTCATCCTTCGAAGGATAGGGCCCTTGAAGAAGCGAAGGGGCAGGCGGCATTATATAAGGCTATGTTTGAAGATAGTGAGAAACAGAATAAATCACTACGGGATGAGATGGAACAGCTGTCTCGAACTAGAGAACTAAACATCACCTTGCAGAAAAGCATTGAAAAAGTTACGTGGGAGAAAGATCAAGCGAATGAGGGGAGAAGGATCAATAAAGTAGAGGTTGAGAGGTTGCAGAAAGAGTTGCATATGGTTATGGAGGATAGAAAGGCGAAGGAAGAGGAAATTGGGAATTTAAAAATTGAGAGTCAAAAGTTGAGAGGGGAGAAGACCATGAAGCATGGGCGGTATACTTACGTTACATGTGCCTACTCGCTCACCAGCCCACATCATTCAAGCGCCAATTTTGTTTGAGTGCAATCCATCTGCACCTATACGCTGTTATGAGAATCCGAGTGGAGGAATTTCATGTAATCATCTCATTGTAAAAAGTCAAGGTCCAATAGATGAGATCATACTCAGAGGCAGGCATGAAATAGGTAAGTTATAGGAAATCAAATAACATTATGTTCTCTAATGAATTTTCTTTTTATTTCAGTTGATATCCCCGACTTGTGAGGAAGCAAGCAGCAGTCCCGAGAACGACCCATGGGCTCTTTTAAGGGCCAACCTTCTAATGCAGCTAAAGCGGTCCCAAGCCCGCCACATATCTTCGGATATGGAATGCAGAGGGGAAGAAAAATGATGAATGGAATGAAGGGAGGACATTCATGCGCCACACGCAACACATCACAGATTTCTCTCTTCGCTAGTGAACAAGCTCTTGTCAGTGTCGTACAAAAGTTTTACTGCAGCACAGGTTGATGTATAGTTAGAAAAGTTTGATCATGAACGTTTTATTCGTAAGTCTAGTCAGAAACTGTATCATGGTTTGTGAAAGTAAAGTTTGATCATGACGCTTATTCGTAAGTCTAGTCAGAAAGTGTATCATGGTTTGCAAAGTTAGTGTAGTCAAATAATATTACCGCGACACCCGTTTGAGAAAGTAAAGTTTGATCATTGAAGTTGTATTCGTAAGTCTAGTTAGAAACTTTATCATGTTGTACAAAGGTTTTACTGCAACACAGGTTGATGTATAGTTAGAAAAGTTTGATCATTGAAGTTGTATTCGCAAGTCTAGTCAGAAAGTGTATCATGGTTTGTAAAAGTTTTACTGCAGCACAGGTTGATGTATAGTTAGAAAAGTTTGATCATGATGTTTTATGAAACACACATGTCATGAAATGCAAGCGTTAGTGTAGTCAAATAATTTACCGCGACGCACGTTTGTGAAAATAAAGTTTGATCATTGACGTTGTATGAGTGACCGAACTCATCACAGCACTAGAAAGTTTTAGAAGGTTTTACTGCAGTGTAGATTGTCTTGTAACTTACTTTCACAGTGTTAGAAAGTTTTATTGGACAGTTGCGAAATGTTTCCTTATTAGAAAATTCAAACTTCATGACTGTTAGATTAGCTTCATCAGGTTTACTAAAAGCAGTTTTCTACTGCAATGAGAGTTTAGAATGTTATATGAAAACAGTGTTCACCACAGCGCTAGAAAGTTTAACACAACACAAGTGCCATGAAAAAATATTTTATTTGGTCTTTGATTTAACATCATTGAAACCCACTTTACTAATAGCAATGACAATATTGTTTATTTTATTCAGAAGCAAATGATCGCCGTAACCATGAAAGTTGTCCATACGAGGAATAATCTTCCGCAGATGTCGTGTATAAAACTCAGAAGCATCAGTAACATATTCTTGTCCATAGGAAGGAAATTGAAAATCAACACTTTCCGCTACTTCACCTTGTGGAAAATGAATGTAATTGACATGTGCAATTAAATGAGCCTTGATGATACTGCCTTTGAAATAAGATATCAACTCTGTAAATATTTCTCGTGTGTAGTCTAAACATGCTTCCAATTCTGTCTCCTCCCTTTGAAACTCAAGGATGTAATCTTGTATTAAGCCTCCGAAGCTCTCTTGATGAAAACGAATCGTGCAATCGTCATGTTTCAATGTATTGACTTCAGGTGCCATGGTTGAGTCTATTGCTAAACAACATTTTTGCCTAACACGATTTCAATAACGCGTTACAAATGTGCGTGTGCACATCGGGAACTCTAGCTCGTCTGTGATTGGACGAGAGGTCAGATCCATTCACCGCTTAGGAAAATCTTATAAAAGGGAGTGCACCAGCTCTGCTCTTCACATTTATCTTTCACAAGGTGAGTGTCGGTGAGCTCCTGCTATCAGGTTGTTTTCATGTAGTCTCTTGCTATCACATCTTCTGCTCATAAAACATATCACCGCTGTAATACCTCCTTTGCTCGAGCGTTCCTTCGGGACGGCGGGTGCTGCCGTAGAGGGATTGCGTTGCACGGGTTGTTCGTCGTTTGTTAGACCGAAACCTCTGAACCGTTGCTCATGTTGGGCGTTCGACTTCATACTCAACGTGACGCTTTCTCTCGCCAGCTCAGAGTACTTTAGCCATTCGACAAAGGTTAGTCTTTATGATATGGAGTAGAGTGAAATGTAATTCATTAGATGTCACTTCAATGATTGTTCCCATGATAAACGTTGACTGGGCAAATGAAACGATTCTCATCTTTCCTTTTCAGTGATTGAAATCTGCTGACGTAATCTGCAATCAACTATCCGCCATGGAGTTTACAAAAATTGAAAATTATCGCATTGCTGCTGAGATGGAGAAGGCTACCATCGAGCAATGTAAGTATTTGTATCAAGATTGACTCTATTACTAACATCATTAGGGTAGACATCCTCATTAAAATCAAGAGCCCTTCCCTTATTTTTTCATGTTTAAACCGAATCCAAATTTTACCTCTGCTCATCTTTGCTGTCATTCTTTTTCAGTGCATGAATGCATTCGTAATGGGGAACCCGTCCCCCAAGGAGCAATCGGGCAAGCTTACGAGTGGCTCGGAAAGTGTAAGTATGCTCACCTATGAGAGTTGGAATGTCATGTTTTAGCTTTTCTGTATCCGTATAGCTTACTCTCCACCATTATTATCTCCGCAACCTCTAATCTCTCTTTCCTCTCTACAAATATGGCGAAGATGAAGAAGTGGGAGGAAGCCGCGAGGCGGAGATTCGAAGAAATTCGAATTTTATTTGAACATAACGCGCAAGGCCGCGTTTTCCACATTCACTACATACTAACTGATAACAATACTTAAGATTTCTCTTTGGTGGTAACACCATCTTTCTTTGATGTGCGACGACGTTTAGGTTTAGTGACAGGTTCTTGACATTCTTTGACACAAGAATCAATGACTTTTTCAATGTGATCAAGACCTGTTAACTCAGGTTGATGATGAATTTGAGCAATACGCAAATTGAGAGAAATCAGATTACCGTCAGATTGATGAGGTCCCACATAAACAGCAGGCACCTCAATACGAAAGGAATAAAAGCCTGCACCTAGCGTTGACAATTCTGTTTCAACTGACTGTTCAACTGTCACTCCTGAAGTGACTTAACAATACTTGCTTTGTAAAATGAAGCAGCGAGGGCCGCGATACAAAGGTTTATAATATGAAGTTTTCTTTTCTGGCCACAACTGTAATAGTTCAGTAGGAATAAGTGCCTTTTGCCTCACGTCTCCTAAAATGTCAAGCTGCTGACGCAACCAATTATCAATAGGGATACTCAGGTTTTGACCGCAACGATTTACTAGCGTATCCACTTTTGGTAAGTATACCGCCGGCGTTTGAAGATAGAGTCGAACACCGTTGTAGCGCACTTGTTTGTAGGTGGGGTAGCCTTGAATTACCTTTTCAATTTTCGGATTCCACCGCTCGAGATGATGAGGATTGAGTGATGCAGCAGTAGGAGTAGGATTCATGGCCATGGCAGTCTGTAACGAAAGAATACCACTAAGTACATTCATGATCAACAGAGAAAAGAAAATCCTTAGCTTAGCAGTGACATATGAGGTGGCCCTTAAGAGGACCTTTTGGAGCGTTCACATGATTTAAAGCTTATCACCAAAGTCTAACTCTTCGTCATCGTCCAGTAAATTAAATGTTTTGGGTTTAGGACCCGAATTCAATTTTAGCTCCTTAAAGGATTTGAAAGTATAACGCCATCTTTGTGGCGGCGGTGTAAAATAGACTTCAACAACGGCCACACTCCTGTTCCTCTGTTCTGAAATGACGGTAAGGTTTAGTCCACACTGTCATGATACTCACTTGGAATGAGGGTTGAATCACAGAAATTGAAACGGAGAATCAGTTGAATGAATCACACGCGCTTTCCCAGTAAAGGGAATGAAATGAAGAGAAAAGGGAAGATGATTGCTTTTATAGGTTCTTGCGAATCCTCATATAACAAATTGTTAGGCATTGAGGATTCCATTTCTCCCCTGACTTCGTTGCGGCACGGTAGAGGAGGCGTGCGAAGGGACTGACTCACGTTTACTTTCCCAACTATCTCAATCCATTCTTTGTCGCAAGAGTGGAATCAGGTTTGACATGATCAAGTATTCAGCGATTCATGGCACTCATTCTCCAACAGGGAGACACTTGGTAACTGCATCGTTTTAGAAAGCGACTAACCTTATGTTAACTTTCTAATTGTAATCATTCTAAACTCTGTTTTCATAAATTTGTGTTGCAGTATTACTTTTGTGAAACAACATGATCAAACTTAACTTTCACAAACGTGTGTTGTGCTATAACTTTGTTTTCACAAACTTGAGTTTCGTAAACTTTCTGACTACATTATCATTTCATCAACTTGTGTTTCATAAACTTTCAGACTACATTATCATTTCATAAACTTCTGTTTCATAAAACGTCATGATCATACTTTGTAAATATACACCAACCTGTGTCGCAGTAAAACTTTTGTACAACACGATAAACTTTCTAACTACACAAACGGAATAAACCTGTTCAATAATGAAACTATTTGACTGCACTTGCATTTCATGAAACATGATTAACTTTCTAACTACACAAACGGAATAAACCTATCCAATAATAAAACTATTTCACTACATTCGCATTTGATGAAACATGATAAACTTTCTAACTACACTAACGAATAAAACTTAAACGAAAATCAAACTTTACTTTCACAAACGTGTGTCACGGTAAAACTACTTGACTACAATAACGCTTACATTTCATGACACTTGTGTTTCGTAAACTTTCTGACTACATTATCATTTCATGCACCTGTGTTGTACTAAACTTTCCGACTGCGGTCACAAGAGCTTGTTCACCAGCGAAGAGAGAAATGAGCTTGTGGTTGCGTGTGGCGCATGAATGTCCCTTCCAATTGTTTCCATTTCATTTAGCCTCGGTGATAGAGGCAGTTCCTAAAAGAACTCATGGTTCATTCTCGCATGCATGGCCAACTACCGGGAGACCAGTGCAATGGAGATTCTATGAGGCAACCTCTGGCAGATAGCTAAATGTCCCCCTGGCGGTCAGAGTACAACGTTGAGACGAAATGCAGCCACTTGGAAACATGGCGCAGAGAGGGTTCATACCATTGCCAACGTCCCGTGCAGCACTCATCGCTACGGACTTCACCGCTGTCTCGAAAGAACTCCCACCAACAGGAGGTATGACACCGAAAATCTCCGTGACTTGCACCGTCAATGACATGAAACGTGTCTAAGCCGTTTTTAACTTGGAGAGGGATAGCAAGCCGTGATTTACAAGCGTTTTGCAATGGAGATGTTTAGCAACCACCCATGACAAGATACCTACGACTCAATCGATTGGCGTTCAAAGTGCTACGTTGAGAACTGTGTCAAATGTCCAACATGAGTTGCCCCTGAGGTTTCGGTCTAAAATATGACACACTCCCTTGCCACACTATCACTACGGCATCATCCGCCGTCCCGAAGGATCAGCGAAACTCTCCGTACCATGCTCGCTTTGAGTGAAGAACCGCTTGTATAATGCAAAGACACGAGAAGACTTGCTCGTACACACTTATACATGCCTTCATTGACTTCAGCAGGGTCGAAAACCCCAGAAAACCTCCAAAAATAACGAATTTAAATTCATCTTTTTAGCACTACTTATGAAATTTTATAAGTAGTCTGTAAAAATAGGTCTGATCAATAGCTATCACATGCAATTCGAATCAACTCAATCGGTGCACTAGAACCGAAGATACACCGTTTATAAGTATTTGACCTATTTGACCAAAGTGATCACAAGCCGTAGTCTGGCTAACCTATAAGTCTGACACCTTAGCTGATATCAGCAATGAAATTTTCTAAGTCCAACAGAAATCTGATTTTGGAATTTCCGATGCTATCATCAGAGCTCTGGAGAGACGACCTACCTCTGACAATCTCTCGTCTTAATGAAATTTTTCATTCGGTTCCCAGCTTATATAGGATTCGTGCATCAGCTGATGTGGCCTTTGTTCTCTTTTCCAAACTTTAAACGCTTCTATCTCTGGTTCTAGAGCTCCGATTGGCTTCAAATTTTGACAGTCACGTTTTCTCACTCTCCTTTCATTTAAGCCATCCCTCGGCTCTCTACGATCACCAGAAGCCGATTTGAAAAAACTTGGTAGAGTTGAAAAAACGAGTCATTTTTTCAAAGTATCCAAAATCCTGGAAAATGCGTAAAAATTCGATTTTAAACAAGCTCTCATTTCGAAACGAAGCCTTCCACAGATCTGAAAATGTAGGATCCTAGAGACCAAAGTGCTGTGTTTCCACTAAAAGAAACCCGACGTCTTTACTCACTTCCAATCCTCCGCTATTCATCGCCAAAAATCAAAAAATTCGATACATAAAAAATTCGAAAATTTTATTTCACTGCCACGACCCTCAAAGCTCATCTACTCGGGTGTAAAATGTCACGAGGATTCCAAATCTGGTCTCAGATTTCTCATACGATGCCGCGTTCAAAAGTTAGAGCCATTTTCTTAAAATTCTAACTCGTTTTTTCGCGATTTTCCAAAAATCAACATTTCGCTCTCAAACCTAAACGAAGGAACGTAGAGACAAGCCGTTTCGTCCAGTGCATTTGTCTCACTCTTAGCTTTCAAACGAGCTATCGCACGACTTTCTACGATCCCTACAAGCCAAGATTGAAGTCACTGTCCAGGGGGAGTCAGAACTTTTTCTCTCTGGTTGTCTTGAAAATCACCCTACCGATGTAAAATGTCATGTAGAATCCGAATCTGGCCTCGGTTTGTCCATGCAAGCACTCCTTCACCCCGAAATATGACCTTTCTTATCCTAAAACATGCAAAACCTGCCCATTCTAACTCTGTCGTTTTTCGGAGATTCCTGACATTTTAAAGTCACTCTCCACTCTAAATCAAGGAAGACTCGGACAAGCGATGCTTTCCACTGCATTTGGCTCAGTCTCAGCTTTCACATGAGCTACGGCACGACTTTCTGCGATCACTCCCACCAAAGTTGGAAGTCTGACAGGAAGGGAGGGGGCCTCAGCACTTTTCTCTCCGATTGAGCTGGAAACCACCTTCTTAACTCAAAATTTCACGTAGAATCCGAATCTGGCCTCGGTTTGTCCTTCCGGACACTCCTTCAGCCCGAAATATGGCCTTTCCAGGGTTACCAAACTTGTCCAGAAAAAAATCCGGACGCTCTAATGTTATGTCATCAGAGTAAATATAAACATTAATTGACTTCTATACTTAACTGTGAATGGAAAATAATCATTATGCATAAGATTGTCATCAATATCATGCGTATCTCTTTTCCTCGTCATTCATAAATGACAGGTGATTTTGAATGAAAAATCGCAGCTTTTATGAACCCGCAATATATTCAATTAACAAATACATCAATAAATCTCAAAAGCCTTGAGAATATTTCACAAATCCTTTTAAAAAATATAGGCAGTACAAAGCTATATAAAAATTGATCAGCGCGTCTATGATTTCGTTAAATGATTGAATCAACAAATCTATGAAAATATACATCAGTGCGCCTATGATTGGCTTATGAATCAACAAATCTATGAAGAATACAACGTTGCATCTGTGATTGCGTTCGCAGCCTAATAAAAAGCCTTCGCTTCGAGTTTGAAATGGGTCATTTCGGCAGACTGCAAATTTTTCAGACATAAACGTTCGGTTCGGTGGCTAATGTCAACGTCTGATGAGTGATTTTCAGGGGCCGTGCTTGATGTTGAAATCTTCGACACGACGATGTCTTCACAGACAGAAGGCAGCACAAATCGTCCGCCTAGAGAAGCCATCATACCACAGATTCTATACACATACTCCGGCCCAATGGGATCGTCTCTCTGTAAAAATAGTTGCATTTCTTGAAATAGGGGAAGTGCTTCCGATAGAAAAAGGAGGTAGATGTCTGTCTTCTTTGATGCAAATGCGCTGGGAAGTCGCTCATACCGATCATTCTTTGCAAATCTGCCAATCCTTTTTTGGGCAAATAGTGGACGAAATAGGTTCGAAGCGCATCATCAGCGTGAGAACTCGATTCACAAAATGAAGTAAGGTCAAAAACCGGTAGAATGCAAAAACCGTAATGAAGTTACGGCAGAATGAATTCTTCTAAACAATACAATTTGCAAACACATTGACAAGTCAAAATATATTTGTGCAAATCCAAGAAGTAAACTGTTATGACAACATCATAGTGCATGTATAAAATTACCCAAATTGGACCCCAGTAGTCTGTGAAAAAAGCAGTTTGCAAAAATGATACGGATGAATCAGCTTTAGTCCAAAGCAAGTAGTTGAATGATTTTAAACGGGTAAAGAAATAACTGACGAACATTAGCATGGATTCGATAAAAATCCGGAAATTTGATGGTTTTGACAAAAAATCCGGACTTCAGCAGATTCTGTCAAAAAATCCGGACAATCCGGACGTCCGGATTTTATCCGGACGTATGGCAACCCTGCTTTCTCATCCCAAAACATCCAAAACCTACACTAACACGATAGGAGAACGACCAACACTTAAGAGCCTCACAGGGGGGGGAGGGAATGGTTTCCTCCAATCGGTCCGATCACCACCATCACATCCTTGGCGACATCCTGACAGGAGGGGGGGCTGAGTCAGCAGCGATGACTCATCGCTGCACATTTGTGCTTCCTTTTGCCATGTGATTACTACTTACATATGCCAAATTAATGATTCATCATGTCAGAATTGAAGGTTTTGCAGTTTTTCTACATTTGTCCGGAAACTTATTGGACGCACCACGTATTTGTTTTAGATGACAATCTGCAAGTTGGAAATGAAAAGCTCTTCTGCGAATTTAGGAAGAAAGTGTCAGTAGCTCTCGGACTAATACTATACAAGTTTAAAATGTTATGCATGCTTTCATCAGTGAGAAGTAACGATAAGAACGACTGACATAGTTCCATGCCTTGCTCAATTCTAAGCAAAGAATTCCTATAATTACCTGAGTAGGCGGCTTCACGACAGCTCGTTTACTTCTTGATGTAGTGGTGGACTGAAAAATAAATGGTGATTTCGATTTCTGATAGCGACAATAAAAACATTACTGAAAGATGTAAGGATTTCCACATAAGGCTATAGTAGAAAATAAAAAAAAATAGTTGCAGAGGATTCTCACCTTTACAACGTAGGGCATCAATACTCACGCCAAAGGGAATCTAAATTTAACTAGCAACCTATTACAAGTTTGAAAATTATTTACATATATTCTACTTAGTACTTCTAACATGTTGCTACTTGTAGTCCAACTTCTATGAAATTACTAAATGAAATAAACGACACAGTTGGTAAAATTAAAAATAAAAGTCATAAAATATCACTGCTAGACAGTTTCTTCATCCACTTTGCTTCTCTTGCTAGCCTTTTTTACATCGTCTTCTTCTAGCTTGACGTTGTTAAAGATCATTTGATGGTTGAGTGTGATTGAACGACATGCTGCATCTGATCCGTCTTATCTCTCACACAGATTTCGAGCCTTCTTCAATGTCATTTCCCACAATGGTTTTTGTTTCACCAACATACTTCCCCATACAAGGGGTCAAAATTCCAGTTTTTTCCAAGTCGATTTATGCAGAATTCCAGGTTTATTATAGCAGTTTTCATACTTAGTAATATTCCAAGTTTTCCGTGTCTGAATGTTCGATGCTGATGACTTTTTATCGATTTTTCAGGTCATTTACAGTCTAAATACACATGTAACCATGCCATTCCATGTAATAGGTTACGAATCGTCATTATCTCTTTTCATCTTTAACATGTTCAATGTCAGTTTTGTAGTTGGAAAGAGTCAGGAGCATTTCATGATGTTATCATTGTAGTTCTTATATACATGAACAAAACTTTTCGACTTGCTTGGATTGGCCCTTTGAATGTAAATACTCTCGATAGATTTTCTCTTTAGCTAATAACATACTAAATTAGGTCTATGTTACTTTTAGTGATATCTCATAATATTTCTAAGTATTTCTTATGTTATGATTCAAGTTTAAAATTTTTATGTACACATAATTTGTACTGGCCGTGATCAAACCTCAGTGCGAAAACTTTGATAGCTTATAAATTTGTTTTTATTTCGTGATTTTGCGCGGAAGAAGGTCCATTACGCCAGATTTTAAACCGAAAAAAATCATCTTACTCCGCGATGGCCACAAAAACATTAGATTTTATAATCAATAGATTCTTTTGTACCCGAAGATGATTGCCGGATAGCAGTCGAAAAATTTTTGTTCATGTATATAACATCATAAAGTACTTCTGACTCTTTCCAAATGAAAAACTGAAAATGACTATAGTCAGGGCCTGTCTCAAAAAATGTTTACTGCCGTTCATCTCTGAGTCTCTGATTGAGGCTTATCATGCATAGGGTTGTAAGACCGTGGAGGCACGGCGGGCCCACAGTGAAAACTTCCCATCTCCATCGGTAAGATGGGAAGTGGAACTGAAAACGCAGCGCGGACTCAAGCCCGAATTTTCTCGAACGGAAATGGATTTCATCAATTTTATCATAATATAGCCCACTGGGCTGCAAGCCCAGTGCCCTACGATGCCTAGGCTGCCTTTCTATGATTCTGTCATATGAGCAGCGGCAACACGACCCAGGAAGACATAGCTTCAAAGCAAACGGTTTAAAAGCAGGTGGTTTAACTGAACTGGAAAGAAACCCATCTAGATAGTAATAACAAGAATATTAGCCACCCCATTGACCTCACTTGGCAAATGAAGGGTTCTAGCTGATCCGGATAAACACCAACTCGGAAAACTTTTCGCATGGAACTAAAACATGCCAGACAGAAAAAAACTTACCACTTATCATCACTAATCAATGACAGCTGTTAAATTTCTAAGTCGATCTTATACTAAGAAACGAATTTCTGTGTGCCCTCTCTAGCATAACCATGAAGACATCGTTCATCCTTTCACACAGAATCAACGTTTTGATAAGTTTAAACATCATGTAATTGCAAGAATTGCTGTCTTTGTGACCTAAGTCGTAACTGCATGATGAAGCGCGAGGATGAATTCGAAAAATGTGTGACTCTTGGAATGATTCACTGTGGACGCAGCGGATGCGTAAATGTTTGTCACGCGATCGACTGGTTTTCGGCACGAATGGTGGACAGAGAGACGGATTGGAGAAGGGGCATCGTCAAAGAAGCGTATTGGACTCAGCAGCGAAGTGGTAGCTACAAGGTGAAGCACATAGAGTAGGGAATTACTAGAGTGGAAACTCAGTCATCAACTAGGTGAAGGAGAAACATTTTACTATCAAATTATACGTCAAACGAAATCTTTTTGAAAAATAATGACTTTGATGTCGTGAAATCAGTGAAAGAAGCGATCATATTTGTTTAAATGCTTGACCGTTTCAAAATTGTCCTCCATTTTTTAGACTACAACAAATGTCAGCTGTTACTTGCATTAAGATGTGGCGTGACCAGAAAATCAGAATTTGTCAACTGTTCGAGTGCAAATATTTCACCATTCACTTTGTTGTCTAAAAATCTGGTCAGAACATCGATCCAATTTCATGGATGCATAAAATAATTGTTAAGTTCACTTTCAGCTAATTTGCTATTAAATAAGTTTGAACGAGTCATTTGTGTGCGGTATATTAGGAAACTTGTTTCACCCACAGAATTAGATATTTTGTTTATCTGCTTCGGTTTGCTAGAAGTGTGCTTAAAACGAAATTGACGGCACATCGAGGAACCTACTAAATGGGCAAAAAGGAATACCTTATACCTTGCAGAGATAGGAAAAAAAGTCGTGCGTCGATTGCGGATTAATGTGAGTTCCAGCAAAGTGCTTCGATTGCCAAAATTCTTTCAGATTCGTAGAAGTCAGAACATTGCGCACAAGCTTTCTCCATAATTATTGTTGGCTCTTCCGATCATTATTAAAACAAATGTAGCAGGCGTACGAAAATAAGTTCACTTGATGATTTCACCATCGTCTTCTCAGCCAGTCCTCACTGCATAGTGCATACATTGAATCGAATGTTACCAGACGATGTGTGTTTTGGTGTGTGCAAAGTGATATCACAGCACGCACGCATCTCTCAGTGGCTCTGGTGTCCTCTGCTGACAGCTTATTGTTTGCCATTTCCAATAGCAAGTGATACACGAAATATCCATTCGAGAAGGAGTAAGTTGTCTAATTCTGTGATGTGCCATTTCGATATTAAGGTTAGATATGATTCTTCCCTTCTAGGAAACCGAACCGCGCGCAGATGAATCTAATTATGTGGTTTCACCACTAAATTTTATTCACCTCAATAGGTTCTTCAATCGTGCATCTTCATGTATACTTTGACCTTAAAACGTCATCAACAGTGACGTGCGTAATACAATCACTTGTAGAAGTCAGAGATGAAGTTACGTAATCGTGGTTCCTATGGCACGAATAGAAGTCGAGTTAACCATCACAACTATCTTCCATGCCAATGCCTCATTTTCATCGATAAGCGCACACGTGCACACACCGTCATTGACAGCCATTGAAACAATTTATAGGTCAGTAACTGCTTCATGTTTAACACATCTTCGAATAAGAGTGAGTTCGCAAGGTGAACTAGTGGAAGCAAAGTGACTATCCAAAAACAGCCATCGATGTTCGCAACTGGTTTTGACACCTGCAATCTCAACTCTAAAAGTAAGTTACAAATTACAGCACACTTCATTATTAAACTCTACTTCTTGACGACAAACTACAGTCCGTTTCATAAAAAGTTTTATGAAACAATCTGTATTATAAAAAGGGAATAGTATTGACCTGCATAGGCCTGCCAATACATGTCAATTTATGGACAACAGGCCTATTTGGTTTTAGTGCGAAGCCTTCCTTAGCTTGATGCATATATAATGAAAATGCAATTATGAACACTGCCTGTAATCAACTTGAGGTCTTGATGTCGTTTACTTATTCGCTGACAATGCAACATAATTCTCATCATTAGGCTACTCCCGACAGTTAATTCTGCCTGACCTATCTTATCCAGTTGTATACATGATTATACTAGATGAATTCGCACATCGAGTTGAGTCATTTTATTCCTAATTTTCTTTTTAGCAATAATAACACGTTAGCACTGGCGATGAATAGTAGAACTAAAACATTACCTAACTAAATTTTTCAGCGCTTTAGTATTACGTGGGAATATATTTGGGCACCTTACAAACGAAAACAACGGTGCTGACAAGCGATGGTGATGGACGTCATGCATTTGCGCCACATATTTCAGTTATGTAATGGAGGTGCAATGCTTTTGCGCCACAGATATGCTTGCCTAGTAATGCATTTGCGCCAAAACAAATCATGTATTTGCGCCAGTTTCTTATCAGATGTTTTGTTAATATTGTATATCTGATAGTTGTATGACCAATTGGGATATGACACATTTGTGAAGCCATTTGAGCGATTGACAATGCATTGATACTTAGAGGCAGGAATGCGGAGTCGCAGTTCCGGAGTCCTATCATTTTTGCTGGAGTCGGAGTCGGAGTCCTATCAAATGATAGGACTCCGGCCCATAACTAGACCCGAAATATAATACAAACAAAGGAAGTGAGGAGCCAAGTCGTATGCATCCAACTTAAAGCGACATTTGATAAACTTTCATCGAAAATGATTGATAATTGATACAACAATGATTACTAAAGATAGGTTCAAGTAAGCCTATAATGATCTATGATGTAGGTTACTAGCTTATTTTCAAAAAACTAGGCTTTACATACTTGCCAACCGGAGTCGGAGTCATTATCAAAAGCCGGAGTCCTATCAACCCCCGGAGTCGGAGTCTTATCAAAATGATAGGACTCCGGATCCCTGCTTAGAGGGAATAGATGTATAATTGAAACGTCATCCTAATTGAAAATGTGATGCAATTATACAAACAAGAGCAAATATTTTGCAACATAATACAACAGCTGTCAAATTTGAGAAAGTCAATTGGGTTTTTTCAAGCCCTTAAAGAGAAAGATTCTCAAAATCTTTTCATTGCGAAGAACGATTATGGAAGTGAACACATCAGAGAATTGTTTTATCCACGAAAATTACAAGTTTCGAGAGGGAAGTACATCTAAAGCTGGTACTACCCGATGGAGATGCTGTAAGAAGAATTACTCAGCAACACTATACACCATACATCGTGAAGTGATCAACTTTATTGGTCCACATTCCCATGAGCAACCAAATGTGCAGGCCGATGTTCTGAGACGTGCATGCAAGAGAAAAGCACTAGACCATATTACTTGCAAACCGAGCAAAATTATAAAGAGTGAACATTTTAAAAGTGGCGAAATTCAAATTGAAGCCGGTGATTACAAACACATCCGCGAAGCTATATATCGTGAACGACGAAAGATCCCGTTCTTCCAAAATCACGCGATGAGGTATTTGACTGTTTGAATTCAGTTCCAGTTAAAACTGCCAACGGAGAAGAATTCATGCTTGAACTGGATGCAGATAACTCAATGGTGTTATTCTCTTTTGTAAAGAGAATCTTGAATTTCTATCTTCTTGCGAAGAGATTCTATGCGATGGAACATTTATTTAAATGTGTCCCCAAACATTTCGATCAAATGTACGCTATCGTCGGACATCGTCAAGGATGGTTTGTTCCACTAGTTTTCGCCTTGATGACAGCATGAGGAGATGTACAATCTGATGTGGACCAAATTGAAAGGTCTTTGTGAGAGTGCCGATCTCATTCTACGACCGTCCATTATTATGATGGATTTGAAAAGGCTGCAATGAATTCTGCTTCTTCCGCATTTCCTGCAGCATAACTTAACGGATGCCGATTCCATCTCGCTCAGGCATGGTTTCGCAAAATTCAAAGCCTGGGACTATCGGCTCAGTACAACACCAAGGATTGTGAGGTGTCGAAATGGCTATCATATTTCTTTGGACTTCCATTTCTGCGACCAGATGAAGTCAGCGATTGCTTCACGGATGACTTATTTTCCATAACTCCTAATGATGAAAAATATGAGCAATTCGCCGATTATGTGCTGGTTAACTTCGTAGACAGCAACAGCAAATTTGCCCCGTCTCTTTGGGCACTTGACGACGCTTCCCTTCGAACTAACAATGGGTGTGAATCCTTCAACGGACATTTCAATCAAGAATTTTATTCAATACATCCGACTATATATTCATTCACAGACGTGCTTGTCAAGTACCAAGCCGCTTCATCTGCGAAAATGCAATGTGTTAATCTGGGAAAGGTGTCATATAAAAATAATGCCACGAAAGACAAACAAAATCGGACAATGGGCCTCATTTCTCGTCGTAATGCCGGTGAGATCGAAACATTTACCTTTGTGAAGTTGTTAGGTTATATACACCGAGTTTAGACAGTCCTTCTACAAGGATCAATTTTATTAATCGTGCAATATACTGTATGGCACGTGTAATATATATTGTGTCTTGATTACAATGAATATATTTTTCATTTCGTTGTTACACTCATAATGCGAGATAATGGGCCTAATTAATTTGATTTAATAGTGAATTTGCTAAATTATTCTTATTCTTCATACCGGTACATTTATTATTGGTAGCCAAATAGAATAAAATTACTTTTTAGTTACAAAAGATAGTAGATAATCTTAAGTAATGCGAACGATTTTCTGTGGCTAAATCCTTTTCACATTTGCTGATCAAATTACCGGATGACAGATAACACTAGATTTAGCAGATAACACATTTGGCGCAAATACATCGCATCCAAATTACGTAACTGGAAAATGTGGCCCAAATGCATTGCCAAGTGACGCAAATGCAAAACTCCCATGGTGATAGTTGCTCATAAAAATGTAATACTTTTGCACCATCTGAAAAATTTAGTTAGGTAATGTTCTAGTTCTGCAATTCTTCCACCTTGGCCAATGCTATAATGTTTATTATTGCTAATTATACGTAAACACAAGAAGAAAATGATTTAACTGGATGCATGAAGGTTTTTCTTATGGCAACAGTTTGTACAATAGGATCGTCATTCAATTCGAGCATATCCACAAGTGTTTTTTGTGACTTACTATCAAATTTGAATGGAAAGATTTCTACTTACTACAAACATATGACACCTCCCATTCATTGTAAAGGAACTGCTGTATTCAGTACGTGGACTTAATGTTGAATTGCGATTGACCAAAATTGACTCGTTCAAAAATGAAAAATCGAAGAAGCACCAGACAAGGGAGGTTATTCGAAAGTTGAAAGCTTAGCCTACATTTCTTCATCAAAAAACCTCAGCTAGCACAATTGTTTTATTCATAAATAACTTGCAGCTTTTCTTCTAACACATCTCTAAACTCAATTTTAAAGAAAAATTAGTGATATGGCCCTGAGGCCGAGTCCTCGTACCCGGTTCCATAATATAAAGGGTTCAAAAGAATCTTTTCTTTTGAACCCTTTATTTTAAAGAAAAACTTTGCACAGTGTGCATAATTGATGAAATCCATAATAAATGCCAAAGAAAAAATATAATATAATAAACTATATCAATGATGAAATCCACATATTATGAGGTATGGAGAACCTTCTGGATATTTTAAAAATTGTAGCAATCCAAATTTTGCATTTTCGCATGAAGGCCCATCGTCTGCGAGTGTTTCCGGATTTTACCTTTGAATTCTCATACCTGACATTGTCATTTTTGCGCGTGTAAGCCTAGTTAAGAGTTTCTGAGAAAAATTTGACTATAATTTTCTCTCTCACATCAGCCCAATTTTAAAGATTTGTATTGCATGTCACTTATTGAATGTGTAGGCCTTGATTATAAGAACTAAAGAGAATTTAATTTGACAGAAAAAATTAGGTCGGTTATTCAAGAAGAGTTTGTTATGATTTGTGAAGTATGAGGAGAACGCAGCTCATTTAACAGCTGTGTTGTCTATGTTTTAGCCAGATTTGAGATGTGCACTGAATTCTGAATGAAAAATGAAATCAGTTGGTTCATGAAATTTGAAAATTTTATTGAATTCTACGTATAGGTTGACTTTCTTTTGTGTGAGATCTTTCTAAAAGATAAATTTGTTCCAGGCCAAGAAAATGGATAATCGGTTGCTGAAGGAAACCCACGAAGGAAATCGTCTTGGAAAAATAGTCAAATTCATTCTTTTGGAGACTGGTTTTCATTCTTAAATACAAGTGCCCTGAAGAAAGTGCTACGCGCTCAGACGAACATTGTGTACCTAAACATCCACATTTTAAGTTTATTTAAATATATTTGCTATGTCAATAAAATGCGTACTCAACATAATGCATAATAGATGAGAACTTGGGAGCTAACCAAGACATGAATTCTGATGAATCGTATAAACTACTTCCGGCTAACAGTTCATTGTGTGAAATTATTTTTTACTTATCGATTGGTATAATCATGGTTGCAATTTTTATATAGGTCTATCAACATTAATTGTATAGAAATTAAAATGAATAAGTTTTGCATACATGATCTCAGTTACAGGCTGAAAATTCAAGTAAAATTATAATGCAGCCACAGGGACAATAGTGTGGAATGCTTACACATGTTTTATATCAATTTTTCTGATAAAAACTGTTGCTGAGAAGTCCTCTAAAATAGCATTTTCATGTGTTGCTAATAACGAAAGAAAGAACCGATCTGACGATCTGACGGATATCAATCAAAAAAACACAACACATACTTCGGCCGATCGCCGATCTTACTCTCTCACTCATGATAGTCAAGTTTCAGTAGAAAAAAAAAAAAAATCTCCAGACTTTAACTACAGATCCCCCCCCCCCCCCTTGTGTTGCAGCTAATGTTGTAGTATCCAAATCAACACTCATGCAAAATATGGGACGCTTTGATGATGATATTATTTTTTCATTAGAGTTTCCACTCTATTAATTCTCTACTCAATGGTGAAGCACAGTATCATAAGTCAAGGAGATCTAGATTGCTACAGGAGGCGAAACTCATTTTCAGTGTTTACATAAGTAGGCGGATGACCCCATTTTACGAATTTTTGGATGTTGTTCAAAAAGCATCAAAGCTAGGTCGCTAATTTTGTGTGACATGTAATTTTAACGCATCTTTGATATCCAGTTCAAATTTCATTACTTTTTTTTTGGTTTACGGGAACATCAAAATTATGACCTTTAGTACTTGTTTCTAGAAATTCGAATTTTGTCAATTTCGAAGGAAATGAAACATCTTTATCAGTTCAAATTGCTTTTGGACTAAGTGCATTAGGTTTTAATTACGTCATGAGGACCATGCTCATTCATACACTAATGCAACTATAATGATATAGGGTGTTTAGGAAGTCTGTGCCGGTTTTCATAATGTCATTTTTACCACGGCTGTATTCAGTGGATTGCTAAATGTTTCAGGAAGATGATTAACCCATTGTTGTGTGCTCCACAAAGCCTCTTCCTGTTCGTTCTCTCAAGGATCCACTTAGTCCTCAAGGTCGTTCTTGTCTATCATTTTCAATGTGACTGTGGACACAGTTACATCGGACGTACGGAGAGGACTTTGCGGGTTCGAATGAGAGAACATGCTCCTAGGTGGCTTGAGGATAGAAAGACAAGACCGCGATCTAGAACAGCACCTCAAAGTTCTGTCGCTCGACACATACTTGAATGTGACTCTTTTCAGTACCGTCCACTTTGTACATATTTTATCAACTTGTAAATATCGTTTTTCTTTGCCTGTATTGGACGCACTGAACATAGCTGCGAGGCGACCGTTCGAGGCTAAAGTATCGTTGATTTTTTTCTATGATCATTAAGATAACTCACCTCATCCTCCAGCCCATAATTTGCTCTAGATCATGCAGATGCTGGGCTTTGTTGGCATGTCGGGCGCTGGATGTGGATCTCGACGATCGTTCCTGAGGCTGAATCAATGACTGAACGAAGGCTAAATTTTCTAGTTGTCCTGGAAACAGCCCTTTTAAAAAGAAGTGTTTGGCTTGGTAGCCCGTGATCTTCCTCGAGTTATTTTACCAAATTTTCGCCGTAGCCTTTATCAAGGTAAATGATAAATGGACATCACAAATAGGTTCGAGCAGTTATTTAAATTTCTAGTTACATATAATGTGGACTACATATATCATGGACACCAAGATATATAATAATTTCCTCTCAAATTGACTTGACGCTGACTCCTACATCCAACAACTAACAATTGTCGATTTGAATGGAAAATTATTTGACTAATTCACTACATTCGCACCTAAGTAAAGCTACTAAGCTCTACTAGGCCCTAAAGACGGCTACAAAGGATGAGAGATGCCTGATTCTAAGTCATAGATGTCAAGTTTAATGACTTACTAGGAGGGCCTACATATTCTTTATTGCTATATTAACCAATATGATGACACTGCTTTGTACACCTACTTGTTGTAAATTTGCTTTGTCTTGGTGCTTTATGCACATATGGGAGTAATAAAATAATAACAAAATTTAAATTATAATTATCATTTGTATCTTAATCGCCTTGTGTGTTTTTCATGCTAGTAGCTAAGTCTAAGCTTTCTACGCATGATGGTTTCCTATTTCTTTATTACTTTTCTAAGGTCTATATGCAGTGTTTTCAACTTAAAACATTGTCTACTTATATTTCTAAATCTACGATGCAATAATATAGGAATAATGGCATTTTTTACATTGCTGCTTGCTGTCGGCAGGCAGCAATTGCATTGCCCTGCCGTCATTTTTCAATACTTATAACATAGAAGTTACTGCTAAGATCATAGACTTCTAAACTGTAGAAGGATGTTCTGATACAGGAAGTCTAAGGATATATGTAGATGTATATAAGTAGACAGTGGAAATACCACCACTAACGCGGCCTCTGATTTGCACATTACTTACCTTGAAATCTCATATGGTATTCCTACATTGTATACAAATATGTCTACATGTAAGTTTTTGAATTTTTATTAATTGCTTAAAAGTCTATGTATACTGTCCATTTCATCATTAACCTTGACAAAGTCAACGGCGAAAATATGGTAAAACATTATCTTAGTTTTTGATTTGAAGAATGGCTACTAGGCCTAACACTAATTTTTTTAAAACATGTAGCTCTGCAATGACAGCAAGCTACAAATATTCATCAGGTAGATATTTCTAAACTCCTTATGATGTTGCTCAGAATCGCTGATTCGTGAATGCTCAGATTTATTGATGCAATCCGAATGGTGAGACTGCATACTCGAGAACAGCTCGCAATGGTGAAGCTTTGCCGGTTTATCGCTCATGTCCATACATCAGCTCGGTCACCTGTAGGGAACTTAGGCATTGATATATCAGTTTTCGATGAGGATTTTTCGTCGTATCCTGTTGTGCAACATGGCACATGGCAGTTGTACATCAATCCAAAATCGGAAAAACAGAACACACTAACGCAGTGGCACAAACGAAGAGGTTGAAGGATTGCCGAACGACGCCTTGACTGTTGTATCGCAAATGAATGCAGGCAGTCGCGTGCAAAAATACAGCCAGCCGGTCTTACGTTGCCCCCTATTATATCAATAGACAATAGCAGGATGTCTTGACAACGCCCCCATCGGGTCACCTAAGCATGCAGCTGCGGTGTCGAGTCATATACTCGATCGGTCGATAACTGCAATCATAGCACACGCATGGAGGGACTGGTAAAAATCCTCTTACAACCCTAACATCTCTGTTGTCATCGTCCGCCTACCTATCGTCGCTATGTTGACGAAAAAAAAATGGTTTTATGATCGGTTTTAAAGTATTATTTGGATAATTTCGTTGCACAATATCTAACCCATCATTCATCCTTTTGTCTTGATTTCTAATAATTAAGTAATTTCGGGTATTTCAAATCGATTGATCTACTTTATTTTTGCATACGAAATCATTAATTGCACGTAATACTGATTTTAAAACTAGTATATTGTATACGCCCTTTTGTAAGCATAGAATTTGAGCGAAATAGTACATACGCCTATCATACGTCTTTGTCAAATATTATTTGGTAAATTCATGTTTTTTATGGGGCGTATATCGAAATTTTTCATGACAATTCTTGTATATCAGAATAAGTCAATACATGGGAATCAGTGAAAAAACGATAATTATGGACGTTCATACATGTACATGTACATGCACATTGTACATCCATTACAAATTTCACTGATTGTCACGTACACATGTATGCAAAATGTAAAATGTAAGGGAAAATTAGTTGGATATCACCAGTCAATTCAAATATGGACCACACATCTTGCGTCATTAATGTGGTATTGACTTATATAAACCTCTTATGATCCTGATTCCTAAGTAACAGGCACCGAACCTGAAGCTTACGACATCAAGTCGTCATATTTTGATGATGATATTCTTGGCATGGATTAGTAAACACAAGCAGGTTTGACAACTATTAATTTTTGACCTTGATTGGCAAATTTCAGAGCTGAATACACTGCATCGCTTCGCGACATTTTGAAACCTAGCTGCAAAGACTCATTCACTCCAACTCCAGGATTTTCACCATTTCCCAATTGATACTTTGCAGATCATGATCACTTATTATATTTTCGACATACCGAGATTTTCCAGTCACATGCCATCAATGCACATACTGTACATATTGGCAATATTTGTTGATTATCAAACTCGAGGAAAGTCCGAAACCGAGAGACTCGATAGATATTTCACCTGAAGATAGCCTACACCTGTAGGCTATTGCCTGAAAGGCATTGGTAATGAAATAGCAATCACACCTCTCGTTTTCGGGCTTGCCGCAAGTTTGACAAATAAAATGTCTGGCTCTGCCCCTATTTAGTGAAATGTTTGTTTATGATCGACAGTCATAGATGATGGCCGTCAACTGAGATAGTACTCTCAATATGTCTGGTAAGAGCTCTTGCAACTCTGGATGAAGTTCCCACGTTCTGCCAAGTGATGAGGCTCAAAATAGAGATTTATATTTTTTCATGAGGCGAGAGAGCGAGAGATTTTTGCGAAATGAAATATCGTAGCGGATCATGCTGCATCCCGATATACATGTCACCAAATCAGAAGTGGCGATTAGGATTAATACATTGGAGCTATTTCTCGATTTTTAGACCTGGAATTTGGTTGTTCTACATGATCATGATTCAATTGAAGAAATTTGTCGGTTTTGAATCCTCTGATTTTCAATGATAAGTATCACTAATCCACAAAAGTCTTTCTTTTGTCTGTTGACAGAAACGTTTGTTGACATCATCTTTGTGAAAATGCAATGGCTTGTACAGTAATACTGCGGAAAATTACAGTATTATTTATGTACATGGAATTTTTTATTGAATTTGATTTAAAGTACTCTTGTGTACTCTAAAGTACTCTTCCGACAATAATGTGATTCATTGAATGGAAACATGCGAGCATGAATGTACTTTGTGATCACTTCCTTTATCTTTTGGTAAGGGCCACGCAAACTTGAAACTCTACTTCCATTTTCTACATACTTTTTTTCCATACTTCTAAAAACTCTTACTGTATTCAAGAGGACTGTTCATGCCCACACGTACAACATCTGATTAGTAATGGATTGTTAAATTATAAAATAAGTACTAGCCAGAACTCAGAACCAGCCATATGTATATCTTTGCCGAACTAGCCTCAGATCTGCGAACCAGAAATTTAAGTATGTGATAAAACGTGCTTTATGTCATCAACACCAAAATATTTACTAAAATAAAGAATAAATAATCCAGATGCACATTTATTTATTTAATTTTCAAGAACTCAAAATTGATGCTGTTAATCTGACAGCAGTTTTAACAGTTTTCCAGTTGAATATGACTCGCCAGAGTTCTGCTGGATTAGGAAGTGCTTTTGGTTTCTGGTGCGATCACATTTTCTAGTCTCTTGTTGGGGGTAAGAAACAGTCGTCCAGTAATTCTTCTAGTTATTCTCACAATCTAAGGCGAACTCGACAACAGAAAATTCTTATCGTCCTTTATTTGTAAAAAAGAATCCCCCCTTCAGTATTACAGGCGCATCCATACCTTTATATGTGCATACTTGTACAATAGATCCCATACGTAAAAATTTAAAATGCTATTAATTTAAAATTCTATATTTCATTTTGTCAGTTTCAGAAATTTCAGACACTTCTAAAACGCATACTGCGGAAATGAATACTTAGACCATGATAGTAGCCATGCCTAGCAAATATATTTGTAACACCAGACGAAATCCAAAAAGCGGAAAAGCCTACATATAAGTCTATAACAATTTCACAGATTTAATACTGCAAATACCTACATATCATGGGCTATAGTACCAAAGCGCTTTCAAATAGATCTACTTTTAGACAATTCTACCTCATCTAATAAGTTCCGCAATTTTATTAAATTTCTTGAATGTGCACTCAGTTTAAATCGTCTTTTGCTGTGCAGCGCATTGCATACAATGACGATATAAAGTAGGCCTAGATGACGATACAATAGTAAATGTCGATACGGCATGTAATATTCGGCAACAAGAAAAAACAGTTAATGCCATAATGACTTCAAATGAATGGAGAAATAAGAATGCACATTCAGGCCTACTTACATGTAGCTCAGTACTTCTTTTGGCAACCAAACCATTCTCTGCGAGTGAAGGTAGGTCTACGTAGTGACAAGAGAAAATTTGAAATTTAACACAGGTAACGGTAATCAGCTTGCATGTGTGGTAGGCCTATCAGCAATAACGTTTCAAGATGATGCATCAAATACTTGAATCAAAGCCACGGTTTGGCAAAGGACTACTTCAGTAATATTTTGATATCTAGACTATTTTGGAAGACCAGACTCTAACTAATCTGGAGAAGAAGGCTGGAGGTATTGTACAGTATATTGAAACATATCAGGGACGCTTTGAATTACTTTTCGAATTTAAGTACAGCTTTACATGCATATACTAATCGTAAGATAAGTCAGACTTAAGTCAGTCTTACCTAACTTCCCTACTAATCATGATGAGTTTGCGAATATACTGAACGGTAAATACATTCCTCTATCATTTCTACATCAGGCCGATTAGCTACATAAGCAGTATGCATTGACTTAGGCTTGTAACTTGTATTCGCCTATACATATAAACGAATATCTGCTTGGAAGTCAGCATGAATTTTCGAACCTAAACGTGGCCCAAACTAGACAACGCTTTACAGAAAACTCACCTTAACTAAGGTAGGCAGCCATCAACAATGAATTACGAAATCCTAACACCTATACTACTTTCGAAGCAATGAACAGCACTACCGATACTGACGCACCGAGTCGGACTTGAGGACGATATCAAATTTGGGCATTGCTTGAGCACCGCATGTCACACCATACGACGAATCGCGAAAGTACTTGAGTCGAAAAGACAAATTGAGCTGAAGCGGTTAGGTTCCGATGAATATAACTTAATGACCAACCCATTAAAACCGCTTCAAACGTTTTTTCAATTGTATATAACAAAGCAAAAAATTGTCTTTGATGTAAAGATACGCCCAAATAAATGCCAGTTATACTGTTAAGGAAAGAAAATTTAATTCTATGAATGGGCGTATAAGTTATACGTCTGTTTACAAAATAGAGAATTATTGCAAATTTCTCATTTTTATGCTGACGAAGAGGCGTAAGAAATTACAATTCGTACAGTTTGGGATCATACGCCCTCCCCATGTTTCTGAAACTCATATAAGACTTCAGATTCGAGTCTTGAAAATGTCACCATTGAAAAGAGCGACGCGGAAAACCCCCGAGAATGTTTTCATCTCAAAAAGTCAAATTTTGTTCATACACCCCTCGTCAACATAGCGACGTTATGTAAAAAGAATGAGTGCGCTGAGTGTCAGTTTCGCCTCCTGTTTAACACAGCTGGTAGTAAGAGCTAGTGCTATAAAAATGTATACTGACTACGACCACTCTGAACCCAAACTATCAAATTAAAAAAAAATCAGTGAAGATGCGAGATCAGTGACGAAGATGCTTTAGATTAAGAGTCACAGTTTAGCAAGATGTTGTAATTTAATCAGTGTTCCCATTCCAGTTTTTGATATTTCCTCCGCAGCTGCAAAAAATTTCTGCAGTCTAATTTTGACGAAAAATCCATCAAATCCCAAAACGAGTTGGACCGCTTAGCTACATGCCCAATTCCCATGTGTTCATGATTAGCCAACCTACCTCATGATATTATTAATGTCAGTTTCATGATATTAAGGCTAAACTCATTTTCAACGTGTTGTTTCTCACCCAGCTTCTCACCAATAGTGGTGAGAATGGACCAATATGTCCATGTGGCTATGATTTCAAAGAAAATGGCAGCAACTTTTGGCATATTTCGTGACCGTACCGGAGCAGTTATTTCATCGTAGAATTACGTTTTTGATGTAATTCTATTTGAGTTAAAATCAATTTTATCGCATGAAAGCATGAGTAGTACCACAAATTTCATACCCCAAGGTTATCTTACATATATAGCTATTAAATACATTTCCACGAGATGAATTTTTTGCAGCAAAAAGGTAAAATCGTAGAGATGAGTCGTCAAGGAATACATTCGACTTGGATGCCAACAAATTATTACATAGGGACCTACCTGATGCAGGCTGAGCAGCCAAAAATTTGGTCATTTCATATAGCTCTAACTTAGCCTAAATAATAATAGAATTATTTGAACCAATTATTCTTCGATTATAAAACAGAACGTTACTTCAATGAAATTATGTTTTTGTTATTTATAAAAAGAGTTATTGATGGCATTTGAAATCGCTTTCGCAGTCTCTTGTTCATTTCTTTTTTTCTTTTTCCTTGATAATTCATTTTCTTGTCTCAATTATATAATCTTAGACATTCCCATCAGCATCAAACAGGAGGAATTGGCGTTGACATCCTTCAAAAAGCTAAGATAGGCTATCTGGTATAGTCCATATCTTGATATTGGCCGCCGTACGACATTGAGCGGAAAAGTCGGTTCACAGAGTGAAAATTGGATAAGAGAGAAACTAATTTAGTTTGATTTACCTTGTTGAATTCATTGTGGAATAATTTTCAAACAATTCTTCATTTCATTTATCACTGTATTCACTGTTAAAAAAATTTCCGCAGCAAAAAAATTTCCCTCTGATTTTCCGCAACTGCGGAATTTCCGCAGAGAATGGGAACACTGAATTTAATTTAAGCAGCATTTGTTATATTTATTTGAAGGTTTTAAGCAAAACTGCTAAAATAAAATGTGGCAAAGTGACGTTTCATTGCAAATTTTCACCGTTGAGATCACCGTTCCTTATCAAGCAGATACAATGTTGAAAAGGAAGACATCAAAATTCAAAAATCTGTAATTGATATTCTGTGCATTCCTCCCTGTTATTTTATTGTAGGAGGCAGTAGTGATCTATATCAGCAGTGATCTACATAGTAGTGATCTACATAGATCACTAGTAGATCTACATAGTAGTGATAGTAGTAGTAGTGATCTATATTTTCAATGAATAGAAAGCGAACATCACACTGGTTGCAAATTATACACAGAAGAAAAATTAAAATATCTACAATCGGATTTAGACACGACACGGTCAAAAAAATTCGAAGGATCCAGGAAACGGAAGATACTAAAGTTAAACAACTACCCTAGTGGAGAATCCTGTAAATAATTAGGAAATTAAAAGTCATGAACGAATGAATACAAATTAATACTAACTACATAGAGTAACCTACTCCAGTACAGAGTAGGGACTGAAATACGTATAAAGGCTAGTCGATTCAACTTACTTAAGACGGGAAGGGAGATAAATTAATACTTATAAACAATTTTATTTTACCATTTAAGAACTAAAATAAGAGTTCGTCATGGGCCTGACGAGAAGCTAACTTAAAAATAACAAATGGTGAAAATAAGAAACCTAAAAAACCAAAATTAAGTTTGCTATGCATGGAGTCATCAGGGAGGAACCATGTGGCTGCATGAAGCAAGGTTTCGGCCCCTAACCTCCAACCTATACCACATGGTGGGGCCAGGCCAACCATATCGAATGCACGACATGGAAGGTCTCTCCAAACCTGAGGAAACACAGCAGAACCTAACCGAAAATAAAATTAGGAATTTCTAGGACAAAAGGAGGCACATGAAACTGGAAGAGGTTTCCTTAGCCCAACATGCCAATGATGGATGGCATCTGGCGGGGCGAAAAACAACCAAACTTAAAAACGAGGAACCTATTTTTTGAGAAGGACTTTATGAAAGAATTAACCAGCATATTAGTCTTATAACCCCGTCCTTTGAAGATATCAAAAATGCCCTTAGCTCTTGAAGTGAAGGCGGAAGCATCAGATGAAATGCTGGCGAACCTGATGAGTTGGGCAGCAAAGATGTTTAAGCCAGTGTTCAAAGGCATATTACTCTCGGGGAAAGTATGCAGCACCACTGGGAAGCTGAACTCATCAACCTTATGGTAAACCTCTGTGATGTATTGGCCACCATCTTCGATCCTGATTTTAACATCAAAATAATTACGGCATTTGTTGTTATCTCGGCTTCTGGTAGCTAAGAGATCCATCGGGTAGATTTCAGGAAGGATCTTATCAAAATGTTTGTAGTTGAACACACAAATGTCGTCGACATACCTAGTGGTACGAGAGAGAAGTTTGGCTAAGCCAAATCTCTTACTCGCTAGGAGCCCCCTAACAAACTTAAACTCCCTGTAAGCTAAAAACAGGTCAGCTAAGAGCCTCGAATTCGTCTGAAGACAAGTCCCCCGAAAGTGACATTTAAGTGTTATCCAGGATGAAACTAATAGGATTGAGGAATTGGGTTTTGGACCAGCAGTGATATCCTCTGTATTTTTTATTCGAGAAGAAGGTTCTATAAAAGCCAAAGCAAATACAGTTCTTGGAACTGCTAAAAATTAACTCACATAAGTCTTTCAAAGACTCCTTAACCTGGTCTAAATTAAGATTCGTATAGAGTGTGGAGAAATCATATACTTGTAAGGAGTGGCAATTCAAACCCGACATCCTGTCTAGAAATTCCCCAAAAGAGTTAATGCTCCAGAAGGCGTTCACACCCGAATTATGCTTGATGGAAAGGCAATAACTACTAAACTTGTCCCGGACCAATTGCAAACCTCTGTTCACAAGTATGGCCAAATCTTTGGAAGTGCTGTTCCTGGCACCAGCTATGAATCTGCTCTTATACGGATTCTTGAGCAATTTAGGTATCTAGAAAAGTTTAGGTAAAGCCATAAACTTATCTTTAACCGTTATGCCAAAGGAATCCTTGAGGGCGGTGCGTGCAATGTTCGGCAATTATGTCATTAATGGAAGAAATGATTGGTGCGTAAGTCTGATTACCAACAGCATTGAAACTGCTAAGGTCAAAGCCTAGTTCGTTCAAGAGGACAATGAGGTAATACTTCCTACACACTATGAAAAAAAAATTGTTGGCGGCCTTATCCGCCGCAGTAATGACGTAATTATTCTGAAAGCTTGAAATGAAGTTTTTACACTCCTTAGATCTTAGTACCTCGTGCGAATGCAAAGATGGAAAGCTAGAACTTAGGAAGGAGATGCGATTTTTGATAATCTTAAGGACAGCCTCCGACCAATCCTGGAAGTCAGAATTCTTAAGGGCGTATTTCCTACAGGATTTTTCAATAAATGCAACTAATGCATTTTTAACGCTGACTCTAACAAAATCCCAAGACTTATGAATAGGCTCTCTATAATTAGTGCCCTTAGCCATCAAATCCCTAAGTTTTGGGTTGGATATAATACTCAAGTCACCAGTAACCACGTGTGAAGCGGGCTTGTAGCAGAAGATAGAATTAGAACAAAGACAAGGCTTGTTAATAAATTCTCTGATTTCATCAATAGAAGTATTCTTTAAGATCTGGCTGTAATTGAAGAGCTTCCGACCAATAGGGCTGGTGTATTTGAAGAAAACCTGTAGTGGACATTTTCTACGAATTGGATTAGGCAACACACTGTTAACATGTGAATCAGCGAAAATGGAAGAAATTTTTAAGAGATCTACTTCTTTGCACTCAAAAGGGATAATAATAACTTCCTTGTCGACCTTATCAACCAAACCTTCGACTTTTAAGAATCTCGAGCAGAAGGATTCAACTAGATACGAGCAGGTACCAGGCTTGCTACGAGTAAAAGCAAGAAGTTGTTTAAGTGTGGTGCGACTAAGAGATTTTAGAGTGATGTAAAATTTGTAAAACATGTTGGAATTATAAAGGCTATCACTTTTATCGTAGAGAGACTCCAAGCACTTGGTCAAGACATTTCTCTTATTACTGTGAATCCCATGTCCACTAGGTCAGTAAAATGAATACATCATGCCTGATGTGTATTGACGGAGTAAATACAGCTTTATCAATCCATAATTTTCGCATTTTCTTGTCTAATGGGAATTTATAGATGCGTACATTACTGATACTTGTTCTTGCAATAAAGGGCGCAACAGTGTGCCTTTGTGGTAGTCGAATGTCAACGGACACTGAGTAAGTGAATTTTACTTCCGCGCGCAGTCTCAAGGCACATTTCAACGCCTGGCTGTAACCTCCTCCTCTGCAGCACCGAGCAGCGCATGATTGGTCTGTTCGTAGTGACGTCATCATCAGTTCTGGTTTCGCCTTCTGTGCGCAAACGACGGTACTTCGCATGGCGACAGGTGTCCCGTGTAACTCAGGAGAAAGTCAAAAATTCGACCGAACTACACCTTTAAGCTGTTAAGCTGAAATTTGTTTTCGAGGACAATGAGACAGTGGACTTGCATTGTCAAGGATGGGGCCTGCTCTAGGTGCAATCCGCCTCCTTCCTCCTTTGGGAGCAAAGTTCATCGCTCAACAACTGCCTCGGAAGAGGCCCGGGGAGCCGCCGGGTTTTTGTTTTGCCTGCCGCTTGTTCCCGCGTGGTGACTGGCGCTCCTCATTCTCCTGACGGGAGACATAGAACGCAACCCGGGTCACACCCCCACATACACCAGCACCACTTGCAAGCATTTCATCCCAAGAAGACATACATCCATACGGTACAACACCGCAAACACATAGGCTACACTTCAAATGCACAAGCATCACAGTCACCCAATGCAACACAAACCAGATTTCTGCCAAACACAGACAGAACACCACCATTGCGAACAATCAAAACAATCACGCAACTCCCCACCCTCCCCTCACCTTTACTTCACCCACATCACGACCACTACCCTCCTCCACCCCTCTATCCCCAACCCCCAACCTAGCACCGCTAGACAGGGATGGAACCGTTACCGGTCGACCGGCGCCGGTCGGGTCGGGTCACCGGTCGGGTACCGGTCAAACTTTCTGACTGGTCACTGACTGTCTCCTCTGATGAACTTACTTTAACTATGAAGAGACCAAGTCCTACTCGTCCATGGCGGTCCTTCTACGATGTGTATCATTCTTTTAGTGTGTCATATGAAGATCTTCGACGTATTCTTCATACACGAGACATGGAATACCGTTTGTTACCCGTTTCTACGGAACTTCTAAAAGAATTGGTTGACTTTTTTCGACATTTCAATTCTATATTTGATTATTTAGAAATGTCTGACAAACCATCGATTCAAAATGTCATACCAAGTTATTATTTGATGAAAGAATTCGGAGCCGCTACTCCCAATGTACATGAGTCACGTGGCGTGATATTACTAAAGGAATACTTTCTGAGCGGATTGGATGAAAAGTATTGCTCGTCTACGACTGAACTACATAAAGTTGCAACTGTCATGGATCCAACTTATCGACAACTATCTTTTATTGAAGATTGCCAATTTCGTAATCAGTTTATGGAAAATGTGAAAATTCATATCACATCGACGTTGTCTTCATATATTAAAATCAAACCTACAGCAAGTGAATCTACGGTCTCTACCGAAGTACCACCAAAAATTACCAAAATTGATCCGTTTTCGAATTTCCGATCTTCGTGTTCAGCTGCTCCTATTTCTTTGCATTCTTCAAACAAACTCGAATTGTTGCAAGAATTTGAAAACTACATGAACGAAAATTTTCATGGAATATATTCAACCAATCCATTAGATTTTTGGAAAAAGAAACAATCGACCTACCCTCTGTTGAGTGAAATATCCCGGAAGATATTCGTAATTCAGGCATCGTCAGGAGAGAGTGAAAGACACTTTAGCATTGGAGGTTCTGTATTGACCGCGAGTCGCAATAGACTTGACCCATCCACTGTCGAAAGTCTTGTTGTATTAAAAGAAGGAGACATAAATGGATTGTGGTAGCTAGGATAAGTTTTTCATGTTAATCATATTTGTTTTAAACGATTTGAGAAATTTTCAGTTTTCATTCCATGATTCCGTAAAACGTTTCATAATGAGATAGTAAGTAAAATTTTATTTAAAGATTAAATATACTTAGTAATAATAAAGACTCGTATAATGTACATGTAGTCATATATCATTTCCTACACGTCGTACATATGCCTACTTGTAGTCAAAATTAGCTATGCTTATACTTATCTTAGATTCATCATTGTTCTGAAGGCTATATGTAATTTTACTGCTATATGTCCTCTTGATTTGCTAATTAGACCTACTAATCTAGTAGATATATTGGTACAGTCGAAGACAATAAATTAATTTGCTAATTACCGATCTAGCTAGTACATATAGGCTACTCAGATATATTAGTATCGTCATTCTTTGGGTACTATATAGGCCTACATGTAGTTTAGCATAACCGCATTTTGTATAACCAACCGGTCGAAATTTTCGACCGGCCGGTCGGGTCGGGTCGGGAAAATCACGACCGGTTCCATCCCTGCCGCTAGACAACAGCCTACCACAGGTGCCACAAGCATTCAAACCAACAGCATAAAACACAAGAACAACACTCTTTACTATATCATACAACTCAACATCAACGGCATCCAAAACAAAATCTGCGAACTCACACAGCTCATACCAGACAACAAAGTCGACATAACAGGCATACAAGAAAGCCACAACCGACTACACCACACTCGACACCAACACGCCTCCCTCCGGCCCACAACCAACAGAGCTCTTCTCCAGACATAAATATCGCCAGCAGCCAACCTGCACGTCGCACAACATGGAAAACCCACAACAATCTCAAAATCCGACCACTTACCCATGCTAATCACCACACGCACATTTTCAGAGGCCAAAGAAACCTTAAACACACCTTCACTTACAACAAAGCAAACTGGGAGGACTTTGCCGAACATATCGAACAAGAAATCTCAAGACAACAACCACCTACCAACGTTCACAAAGCCAACAACAAGCTCACTGACGCAATCTTACAAGCAGACAAAGTCCACATGCGAAAGGGGATCCAACAAATCAAAACACTCATACTACCGACTCATATTAGACAGGCCATCCCCCAAAGAAACAACATTTGCAGTGTAGACCCAAAAGATCCTCAAATCAAAACACTCAACACAGAGATCACCAAAAAGTCAATCAACACAAGCAAAATATGGATCAGCAAAATTTCCTCTGGCTGGTCCTACAACAAACACACAAGCAGATTCCGGCGCACCAGCCCTACACTCAAGGACAAGGGTGCAAACCACCCAAAAGCATTGCAATCAGTTTCTTGAACAAACCCCTTCTTCACAATCGCGACATACCGAACGCCTTTAACAAGCACCTAACCACACCTACATCTCACAAAACACGAAAAGAAAACCGATAAGTCATCAGGCGCACACTACCTCACTACCATTAACACAAAAATCAATGCCTGACCAAACTGAACAAACGATCTCAGACACTGCAAACAACATTTCTCTTGGGCCAGATAAAATCAACATAAAACACCTCAAACACTTCGGCCCCAATGCCATTCAATACCTAAATGACATACACTCTCAACACCAACCACATACCCAGCATCTGGAAAGCGGCCAACATCACACAAATTCCAAAACATAACGAAGACCTAACACCACTCCAGACATCTCAACATCTTCATGCCTCTTACGGACATATTTCTCATCTTTCACCTTTTGCAAAAAGCCACCTCTGTGCACAATCACCACATTGCTGGACATGACAAAAGCATGCGACACATTCCACATCCACAAACTCCAACAGACCAACATCCCTTCTCTCTTCATCCGATACATACCAAACTACATCAAAGGCTTACACCATATAGAATAAAACACGTTCAACCAACAAAAACATCAAAACAGGCGTCTCACAAGGAGTTCTCTCCCCCTTCCTCTTCAACCTTTACATGCAAGATATTCCTCATCCTACAGACACCACACTCAAAACAGCGGTATACGCTGACGGCACCACCATCACAGCCACTCACACTAACATCAAGACGGCCCAAGACAAACTCCAACCTTGCCTCAACACTCTACACTCATGGATTCAACAAAACAATCTCTACATCAACCCCAACAAAACTCAACTCTCAATTTCCACACCGGATCCCCACGAACACAGTACAAACCTATCACTCACAATTGACAACACTCCACTCTCAACTCTCAGTTACAACCGAATCCTGGGCGTCAACCTAGATACTCAACACATATATACAGCACACATCAACAACACTTGCGAGAAAACAAAACACACCCTCAAACATTCTCTCATGCCTCACTTTCACCAATTGGGGACAACAACAATCGAGACCATCGTGGCCATCTACAATGCCATCACACTTCCCCTTTGGGAATACACATCCACAGTCTGGTCACCAATCATTTCACAAACAAACATCGACAAACTGCAAGCAATACAGAACAAGACACTTAGGATCGCCACAGGATGCACACGCGGCACATCTGCACAGCACTTGCACGATGAAACACTCGCCCTCCCCATTGGCGAACACCTCACACTACATGCAAAACAGCTTTTAAACAAAACAAAATCTCCAGACCTGTCAACATTTACATTTGCAAAATCGGGACATGGCCACTATCATCAGGTATGCAAACTAGCCCCTATAAATTTAAAAAATCTACATTATTTTGAATATTTTATTGAACATAAGTACATTAAAATACGACATATTATTTGTGACAATGGAATCATAAAATATATATGACATGATATATGACTATGAAAAGCGAGTGGCATCTTATGAGCACGACAACACAAATACATCATAGTACAGCACAACATAGCGCAGCGCAAATTTTTGAATTATTTTGCTAGACTTATTTAAAAACTGACTAGTAAAAATCTTACAACATAAAAATTAAAATATCGGGACATTTGTCAGAAAATCGGGACAGCTGAAAATGGCAATAAAATCGGGACAGTCCCGACGAAATCGGGACAGTTGGCAGGTCTGAATCTCAACACTACCGTCTTCATCTTCTCACGCAACAGCCGCCACCTCTCAGACGACAAGTCCACAATTTTCAAAACAGGGAAGCGCATCTCACCTCCATACACACAATCATCCAACGCAACAACAAAACAGCTACTCAAGTAAACACACACCAGAAAGGCAGTGACCAAAATATTTTATTTTGGCGGCAGAGTTTAGACGAGGTCGACAGAATGTCAAGGTGAAATGATGATCCACCTGAAAGTAGGCCTGCTGACACTGTGACAACCACGAAGTCAAAAGCCTTTGACCAGGGATCAACGCATAACGATCACCACCATTGATGAGGAGCTGAATGTATCCCTTGCAAGTGTTGGTGACCCTTGTGGAAAATGGGTGTCACAATGTCAGCCTGCAGTTTTCTTATCTTCAGGCTCCCGATTTCCTACACCTGGCATGCGTCGAAGACGACTGGAGGCTTATATGAATTTGGGCACTACTGAAGAGTTTGGGGAGCGTTTTATTCGTTGAGTTTTCTTACTGTCGATGAAGCTCAATGACTTTAAATATTATGAAGTTCCTTTGTCTCTATACAATCCACCTTCCAAACGGGAATCATTCGTATGGAGGGAACTTCGAGGATTCGTCGAGGGGAAACTTTGGGAAATGCGACCGAGAGCTAATCATCGTCGATGCTTTTAACTTTTTTTTCTTTCAACGCAGCAGAGATTGTGTTTATTGATGAAGGACGGTCTGCCGTTACATGCGCTCATTACAAACAGTTCCAATTCAATGCTCGAGCAGCTATCCGGAAGCCCCGTTCATTACCTCATTGTTTTCTCTATGATAACGTTCCTGCTAACATGCTTTCGTGAAGCATGCTATTTCTGATGCCGGTATAGTGGTTGTTACCCATCTTAATACAGCTCGAGCTGATCTCCATCCGATTTCTGGCTGCACAGAATTCTGAAAAAACATATGCGTGGATAATTATTTGAATGCAGCTCTGATGTGGAAGAATCCGTTCGCGAACTCCTCGATAAACTTCATTCTTCAAGAAGCGTTTGCGACTTAAGAGTCAGGTGGTTGAAGTGTGTTCAACATGAGGGTATTGGCTTGAAAAGGGAATTTTAAGACCTGTTATTTTTATCTGGTCACATCAGAGCACTTGTTGATAAAATAATGTTTAAACAGCACAACCCTCAGGGAATTTGCCATGCACAAAATAGAAAAACATACATCTATTTTATTTTAAATTCATCAAAATGATCAAAATTTCGCATGTTTCCTAAAATGGGCCTGCAGACTAGTAAAACTCGAAAACTTTTCAATAATTTGCATACTATCCTAACCTACATTTGCCAAATCAGTTCAGTTTACAAGGCACGTAGCACAGAAGACAGTAAACAGATAAAACCAAAAAGACTTAATTACAAACTACTTACAAAGTTAGAAGATAATATCTGTAAAAAGGGAGAACTATTTACAGATTCAAACACAAAGTGGATGAGCCGTTCCTTTCATTAGCGAGATTTTCGCTACCTTTCATTAAAATTGATTCAAGAATAAGTGACTGTTTGCATTTACGAAAGATAGAAAAATTTTCTTTTTTAGGACAATGAGGGTGAGTGGATACACGCCGACGTACCGCATTTCGCAACGGTCACAGACGTATTGGTACACGACTGAAGATTTTTAGATCACTCGGTATTTTATCTTTATTAGGAAACTGGTCTATGAGCTTGCATACTTTGTAAACCGGCCGAATCTCTATGTTTGGCAGAAGCAGATTATTCAAGGAGCGAATTTTGCATTTCATTTCATTTCCAGCTTGACTGATGAATGGAACGGACCACACTACTCTCGTTTCCTGCACTTCTTCATTCTTAGCCTGGGAATCATTCTTTTCTGATTCCTTGCACTCAATATTCCTTTCAACTTTTTCTTTTACTCGGTTTATGGTTCTAATGTCAAACCATTTTTTATAAAGATACTTGATATCTCATTAGCCGACGCCTCATATAACCTGCGACTGGTGCAGATTTTACGAGCTCTTAAAATAAAGAGCGCATAGCAGACAACCTGTAAGACATGGGGGCGTAAGCAGAGAGAGGCATATAAATGCTAGTGTTGGTAGATTTGATATGAAAATTAATCTCCACACCAAAGATAAACGAAATGTTCGTATCAAGGAAGAAGATCTGATCGTCTTTGCTCAATTCCATAGTAAACCTCATGCCATGATCAAGTGAATTCAAACATCTCAGAAAACTGTTAGCTTGGTCATCATTTTCGAAGATGGCAGGCTGTCTACCGAATAGAAAGTGAAAAAATGAGAAAAAATGACGAATTTTTCAAGGAAAAAATGATTTTTGGGGGCGGAAACACTTACTTCAAAGGGTTCACTTACGGAAACACTTTTTGGGGGCTGAAAGCGTATCACTTTCATCATTGCAATAGTACAGTATAATGTAATTTTTAATTGACTCCTGTAGCATTTCCATCCAAACAACATGCCCGACAGTCATCATTCAAAAGATTATACGCTACAAATCTTAAGATTAAAAAAATCGTACATATCAAAATCGTGTACCCGTATGTAAAGATTTAATAAATACAATGAATGCATCATTAATTATCCATCACTGTATACCGTCTTTAGATATCGATGTCTCACTTAACATTACCTACGTAAGTTGTACACGCTCAACATCCAGTCAAAATAAAAACATTGGTGATAGAATAACAAAACCAATCAATTCATGAATAATTGCAAATATAGTTCATGGCTTCACATCTTCTTTCGATTTTTAACATTGTTCATAAGTTTCTCGAATGCACACTTTCGCTTCGATCCAATCTCTGCTCTTTTTATGGATTGTTTTGCACAGGCTGTCCCAGATGTCTCTACGAATTTCATCTTTATTTTACAAGAAAACTAATAATGATATAGACATGAATCAAGTTTTATTTTGAAAAGCAGACATGGGAGATTTGTTTGATATATGCCCGGCTGCTTAAATGGTTCATTTTTTTAATTTTTATTTCTCCCAAAGTAATCATTGTTTTTTTATAACAATTGTTTTTCTAATAATAACTTTTTAATATAATTGTTTTTTCCTTTCAATTATATCCTGTATGAAAAAACAAACATGATACCAACATGAATAAAACTATATTCCAACACTTACGAACAGTTTCAAGTAAGTTGATGACCTTTTTCAATTTCAGTTGGTGAAGTCTGTCTGGCAAAGAATCGATAACTCTTGCCAACATCTCTTGATCAATTGTCGAACACACATCAGTAATCCTTCCTTTTAATTCAACAAAACTTGTCATCTTTTTCTTGTATACTTGATTCTTGACATGAACCCAAAACCAATAATCCAAGGGGGTGATGTCAGGAGAGCGTGCTGGCCAGTGGAAATCAAAGTGACGACTTATGACTCGATCTTTGAAATTCTTTTGCTAAAACAATTTCACCTTTTTTCCAATATGCGGTGGCGCACCATCTTGTTGGAATACTGTCCGAGACATAATTCTCTTTGATTTCAAGAAGGGAATGCAGTGAGACTCCAACATTTCAAGATACGAAGCAGAAGTGACACTTCCATCGAAGAAATAAGACGGTATAACATATCGTCTGTTGAGACCTACCCAAACCGTCAACCTTGAACTGTGTTAAGGTTTGGGTATGCAAATTTGAGGATTACAATCATCCCAAACAGAACCAGTCAACGAAGACGTTTCTCCGGAAAGATGAAAATGAGCTTCATCTGTAAACAGAATGTCACTAAAGTCACTTCCGAACTTTTCGATCATTAAGTTGACCAATTCCAAGCGCTTCTGAAAATCAGCTGGAAACAGTTCTTGAACAAATTGAGGACGGTAAGGTTTCAAATGCAAATCGTTTCTCATTGTTCTGTGCACAGAGCTTTTGGAAATCTCGGATGCTTCAGCAACCTCGCGCCAGAGCAGATTCCAAAATTGTTCTTTGATTTAAGTTCTTCCACTGCTCCAGAAACAGTCAAAGCACGATCACCACTTAATGAATGTCGTCCTGATTTGGGGAGGTCTTGAATTGTCGAAGAAGTTTCAAATTTCTTGACGAGAGTTCGAATTCCGCCTTCAGTACAGGGAGGATGCCGTTCACCGGTTTCCTTCTTATACGCACGCAAGGTAGCAGTTGGAGAGCAACCAGATGAGTAATACAGTCGAATAATGCGAGCGCGTACATAGTTATCCATCTCGTCAGAGCACAGTAAGAACCAGAGTGAATCCAGTAGAAGAACAGTCCTTTGAAAATTGTGTCGAGATTTTTTTCAAAATGAAGATATCGGACAATGACTCGACAGCTGAATAATAAGCTAATAAGTAGAAAACAACTTTCAAATGTTGTGTGAAAGAAATTACCATAGATATCTCAGGCGTTGATCAATGAAGAACATCACTCGCATCACTCGATTGGATAACAATATGTACAATCATTATTATTACAGAATCCATCGAAAAACAGTGATAACTTTGCCGCAATGAAAAAAAGAAATAGCAGCCGGGCATATACAGTGGAACCTCCTATTGCGGACATTCTATACAGCGGACACCTCCGTATTACGGACAGTTAAGCTCAGTCCCGAATAATTTTCGTATCATCACCGGTAACTCCATATTGCGGACACCTCTACAATGCGGACACTAAGGCGCAGTCCCGACGGTGTCCGTAATATGGAGGTTCTACTGTATCAAACAAATCTCCCATGTCTGCTTTTCAAAATAAAACTTGATTCATGTCTGCATCATTATTAGTTTTCTTATAAAATAAAAATGAAATTCGTAGAGACATCTGGGACAGCCTTTTTGGACACTATTTAAAGTCACACTAATTTAACGATGATAACAAACAAAGTCACACTTGTTGAACGATGATAACAAAGTCACACGAATAAAGCAAAATTGTCCTCTCATTTCTTGTTTTATGTGTTGCATACACGGACTTGGTTGCATAGAACATAGGTCCGAAGTCAATGTTTGGCTAATTCAAGTGGAATCATCCGAGCAGCATTTATAACAAAAACAAAATACTGACCTCAGGTATTTTTTAACTGACTGAAATGACAAGAAGGAAAATCATCGAAGGGAAATACAATGAAATATGTCTGCACTCTACATTTATTCTTAATTGTTATACAGTCCGTTTCATAAAAAGTGGATCATCCTAAAATTTGACTAAATACAACATAAGTATGATACAGAAAGCATTTTTCATGTTATTTCATGTCCCTAATATATTTAAATGTCCTTATATAATTTGATAAGCTATGATACAGTAATATTTTGTGGCCTTACCCTCATTGTCAATGACATTACCAATTCGTCTAGGCATTGATTCGATGATATCGTTGATTTTTGACTGATCTAACTTTCTCCACTCTCTTTTTAACAGTGACGTAAGTTTGTGATACGCCATCTGTAGGTAGCAGTGAACGACGAACGTTACGTTTTAGAATACTCCAACATTTTCTATGGGATTCAGATCAGGAGAACGAGCTGGCCAATATAATGTCCTAAGCCCTAATTGAGACTTGCATAAGTTGACTCTACTACTCCTGTGACACGTAGCATTATCATCCATAAATAACCAAGTCGATGCATCACCAAGTTGATCTGTCATTTGGCCAATGTTCATTCGTAAAACATTCACACAGTGTTCAGAATTCATGGTTCCTTGCTGTATGTGAAGTCTTCTACGAATAGTGGACTTAGAAATAGACGAGTCTAGTGCAGCCATCTCAGTTAACGAGAGACTTGGATCAACTTTAACAGATCTCAAAATTAGGCGGTCTCTACGTTTGGATGTTTTGCGTGGACGGCCAGAGCCCTCTTTACGACAGAGTCGAAAATCATCATTATGCCATCGATGCACATTTGTGTAAGGGACATTTAGTCGCTTGCTTGAAGCTCGCAAAGAAAACCCTGACACTTTGCCTTTTGTGAATGCGATCTCGTTATTGTTCATTTGTGCTTTGTATTGTTTTCAACCGGTAAGAGATAGATTTCTAGCTGAAAGCAATCAGGAGTGCTGCCAACACCACCGCAACGAAGTCAGGAAGCTATGGAACATGAAGTCCAGTTAATCACATGTAGCAGTTACATTATTGTTGATGAATAATGGTGCTATACTGGCTCTGATTGACCGATTTTCTTTATTTTTGCTTTGCTTGATGGCTTTTGGCTTGTAGAACAACATATTACATAACAAAGGAAACAAATGTAATTTTATAAGAGTGAAGTATGATTTTGTGTAACATTGCTAAATGAAGATCAAATTATCTGCTACTTTTTTATCTATAACAGGAAAACAACTCAATATTCATGCTTGAAATTTCCAACAATGATATAAATAAGCACAACTGACATATCTTCCAAATTTCAGAGAAATTCGTTCAAGTTTGGCGGAGTTAGACAAAATTGAAGTTAAGGCGATGTTTAAGGGTGATCCATTTTTTATGAAACAATCTGTAGGATGTTTCCTGTGGTTCTTTGATTTATTAATATCACCCATACGATAATGAATAGCCCAATAAACAGAGTGTTGCGGAAGTTTAATGATTCTCCATCAAGTTATACGACATCTGGAGTTCAGTGCATTAGTCAACAAAATCATAAAATCCAAAAAGTGGAGAGCTGATATCTCTAAGGATAAATTTTGAACTAGGCTAGTAGTCGGCAATTTACGAAAATCTATTTGAGAATGCATGATTTGGAAGAAAAAATGAAAAAAATGACAGCAGCAGCAAAAAATGAAATATAATGATATGTTACCAAAAAATGAAAAAAATGACGCACTAGACAGCCTGAGATGGCCAAACAATCGTCCATTTATCTCCCGTAAAACATAGGAGACAGGCCTTGATAGCTATCAACCTTGGATTCGATCATATCCATGGTAAAGGCAGCCATTGTGGGACCCAAACCAGATCCCATGGCCATGCCTTCCACTTGATAATAAAGTTTTTTGTCAAAAGTGAAAAGAATATTGGTGCAGGCGAGTTCGAGCAAAGCTTTTAGGGCTGGCTGGATTACCCGACCCAGTCCCGCGGATAGGGGCGTGGCGGGACGCCACGGAGGCAGAGAAGGCGGGCAACCCCCGCACGGGCGATGCCAGAGATAAAAAACAGAGCCCGAGGACCCGAAGATAGCCGCTCGGGTAGAAGAGAGGGAGGGACAAGAGCACAGTAAGTGGGGTACATCGTGGCTTACACCACAAACAGGGCAGTCAGGAGAAGTGGACCTGCCAATCCTGTGAAGATAGGAGTTAAGAAGAAGGCTGTGGCCGTTGCAACGAAGACGTACGAGCTCACAACGGACAGCGCGAGGGGTGCTACGCTAGGGACTTGTGAAGAAATCAAAGACGAACGAACGGAAGTCCTCCAGGAGTTGAACAGGGAATGACGAATGAAGAACTTCATACTAGAGACACTGAGGAGCTACAGAGGGGAGAGAAGTGCCACTTTTGGCAAGCGCATCTGCAGTGTCATTGCCATTGATGTTCGAGTGAACAGGGAGACACTGCAATGACACTGAGATCGAGGAAGAGCAGAGGGACGACAAAGAGGACAGACGTGGGTGAGACAGAGGGGCGACGGGGGTGAATAGAGCATGGTCAGAGCCGAGAGAGAGAGAGTCGGACAAGAGAAGAAGAGAGGAAAAGAGACACGAGGAGTAATGGGAAACGGACCAAGAGAAAGTATGCTGGATTGCAACCATTTCAGCTGTGAAGCTTGAACTGTGCGCTCCAGCGTGAAAGGAAAGAGATAAAGTGGAAGAACATGAAGAGCAGTTTATGAAAACACCCGAGCCACCTGGTCCGAGTCGTTCAATAACGGCGCCGTCAGTCCAGATGGTCAGGTCAGCTTCGGGGAGGGAGGAAAGGTGGTCTCGGACCAAAGCGGTGCGAAGAGGAACTGGGTAGGAACGGGAGCAGGGAGAGGACAGGGCCAGGGACACGGAGAACAGAGGAGGGGACCACGGGGGGAAGGGAGGGCAGGAGACCAGGGGCTCACGCGGAGAAGAAACCAACGGAGAAATAGCTTGGCAAAAACCCGAAGGAGGCAACGCGCCGACAGACGGCCACTCGGGAAAGTGTCCCCATTTCGACCCGATCCGAGGAACGGGGCGGGTACCACCACACCGAGGCGGAAGGACATTGGTACCCAAGCTTTTAGGGCTTCACGCTTGACATGAAAATTGCCAAAGTCTATCATGGACAAGACATGTTCGATTGTCCTTTTTACCGGTATGTTGGTAAAAAAGGCTCGAAACATCATAGCAACAAGCTTTATAGCTGGCATTCGGATTTCTGTTGGCAAAGTCTTAATTTCTCAACTAGTTGAAAGGAGTCTTTCAATATATAATTCTGAGGTATGTATTTTTTCAAAACTGAATCGAGCCATTGGGATAATTTTGATGTGTACGAATTTCCCATGTTGAGAATCGGCCGATAGGGTGGATCAGTCATGCTCTTATGGACTTTCGATAGCCCGCAGAGTCTGGATGGCTGAGACCCAGTAGATTTTATCATTTGAAAAAGGTCTTCACCTATCATTTTTTTTTGGATTTCAGCGCTTGTAATTTTCTGTTAAAGCGATCTTGTTCTAAAATAAAAGGGTCTTTCGTAGCCCGCTTGTCATGAACATAAGATTTGAATTTGGACTCGTCTTTCAAAATATCATCAAGCTTACGAGCAAAATTTTCTCTATTGTCAACAAGGAAACAGTTTCCTTTATCAAACTTCAATATAATAATATCCGTTTTAAAGGATTATTTGCGCACCGTTTTCTGAGTTTTTCCCCAATAGTTCGAGACCTTGTGCTTTCTAAAATAAGCTCGGAAGCATTCTTTAAATTTGGAAAGAACTTCATCGTTCACACAAGTCTCATCTTTCCATTTTAAACTAGCCACTACCGACTCAGCCTCAGCTTTCTCTTCGGCTAAATTCAATGAGCGATGAGGGAGGCACATGGAAATACCCTGCCGCAAAATCTCCATCTCATCATTGGTTAAAGAAGCTGAGGAAATGTTTATAAGAGATTGACAAAAATCAGTTTTACGCTGACTAGGAGGAATGACAGGATTTTTCCCTTTCTCGAGATTGCTTAGCTTTTTGCTATGAGTAGCTTGTATGCGCTTTTTAGACTTACGTAATGTCTGGTCCATGATAGCCTTGGCAATCAGGCGCTTAGGTTCAGTCAAGGAAGTTAAAGTTAGAGCGAAATAAGTCTTAATACTGTTTAGGTTACGCACAGCCTCACCAATCTGTTTCCTCATAACAGCTTTCTGAGATCTTCTGATAAACCTTGCTTTGATTCTTTGAGTGGCTTCGGTACCTTCATTTGTAAAAACTTTGGGATGACTTGTCGTTGCTGACATTCTTTGAGAAAAGTGTGTCACTCGGCTACATATATATATGTATATATATATACATTAAAATAAAATAAAACAATCAATTCACAACATGCTTCTGCATTTATTCTAATGCCTTTATCAGGTGCTAACAGAATTAACATAAAATCAAGCTTTTATATGACAAGATGATAATGAGTAAAATTTACAAGCGATGGCATGGAATGATATGACAACAGGACAATTAATAAAATCAGATGATGAAATGACAAATTTACAAAGACTGCTATGTACATGATGACGTGACCAAACGAGCTATTTACAAATTCAATGCCAGTGGATTAGAACCTCCTCGATCATTCATGAGTTCATCAGTACTGGTACTCTGAATAAGAATTGATTCCAAAAGACGAGGGTTATTATTAACCGTAGAAATAATCGTAAAGCCGTCTTTCTTTGGTGGATGGACGTGCATACTGACTTCTGTCGGAGTAGGATACGCTTTGAGATGTTCATTAATGCGAGTAATGAAATGACGAATGGAACTGCCAATGCAACATTTATCACAATGCTCACAACTATATTTGTATACAACATTTGATTTCAATTCGTCATTTATTTCATCTTTGTTGGGAAAACATTGAGAAGTTTTCAGGGTAGTAAAAATAACCCTCACACGTACAGTCTCAGGTAGAAATTTATTTATGTCACTGATGTGGCGATTTAGATTGCTTTCTTTGTCAGCAATGAAAGGGAAACTCCAATTCACGGTTGTAGTATCACTTTCATTTTCTTCGACTTTTGCCTGGACGCCATCAGTGACTCCGTCGGAGAACCCGTTCTCCCGAAAAATAGAACGGATGATCTCCACGGACTCATGATAACACTCAGGAAAGGAAGATACAGCTTTGGCACGGTAAAACAAGGATTTCATGGCTGCCAAGCGATAGTGCTTTGGAGCGTAAGCGCAATTGGGAGGATATACTCCAGCATTCGTCTCTTTCAAATACCAACTGTATCTCCGACAGAAGTCAGTATGCACGTCCATCCACCAAAGAAAGACGGCTTTACGATTATTTCTACGGTTAATAATAACCCTCGTCTTTTGGAATCAATTCTTATTAAGAGTACCAGTACTGATGAACTCATGAATGATCGAGGAGGTTCTAATCCACTGGCAGTGAATTTGTAAATAGCTCGTTTGGTCACGTCATCATGTACATAGCAGTCTTTGTAAATTTGTCATTTCATCATCTGATTTTATTGTTAATTGTCCTGTTGTCATATCATTCCATGCCATCGCTTGTAAATTTTACGTTAATTCTGTTAGCACCTGATAAAGGCATTAGAATAAATGCAGAAACATGTTGTGAATTGATTGTTTTATTTTATTTTAATATAACCTGGACACAAGCTTCTCAAAAAAAATATATATATATATATACTTCGGAAAAATTATATACAAACCAGAAAAAAGAGTGGACAGACGCACACGCAGAACACTAGCACAACTCCGCACCAACAAATCACCCTTCCTAAAAGAATACTTAGACAATATAAACCCCTCTGTCCACTCTTCACCTCTTTGCCTCCTTTAGAAAACTCAACCGCACGACACAAAACACCTCTTCTCTTGCACAAACACACCGACATCGCTCACACCATGAGACCAATGGCAGGTGTGGAGCTCATTCGTCGCTGGGAGCGGGCTGCCGAGCCGCCCAACACCTCCCAACGCACGTTGACACCACCACCATGCAGTGAACTACTTCGATCTAGCTGGTGTCTTCGACTGGCGGAAAGGCCAGTCCGTTCTCTTCTTAATGACCTCTTTTATCGGTGATGAGTGATATGTCGGAGATCAGATAAATTCTAGTATTTTCACTTTTATGTAATATGTAAGAAGAGAATTCTCAATGTAATCTTTTACTTTGTCTGTGGTCGGCCAATTCACCATCCATAATGCTGCCTAACCATCAGTAACAGTGTACTGAGTTTTTTCTAATTATTCAAGAGTTTCCGAAACTTGGAATTTATTCTTTAAGTACTGATTCCCCAGTTGCAAATCTCATTTCTTCGGAATCTTTAAAAGGCTACGCTGGACTAGCGGCTAGTTCGTTCTTAATAACGGTGAGCAACTACATATCTCTCGATGACTGTATGTCTGAATCTATGACTTTTAATTTATTTATAATAATTTAATTATGAATATATATATATATATATATATGAGTGAATTGAAATCATCTGTTGTATATCAATATTCTTGTCACCGCTGTAATATGCGGTACATCGGCGCCACTAAGCGCCACCTCTCGACTCGGATTTCTGAACACCTCAAGGGGTACCCTTCACCGACTGAAGTGTCTACTCATCCGCATAGCCCTAAAATAGAAAATTTTTCGATAATAGGTAAAAGCAATCAGCCCTTTACTCTTGAATCAATTTTGATAAAAAGCAATGACAATCTTGCTAATGAAAGGAATGGCTCTTATACTCTCTGTCTAAATCTGTAAATTTGTACATGCTGCCTTTTAATTTTTGTAAATAGTATGTACATATTGCTCGATTTTAAGATTTTAGGTTTTACCAATTGATTTATTGTATGAAAGTGCGACTGTGAAGCCTTGTGAACTGTAATTATGTGTTGTGACTTGATATTTAAGAAAGATGAACTGTCTCTGTTTGTTACTCCACCGCTGATGATGATGTATTGAACATCAAAACATGTCCGGTCAAAGAAAAATTGTTTTTCCTTTTATAAAAATGTATACTGACTACGACCAGTATGTTTTCGTGCCCAAACTATCAAATAAAGAAATCAGTGAAGATCCGAGATCAGTGACGAAGATGCTTTATATTAAAAGTCACAGTTTAGCAAGATGGTGTAATTTAATTTAAGCAGCATTTGTTATATTTATTTAAAGGTTTTAAGCCAAACTGCTAAAAGAAAATTGTGGCAAAGTGATGTTTTATTGCAAATTTTCACCGTCAAGATCACCGTTCCTTATCAGGCAGATACAATGTTGAAAAGGAAGACATCAAAATTCAAAAATCAGTAATTGATATTCTGTGCATTCCTCCGTTATTTATTGTAAAACATAGTCTTTTGATTGGCACAGATTCTCGAAGACATAAGGTGATGCCATTGATATCTCTGTCAATCGCTGTTACATCAATATCGGATTTACACAATTGGAGGTGTTTGTAAACAGAGGAATGATGGTGAATAAGATGTTCATTGATTCGCGTGTGCAGAAATCTGACTGTGCTTCCTATGTAAAAATGTTTACAATTTTTACATTGAAGCAAAGGTACCAGGATCGAATCCCTGTGATGACATTGTTTTATTCTATCCTTTTCTTCTGTTGGTTAGCTTTCTTTGGGCTTCTGGGTGGTCAAATGTCTGTTTTCACCCGGTGTAGTTGGTTGTCTTCCCTTTCCGGTTTCTCCTGGAAGTCGGTTCGTCTTGTCCATACGAAACTGACCTATGTCTCGGTCTAAACCAATTTCCGCGTGCCCCGTGTTGCCTGATGTGGATCCTTTTCCACTGCTCAAAGTCTCCACAACCATGTATTTGTTCACCGTTCGTGCGACGACCCAATTCCTGTTTCCTACTACGACCTTTACCGTCGCTCCGACTGCGCGTCTTGTCGCAAATCCTACTCGCGCTCTCGAATACATCACTGCAGTGTTAGTAGTTTATAGTGTGACATCCGGCGCGACGCTTCGCTTCGCTTGCGCCGGATGTCACACTTTTGCGGGGGTTTTCAAAATTTTCAAAAAAATCAAAATTTCAAAAATTTAGGTAGATTTCAAATTTCACGTGGCCGAAGGGCGAAAATTTAAGTTGTCTCAAAATATCACGTGGTCTAAGAATTTTGAAAATTTAGGCAGACGAAAATTTAAGTTGTCTCAAAATATCACGTAGTCTCAATATACCAGAAGATTGTATTCAAAATATTTATTCAAAATATTTATTCAAAATATTTATTCAAAATATTCATTTAAAAATGGAAGAAACAAAAGTGGATGAAACAAAAGTGGAAGGAACCTCAAGAATATATCCTTCGTTATCATATGAACGTAGTTCTACTTTAATGGACATTGAAAAGATTAACATTGAAAAAATGAATAAAGAAAAACACAAAGATAGAGTTAGGTATATGAAAGATAAGGAATCTCAATTATTATTAAGATTAGAGCATTATAAAAAATTAAGAAAGAGATGGACTAAAGTTAAGAATGTAACACAAGGAATTGGCATATTCTTAACAATAAGTTTAGGTGCTTTGACAATTGTTATATCTTCAGGTGTTTTAGTAATTCCAGTAGTTGCTACAGCTTTAACAGGTACGGGTGTTTTTGCAACTTCACTTGTTACAATGTTAGATAAATCTTTAATAACTAAGAAACGAAAATCATTAAAAACTAAGCATTTACATATTAAAGAAGTCTATGATAAACTACATTACTACTTTCAAAGAGTATGTGATGATAATGTTATTACGTTAGATGAGATTGAAAAATTTGATCAAATAGCTAATGAAGTAAATCAAATATCATTTCAATCACAGACAGAAAAAGTTGATGATAAAAATAAAAAGGATGGCAAAATTCCTAGTGATGCTAAAATTTCTAATGAAGAAAATGACAAATTTTTTTTAGAAGAGCTAAAAACTTTAAGCGAAAATTTAAGCAAAACTTTATTAAACAAAACTTTATTAAACAAAACTTAAAACGAGAAAACTTTAACCGAGAAAACTTTAAACGAAAAGATGTCAAACAACAAAGCAATAAAAAAATAATTTGTTCAGTAAAATGTTTTTGCTGTATTCCAATGTTACCACAAAATTCAAATATTATATTTTAAAAATGGATAAAATTAGAGCTGATAATTTTAAAAGAATAAAACAATTAGAAGAGTTAATAAAACAAAGAAATATTATGAAAGAAAATCATCTTCAACATAGAATGATAAAAGCTGGTATTCAATCTGATATGTTTGAAAAAATGCAGCAAACCGAGCAAGTAAAAACTGATTTTGAGAAAACTATGAAACCATTTAAAACTCTTGAAAAAGAAAGTACAAATAATGATAAACAAATTGATATAACAGATCCAGAGCACAAAACTGTATTAGATGACTATGGATTACTAGAATCAAACATTAATAAGAAATTACCAAAATCTATGCAATTTGAACATTCTATCTCATTTATAGATGGAAAAACAATACCTAGATTTTATCTCGGACAAAAAGAAATATTTCCACAACCTTTTCGAGGTATAATTTTTTCACCAGATAAATCTCCTTTTAATTTAGATAGAAATTTTGTTAATCTTTTAAGAGGAGCAGATTTAAATAATTATGCTGTAGAAGATCTCATAAAATATAAAGCTATGTTAGACAGAGTTGGTGCAGTAAAATCTCTTAGACGTTATAAACAATTAGAAAATTTATTATCAACGGGAGTTAAAGTAGGGAAAGGTTTATCTGAAAAACAGAAAACTGAAACAACCATATTTTTACCAGATGATCCACAAGAATTACTAAATAGATTAAATATTTTAATATCTGCAATAAAAGAAGGACATAATTCTAGTTTCAATGAAATTCATGCTATATTGAAAAGACTGTTAGAAAAGAAGATTCTAAATGAAGAGGATTATAAAAGTATAACCGGTCATCTCTGATGTCTTTAAGGGCTTCGCCCGTAGCTGAAATATGTTGTTGTTTTTAATTTTTTATAAAAAAAAAATATTTCATAAAAAAATATTTATTTAAAATTTTAACTAAAAAATGTGTTCAGCAGATTTAGACAAAATTAATAATCATTTAGAAAATTTGACAGAGATTTTGGGTTCATCAAAATTTAGTACGACGTTAAAAATTATAACAACTACTTCATCACACACTTGTAATTTAGAACCCATTCTACATTTGGAACAAAATAAAAATTATCAAATTGCATTGACTAGTTTCTCCACATTTAACACTATTCAAAACGTTATCAAAGATGTGAATGATCAATTTAGATATTCTACTGATAAAGGCAAAACATGGAAAATATTAACTTTTCTTCCTGGTTCTTACGAAGTTGAAACAATATCAAATGAAATTAAGAGACATTTAGGTATATCATTTAAAGATAAGAAACAATTACATTTTGCAGTTGAACCGGCAGTTAATAAATTTTCTCTTACTTTAGACGAAAATCATCAAGTTGATTTTAATCATGATAGATCATTGTCAAAGCTATTAGGATTTAATAAACAAACCTATAGTCAAGGTTATCATTTAGGTGAGAAGATTCCAAAAATAACTGAAATAAATTCAATTGTTGTACATTGTGACATTATTGAAGGAGGATATATAAATGGTAAATTATCAAATTTAATATTCAGTTTTCCAGCTTTTACTGTACCCATTGGTTATAGATTAAATGTAATTCCACAAACATTAATATATTTTCCTATTACAAGAAAAACTATTAACAACATTGGCATTAGAATCACTGATGAGAAAGGACAAGAAATAAATTTTGGAGGTGAAGAGATTATGATAGATCTTTTGGTTCGGGAGGTATAAACTCCCGTTCGGGAGGTATAAACTCCCGTTCGAGAGGTATAAACTCCCACGCGAAGCTAGAGAAGTTTAATTTTCTTCTTCTTTAGAAACAAAAAATAAAAAAAATAAAAATAAATTTTTTTATTAAAAAATGAGTGAACTACCTCCATTAAATAAAAAAAAACTTAAATTTAATCATCATCCAAATTTATCTAATAAAGTTTTGTCAGTTATTTGTGGAAGATCAGGATGTGGAAAAACGTATCTATTATTTAAAATTTTAACGACTCCAAATTTTTTGGATTATAACAATCTTATAATTTATACAACAACGGCAGAACAACCCGTCTATCAATTTTTAAAATATGGATTTGAAAATAATCTTAAAAAAACAGCAATTGCTTCATTATTCAAAGAATATGAAAAATCTGAAGATGAAGAAGAAATAAGTTCGTGGTGTGAAAAAGCAGCAAAAAATAATCAGTTAGTAGAATCTAATAAAAATAACCATATAAAGATACAATTAATAGATGATAGTGGTAATATGCAAGATCCTAGTAAACTAGATAAAACAATGAAACATTGTGTAATTTTTGATGATTGTGTTAATGATAGAAATCAGTCAGTTCAGAGAAATTATTTTACACGAGGTAGACATAATAACTGTAGTGTTTTTTATTTAACACAAAGTATGTATTCATTAGACGGAAGTGTTATTAGAAAGAATGCAAATATATTTATACTATTTGAAATAAATGCAAGAAACTTAAGTGATTTGTTAAGAGATTTATGTGTAAGAAATAAAGATGAATTTAAACAATCGTGTAATAATGCTTGGTCAAAAGATTATGGCTTCATTACAATTAATATTGATAAAAAAATTCATGAAAGAGTTATAGAAAATATTTTCGAGGAGTGACCGAACGGAGTGGCCGAATAATTTTTTCTTATAAATTTTTTGTTAATAAAAATAAAAAAAAAATATGTTGAATGATTATAAGATAGAGCATGTACCAGTTTTAAAAGATTATCGTCATCCTACAAATCCTGTAAATTCGAAGAAAGAAGTTAGATTTTATTATCATCATAAATACGTTGCGCTCGTTACAGATTATAAAACAAAACATGGTATTAAACCGTGTGTTAAAACAAAAGACTTTCCACTTTGTTTAAGAAGTTTCCGAGTATTTTTGGCGTATAATAATTTATGGTGGTTGGTTAAGAAAGAACATTTAACAACACATGAATTAGAAACATTACATCAATTACATATTCCTGTGTATATGCAAAAAACGGAACCGAGGTTCTATGTAAAAAATTAATTTTTTCTTTTAAAAAATATGAATCGTGAAATGTCTCTCGGACAAACGTCTAGGATTGATGAATTAATCAAGAAACAAACTACTGAGTTTGATGCGCAAATTAAACATAGTAAACGTAGTAAACGTATTAAAAAACAGAAACGTACTAGGCGTAGTATTAGACGTAATACTAAAAAACAGAAAAGTGGAACAAAAGAAATATTAGAAACTCCTATTACTGATATCTTTTTTGATGATAGAATTAAGGATGAACTTGGTGATGATTTATGTAATTTATTTAATCCAAATGAAATTAAATATGAAAATGTATCTTTTATTAATGTAGTAAATGATATGCGGAAACTTTTAGCAAATGGTAAAATTATTAATTTACTTGGAAAAGTTATTAAAGATCAGGAAAATATAATTCAAAATTTTTACGTAACCTTCTATAATAAAAAATCATTTGAAACATGGTTTTCGAATCTGGATGAGAAATCCGATGCTAACGAATGGATTTTTACAGGTAATATTGAATATGAAGATTTTGGAATGAAGTTAGTACAAAGATCGCATAGAGGGGCAGGGATTAATATGAAATATAGAATCAAAGAATATTTCGGTGAATATTGTTATATTCCTTCTGAAGATTTTTGTTTTATTAAATGTTATAATGTTTTACGAGGTTTTAATGAAGAACAAGGAGAAATGATGAAAGAAATGTTTAATAATTTTTTATATAAAGAGAAAGCCACATCTAGAACAGGAGTAATGTCAAACTGCAAATTTTCTCAATTCAATAAATATTTTGGAGAATGTGTTCAATATTATAGTCCTGCCAATCGTCATTTAAATCCTAGAGGAATTGAAACGTTGCATAATTATGTTTATTACAATTATTTTCACGCAGGTTCAACAATTGGTCACTATTGTTTAATTAATAAATCTCATAAATTAAAAGCTATTAGAGAAATTGAAAATAATTTCAAACCCATATATAAAACAGTTACTGATGAAAATCTAACAACGCGTCCATATAAAATCATAACAAAGAAAAAAATTGACTATGGTTCAACATATATTTGGGATCTCGAAACTCTTCCCGATCCTAACTGTTCAACAGCTCATCCTATTCCTTACGCTGTAGGAGCTATTAATTTTAATAAATTTATATGTTGTTTACCGAAACAAAGATTGAAAGAATTAGAAACACGTTTGCTAAGTGATATGATTAAAATTAAACGATCAAAAGATGAAGATGAAATTAAAAAACTTAAAAAACAGATTAATGAGTATAATAATTTAACTGAATTAGAATTTAATAAACTTCAAAATTGTGTGAAAATATTTACGAGAACTGAGGATGATGAATGTTCGATCGGGGGAAACCCAGAGGACGTATGTCCGATCCATCAATTTTTTAAAACTCTTGGAAAATTTAATTATTCTAGAGTAACTTTAATAGCTCACAATTCATCAGGTTTTGATTCCTATTTTCCGATAAAAGCTAATTTTAAATTATCTAAACCGCCTCTTAAAACTTCAAGAGGAATATTGACTGCTTCATTACAAAATCCTTATACAACTGAATGTGTTAGTAGATACATTCAAAAATCTTTTAGATTTAAAAACAATATGAAAAAAGATTCACCTTCAGGTAAATTAGCACTTCAAACTATTATAATGAAATGTAGTTATCAACATGTAAAAACAAGTCTTTCTAAATGGTGTGAGAATTTTAAAATTCCTACGAATGTGTGTAAATTAAATTATGAAATTGGAGACATAACACATGAAAATTATAAAGAAAAAGAAAATGAATGGAGACCATATTTATAGTTAACGATATTCTTTCTTTAGCTTTTTGTATCTACAAATATAATAATGTTATGCAAGATTTAGTTGGTGAAGATATAACTACTAATTTGACATCCTCTGCTTTAACATTTAACGGTTGGATGAAAAGCGTACAAAATGACAATATAAATATTCATTCTCATATAGATTTATGGGCTAGAAATTATATTAGAAAATCTGTTAAAGGTGGAAGAGTTTCAGCAAATATAAGAAAATACATATCGCCATTTTGTAGCATCTTGTTACCAATATTAAAACAGTATTTACCTGGTCGCTACGCTGGTGGGGTTTTGTCCCCTGGAAATAATTTAATAGATTTAATGAAACAGTATCGAGATTTAGGAGATAAAACTGAAATTTGTAAGAAAATTTCAAATCAACTACTTGAACAAAAAAATGAATTTCTAATGGCTTTTGATGCAACATCTTTATATCCATCAGCTATGTATGATGAAAATTCAGAATACCCTAAAGCTGAATCAGCTAGAAAATTTCGTCAAGAAGAAGAGCGGGAAATAGTATATAAATTTAATACTCAAACATTTAGACCTAAAACTGGAATATTCTCTGTTGTGTTTCAATATCCGAATGATATGTTTTTCCAACCAGTTCCTATTAAAGATAAAGTTAAAAATCAAAATAATAATTCTCATGTAAAAGTAATCAGGTTTAGAAATGGTATATGTTATGATGTATTAACTTCTGTTGACATACAAGAAATTGTTAGATGTGGGGGGAAAATCTTACATATTACTGATGGTATAATTTATGAAAAAAATTATCAAGTTTCACCATTTCGAAATTATATTGAAAAACTTTTTAATTTGAGAAAAAGATATAAAACAGAAGGAAATACTGTAGGTGATGAGTTAATTAAATTATTGATGAATTCGCTATATGGCAAAACTGTGCAAAAAGATATAACCACTAAATATCATTTATGGAATGAGAATACATTGAGAAAAAATTTCACTCAAGAAGTAAAAGATTATGAAAAATTAAATGATGAACAATATTTAGCGAAAGTAGAAATGGAAGATGATGAATTTCTCAAAACTAATATTGTAAAAGATGGGAAGACGTCATTCATGCCATCACACTTAGGTTCTTTCATTCTTTCTCACTCTAGAAGAATCATGAATAACTTTATTTTAGAAATTAATGGTTTCAAAGAAAAATACATTCATTATACAGATACTGATTCAATATATATTTCCAATGAGCTCTTTAATAAATTAGACGCTGCTGGATATGTTGGAGGAGAATTGTGTCAAGGGAAAAATGATTATGGAAATGGTGGAATTATTTTTGCAATGTTTATTGCACCTAAAGTAAAATACTGTATTACTGTAGATGAGCAAGGGAGACTTAGTGAAAAGAAAACATTCAAAGGTTATTCACAAAACAAAGTAAAAGTAGAAGATTTTCTAAAATTATATTCGGGGAAAACATTATCGACTACAGTTAATAAACCATGGAAAAGATCTTTAGAAACTGGAATTAGTATTCCTGATAAAAATAATAATACTGAAGAAAAAAAATTTTCTGGTCAAATAAATATTCTTAAACGTCAAGCACCTGATGAAAATGAAATTATGTTACCTTATAACGGAGAAGATATTCAAGCTGAAATATTTCAAACAATCATCTGTCAGAGTAATTTAAGTGATGATGATGACACGTGGGAATAATAATTTTTTTATTACATCTAAAAAATTTATAACATCTAAAAAATTTATTACATCTAAAAACTTATTACATCTAAAAACTTTATTACATCTAAAAACTTATTACATCTAAAAATTTATTACATCTAAAAACTTATTACATCTAAAAATTTTATTACATATGAAAATATATTTATCGAATATTTTCTTTATCACATTAAGTTTTATCATATTAAGTTTTACCATATTAAGTTTCATCATATAATGTTTTATCAAAAGATAATTTAAATTTTTTTTCACTAACTATTGATTCTTCATCATCATCATAAATTGTTTCTTCATCATCATAAATTACACTTTTTGGTATAGGATGCCCTTCCATGATAGGATACCATTCTCTTATTGGAATATCTAATTCTAAATTACATTTCTTATCTGTTAATAATATAATAGAGAAAAATATTGGTCTTTGATCTCTTTTGGAAAATTTAATAACACCACCATAATCTGAATCACTTTTAGTTTTTGTTAAAGATGATAAAATTTTAAATTGATTAGATGTAAATCCTAATTTAAATTTTGTAGACCCGACACATAGTTGTCTAACAGTATCTTCAAGTATGCCATCATTATTATTTTCAATTGTAAGAAAATAAAATTTAGATAAATTTTTATAATTACTAATATTTTTATAATCTTTTATACCATTTACACCTTTTTCAGATGTTACAGAATCATCATTATTATCATAAGATTCTTCAATATGATTCAGAGGATTGTTATGATCGGGCAAAGCCCTAGAACCTTCGGTTCGTTTATTATGATTATGGTCATTGTTTATAGTATAAGGTGTTGACCACATATAAATTTTTTCTTGTTGAGCTAAGCCATTTATGTAAGATTTTAACAAATTAATATTTAAGTTTGAATATAATCCTATATACGTATCATCATCATATCTTTGCGGCATTTCTAATGTTTCTTGTTTATAAATTGTGTCTCTATAATAAACTTGACATAATAATTCTTCATTATGTTTTTTACTCTCTATGTGAATGTTATATTGATTTTGATCGTCAACAAATAATCTAATTTTTTCTTTGGAAAAAGATTTTAATTTTTTAACTAATTCTTTAATATTGATATAATTAATAATTTTAGTTTCTATCCAATCAGTATTACTAATTGGTAACACTGCTCTAATAAATCCATAAACATTATTATGACCTATTATAACCATATTTTCTTTATTTAATTCCACATAAGCTACATCATTATATTTACTAACAATCTCCATAAATTTAATAAATGGATCTCCTGGAAACAAACAATAATTAGTTTCTATAGAAGGTAAACCTTTTGTTTGTTCTCTAAATATTTCGGCTTGTAATTGAAATAAAATATTAACATCTATACATGGATTTGTAATAGTATTATTATTATTATTATCAAAACATTTATTTTCAAATCCCGTTGATCTCGTCGAATAAGAAGAACAGGATGATGCGGGCGAATATAATTTTTTTAAATTTGGATTTTCCATTTTTTTATTTTTATTAGAAAAATTTTATTTTTTATTTTTATTAGAAAAAATTTTATTTTTTTATTGTTAAAAAATGATGTTACCAAATGTTGGTGGAGGTGCATATATCCCGAATAATCGTGAATTAGAAATAGAGATAGAAAATTATATCATGAAAACTGGAGACGTTTTATCTGGTCCATTGCATCTTTCTATTCTTCCGCAACAAAATACAGAGTTGACAAATAAACAATATGTTGATACACAAATCAATGATTTAAAGGAAAAATATATAAACGATGTTTTGGTTCCACTGATGAATGAATTAAAGTTGCTAAAACTTAATGACAAATCATTAAACGAAAAATTATTAAAACTTGATAAAAAGGATAGAGAGCTAGAAGCAGATATAGCAAAACTTTTTAAAACGATTTCAGAACAATCAAAAATTTTAATATTACTTTCTATAAAGTTAAAATCTGCAGTCATTAAAAATAAACATCAGATAAAAATGTTAAAAGAACAATTAGAAGATGAAATAGAAAAACTTCCTGAAAGAATTAAAAAAAATTTAAAGCAGTTACAAACTACATTCCAAAAAAGTGTTGATGAATTAAGTTCTAAAATTACTCAACAAATGAAAAAGATGAATAGAATAATAAATGAAGTAAACTCACTTAATGAAAAAGTTGATAAAATGAAAAATCTTAAAATCAATTTAGAAAATGAATTAAAGAAAAATTTACAAGAAAACTCTAAAGAAAATAAAGAACAGTTAGATTCTGTTAAAAGACAATTAGATGTTCTTAAAATTAAGTTAAATGCACTTAAAACGGCATTGAAGATTAATCAGCAGAAAATGCAAGTTAATAGAAAAGAAATTAAAGTACATCACACGCTGCTTGACGCAATAGATAAAGTGCAACAGTCAATTAATAAAGTTATCTCGAAGTTGTTGTCCATTCACAAACGTAAATCTTAACACGTAGATATTTTTCCCAAAAGTCAAATTTAATCCTAAAAAATGCCTATAATTTATAAACACAATCTTAAACATTTTGCATCAAATAATAAAATTGCTCATGAACCATCTATGAAACCTGTGTACCATTATGATAGTGTAGAAACTGTCGGAACACAAAAGTTCCTAGGCACCGCAGGTGCCGTCCAAAAAGAAGGAGATGGCATCTTTTCTGGTATTGGTAGTATCGTTAACTTAATTAAAAATAATAAAGATTTGATTACATCTGCTGCAAAAGGAGCAGCTGCTATAGGTAGTACAGCTAGTGCAATATCAAATGCTGTTAAGTCTCAAAACGAATTAAAACAACTAGAAGCTATTCGTAAACTTAGGAATGATTCTGAAGAACTAAAAAAATTAAAAAAACTTTCAGATGAAACAAAAAATAAAATTGCTAACATAGCTGTAGAGGGTGAAACCTTGAGGAGCGGAGCTCCGTCTAATAGTAAACATAATGAAAAAACAATTGAAGAAATAAGAGGAAATGGCGTGAGTAGCAACCTTCGGTTTAACCAGCAAAGCTGTAGCGGAGCTGGTCTAGCAAAATTCTAAAATATATTTTTTAGTAAAATTTTTTTAGTAAAATTTTTTTAGTAAAATTTTTTAGTAAAATTTTTTTTAGTAAAATTATTTAAGTAAAATTATTTTAGCAGAATTTTTTCTGTCTGTGAGAAAAAACAAAAAGTCAAATTATTTTTTATAAAAATGTCTTCGCTTATCGAAAATAAATTTAGATTAGACGATCCTCCGTTCGTCAGTTATAATCAAAAAAAGAATGACTATATAAGAATTGCTATGAATCCCGGATCTTCCAGTAGAGTAAATACTGGGGGAGATTTAATCTTTGAAGTTGATAATCAGCAGAGTTATTTATATTTACCTGATTCATTTTTACACTGTGAATATTCTTTATATAGTGATGCTAATTTTACAACACCATTACCAGATACCGATAATATTACACTAGAGAATAATTTTTTCCCAAGTTTATTTACACAAATGCGTTTAGATGTTGCAACTCAAAATATAGAAACAATAAGTGATTCTCCAGGTGTAATTGATACAATGCTTAGATTTATAACAATTGGTGAAAATAATAAAAAGTATGAAATCGAAGGTTGGTTTCCTGATACAAATGATGGTATAATTGTTGATGATTTAACTCACGCTGGAACAGATGCAGCAGGAATTGCGAAAGATGTAGAAAATATTGCAAAACATTTAAATAAAACAAATAATGATGCATATAAAGAAAGACGTGAATTTAACAAGAAAAGTAAACAGACAGTAAATTGGTCATTGTCTCCATTATTCGGATATTTAGATTATGACAAAATATCATATCAATTTAAATTTAAATTAATAATTCATCGTACGGCAAATAATGAATTAATCTTTTTTGGTAAGACTGGAAAAAAAGCATATTTAAAAATTGATAGACTTGAATGGTGGATTAAGCATATTACTCCTAGTTTAGAGATTGAAACAGCTATTGCAAAAAGATTAAATACTAACAAACCAATTCCAGTAAATTTTCTAAAGCGTACTGCCAGTTCAGTAACTTTTTCCGAACAAAGATTTAACTGGCATTTTACTAGAACTGCGAATACTCCAAGATATTTATTACTAACATTTCAAAGAAATAATTCTCCAAGTTTTGATAAGAACAATAATATTTTTCATATTAATACAATTCGAAGTTTACAAGTTTCATTAAATCAAACCCGATATCCAATTGATCCATTAAGATTCGATGATACCAATAATCAATTTATGGAAGGATATGATTGTTATCGAAATCTTTGTACAGAATTTGGAGTTGAACCACAATTAACTCCTGGAGATTGGAGACATTTATATCCAATTTTCTGTTTCGATTTAAGTGCACAATCTGAAGATATTATTAAAAGTGGTTGTGATGTAACAATTAATATTGAAAAGAAAGATTCCACAACTTCATTGATGGCTTATGGTTTATTGCTAGAAGATGTAAAATATTCTATTGAAATTCTTAATGGAAAGATGACTAGAATAAATTAATTAAAATTTTTTCATAACTAGAATAGATTAAAAATTCTTAACTTAAAAATTTTTCATAACTAGAATAGATTAAAAATTTTGGTAACTTAAAATTTTTGGTAACTAGAATAGATCAAAATTTTTTGGTAACTTGAAATTTTTTCATAACTAGAATAGATTTAAATTTTTGATAACTTAAAATTTTTTTATTAAAAATGTCGCAAGCGAAAAGTAATATTAATAGTAAAACTGTTGAATTAAAATTACGTAATATTGTTGACAAAAATACCCCTAAAACTATTACGATTAATAAAAAAAAGTATTACATAAGTAAACCAATGATAGAGAATATTCAATTACAAGAAGAAAAGAATGGCGGGATTCTCCCATTAATTCCACTAATAATAGGAGGCATAGCTGCAGCAGGAAGTGTTGCAGGTGGGACAGCTGGTATTGTCCAAGCAGTAAATAAAAATAAATCAGAGAAGGCAGCATTAGAAGAACAAAAACGTCATAATAGAGAGTTAGAGAAAGTTGCTAGGGGCGAAGGAGTAGTAGATAATTTTATTAGTAAATTAAAATTAGTTGATGAAGGAAAACGAGTTCTTAAAAATATTCTCCACAATGTTGATGATTTAATTGAAATTAAAGAAACTAAAGATGGTTCTGGAATATATCTAAGTCCTAGTATGATAAGGTAATAACCTCAAGACCTTTGGTTCTTTTCGGTAAAACATTTATTTTATTTTATCTTTTAAATTTTTTTTATCTTTTAAAATGAATTCTAAAAATTCCGAAAATTTAATTAAATTAAAAATTTCTAATTTAGATTTATTGAATTATCTATTAAACAAAAATAAAAACTCAAATTGTCAGCATATTGGAGGTGACAAGAACAAAGTTCCACACCACTTCGGTGGTGATATACAAAAAACATTAGAAAACTTTCCTGGATTTATTTGGAGTAAATATTCGAAAGAAAAACATCTTCCTGGTCATTCATATACCGGTCCAGGAACTCGATTAGATATAAGACTAGATGAGAATAATAATCCGAAACCAGGTGAAGAACCAATAAATAGAGTAGATGCCGCCGCTTACAGGCATGATTTAGCTTATCGAAATCATGATCTAAGTTCTCGACATGCAGCTGACAAGAAGATGATTCAAGAATTAGATAGCATTCAAAATCCTACATTTAGAGAAAAGATTGAAAGAATGTTTGTTAAGAAAGCTTTACAAGCTAAAATATTATTCGGCCAGGGTTTAAATGAAACGACAGCTAAGCTGTCTGAGAGCAACGCTCGAACTAATAACTCTGAGAGCAACGCTCGAACCTATGCGTCCGAAATTCACAAGGAATATAGAAAGCCGAAATATCTATTGAAAGTAAAAGTATTTAATAAAGATGATATTTGGAGTGCTGATCTTATTCATATGCCGAATGAAAGGGACTACAAATACGCATTGACCGTTATAGATTTATATACACGATACGCTTGGGTAAAGCCTTTAAAAAATAAAAGTGGTCTATCAGTTAAATATGCGTTTGAAGAAATCTTTAAAGTAATAGAAAGCCAAAAAAATTGTTTGTTGATAAAGGGTCGGAATTTTATAACCGAAACGTTCAGCCACTATTTGAAACTGTTTATTCCACTGAAAATGCAGGGAAGGCCGTAGTGATAGAAAGATTCAATCGGACGTTAAAAAATAAATTATTCAAGAAATTTACTGAGCAAAAAAATCAGAAATGGTTGAAGATATTACCAGGAATTGTGGAAGAGTACAATAATAAAGTTCATTCTGGTATTGAAGAAACTCCAAAGAATGCTTCTGACGACCCTGATCTAGTACGAAAGAAAATATTCGAGAATAATAATTTGAATGAGAGTAATCCGAATTTGCAGAAACTTAAGCCAAAATTTAAAATTGGAGATAGAGTTAGGATATTTAAATATAAGAATAAATTTGAAAAAGGCTTTGTTGGCTATTGGACTAAAGAAATATTTGAAGTTTGCAAAATAAATCAAAGTTATCCGATTACTTATGAAATTAAAGATTTAGATGATGAAGATATCAGAGGCCGATTTTATCAAAATGAATTACAGAAAACAGAGCTTTAACCTCTAGGTGGCACTTTAGCTAGCTTCGCTTGAGTTATAGATTGTTTAACTCTAACATAATATCTAGAAATGATACTCCTTTTTGTAATTTGTACAAAACGTATAAACATAATTGCCCACAATAAGTTGTTCCCGGTTTTTGAATTTGAAATGTATTATAAATTCCATTGCCAAGTAATTCTTTTACTTCATTTGTAGGGGGCAAACCGTATGAGTCGAACCAATAGTTCTCAACCTCCGGGCGGTCAAAATAATAGTTCTGCTGATAATTTTTAACGCCTGCTGACCAATGTACACCTTTTTCATTTGACGTATGAAGATTTGTTATGAAATTTACAGTTATTGATGGAACTTTGTTCCGTGAACTGAAGGTTCCTGTTGGCCTATTTTTTAGGAATTGTAATTCATCCCTCATCAATATGTGAAAATTCTTTATTCCCAATTGATTAGCAATCTTATTTAAATCGAAATTCGTTGTTGTCTGTGTTCCATATAATTTCAAAAACTCATTTATGTTGCTCATTTTATAATAAAAAAATTTCTTAAGAGACCCCTAGAAGTCAGAAGGAGGGGGGGGGTATTGATTTAAAACTGTTCTCTAATGATGTCTTTCCTTACTACTTAGTCAGAAGGGGGTATTGATTTAAAACATATTTATAATGATGACTTTCCTTACTACTGGGGGGGGGGGTATTGATTTAAAACTGGTCTCTAATGATGTCTTTCTTTACTACTTAGTCAGAAGGGAGGGGGTATTGATTTAAAACTGTTCCACAATGATGACTTTCCTTGCTACTTAGTCAGAAGGGAGGGGGTATTGATTTAAAACTGTTCTCTAATGATGTCTTTCCTTACTACTTAGACAGAAGGGAGGGGGTATTGATTTAAAACTGTTCCACAATGATGACTTTCCTTGCTACTTATTCGATTTTGAAATGATTTAATTTAATCTAAATTAAAACGTTACATTGTTCCATTTTATTCTTATGAACTCTTGTTAAGAGAATATTGATTGTTTTATCTGTATTAAGACATTAGCAACATCTGTTACCAAATTTCTCAACATGAACAGCTGCTACCAGTTTAAGCTATTCAGTATGAGAGAATTCTTTGTGACCCGCATAACTCATGACTTTTCACTTGAACAGCTGCTGCCATTATTCCACGTATTACTGCGTGTATTCATTCTGCGAGCGTTCTACGAGACTGTGACTGCTTACGAATCATCTGTGACCTTTATCTATTTTGGTCAATTTCATCAGCGACTTTCAACAATTTTATTTTTTATCATAATTAATTCACTACGTTTTAACGAAAATGGCACGTTCAAGCATCGCCTTTGCCGATTTGAAAAGAAAAATTTCAGACACTATTGTGAACGAAGATCAACGGAAGAAGTGTATTGAGATGCTAACAGAATTTCAGGAGAAATATCTTAAACCAAGGGAGGAAGAAGACATCCACGCATCAAAAACATTCAGAGAATTTTTAGTGATAAATCGATTTGAAGACACATTGCAAGATAACGCCATCAATATCAGTTCAAACTATAATTTTGAAGAAGAAATTCAAAGAGACATCTTACCATCAGAGCTAACTAATTATTTAGCACATTTAAGAAGAGAAGAAGACATTTCGGTGAACAATACTGTGAAGTTATCGTTGTTAAAAGGAAGAGCTTTGACTGTAATCCGGGGAAGTGGCCATGTTTGTAAACAATTAGGTTATTCCAGAGGCTATAACATCTTTTTAAGAAAATTTTATAAACTATATTTACGATTTCCGTTTATTAAGAACTCGACGGAATCTATATCATTTTTCAAAAGGAACTTCGCTATTATTGACTCGTATCTTCGCCATGGGAGACACCGCCCAACCCTTGATCAAATTTTAAACTCAATCAATTGAAACGGTAAGCTACTCCCAATAGATAATAGTACTATGACCCTTCCCTTATTTGAATTTACGAGAAACAATTGTATCATGGCATAATACATTTTCTAGTCAACATATTTTATTCGTTGTAAACCATGCTACTTGTCCTCATTGGTTTTATAGTACTATGACCCTTCCCTTATTTTACTCATACAGAAACAATTGTATCATGGCATAATACATTTTCTAGTCAACATATTTTATTCGTTGTAAACTATGCTACTTGTCCTCATTGGTTTTATAGTTCTATGAGCCTTACCTTATTTTACTCATACAGAAACAATTGTATCATGGCATAATACATTTTCTAGTCAACATATTTTATTCGTTGTAAACCATGCTACTTGTCCTCATTGGTTTTATAGTTCTATGAGCCTTACCTTATTTTACTCATACAGAAACAATTGTATCATGGCATAATACATTTTCTAGTCAACATATTTTATTCGTTGTAAACCATGCTACTTGTCCTCATTGGTTTTATAGTTCTATGAGCCTTACCTTATTTTACTCATACAGAAACAATTGTATCATGGCATAATACATTTTCTAGTCAACATATTTTATTCGTTGTAAACCATGCTACTTGTCCTCATTGGTTTTATAGTTCTATGAGCCTTACCTTATTTTACTCATACAGAAACAATTGTATCATGGCATAATACATTTTCTAGTCAACATATTTTATTCGTTGTAAACCATGCTACTTGTACATAGTACTTGTCTGTGATGTGAATAAAATATTTCAAAGATGGAAATGTGTTTTCATTTTGTATCGAGTTAAAGCAGTAGCAACTACTGGAATTGTAAGAACGCCAGATGAAATGACAATTGTTAAAGCATTAGACCATCTCTTTCTTAACTTTTTATAATGCTCTAATCTTAATAATAATTGAGATTCCTTATCTTTCATATACCTAACTCTATCTTTGTGTTTTTCTTTGTTCATTTTTTCAATGTTCATTTTTTCAATGTCCATTAAAGTAGAACTACGTTCATATGATAACGAAGGATATATTCTTGAGGTTCCTTCCATTTCTGAAGTTCCTTCCACTTTTGTTTCTTCCATTTTTAAATGAATATTTTGAATAAATATTTTGAATAAATATTTTGAATACAATCTTCTGGTATATTGAGACTACGTGATATTTTGAGACAACTTAAATTTTCGTCTGCCTAAATTTTCAAAATTCTTAGACCACGTGATATTTTGAGACAACTTAAATTTTCGCCCTTCGGCCACGTGAAATTTGAAATCTACCTAAATTTTTGAAATTTTGATTTTTTTGAAAATTTTGAAAACCCCCGCAAAAGTGTGACATCCGGCGCAAGCGAAGCGAAGCAAAGCGAAGCGAAGCGTCGCGCCGGATGTCACACTATAAACTACTAGTGTTTCCGACAGATTGTTTCCTCACCATAACTCTGTCTCGAAGTTCAACAGCGTAGACCCTTCTCCACCAGCAACTCTGATTGCTCCGAAGAATGGCCTTCTAATGCCTTCGTTCGAAGAAAGCTTCTCACTTCGTCTGCCTCTCTGCCGGCACATCCCGAAGAGCAGTCGCGATCTCTTCTCCGAGGCTAACTAAACTTTACGACAGGGCTGCTTGCAACCCCTTGGATCAAGAGGGATTCCAGCTGCTCTTCTTGTCTCCGCCCGCGGTGCTGCTTGCTCCTCCCAGGAGCACGCGTCAATCGGAAGCCCATTCAGTTTGCGCGGGTTCCTCAAATTTATGCATTCAATTGCTTCTTCCAGATACTAGTTCACAATTATAGCACGATGAGGCCATTGTCATCCATCGGAAAAAAATTCTGACTTATGACTCCGGCATACGGCCTGACTACACGTTGGTAAATTTCATCGCGATTTTAGCTGGCTCCTGTTAAAGAACCGTTTTGAATGACATATGAGAACAAGTATGTTTGTCTTGCATACTGACTCCGCCCCTAACCATAACAGAACCACCTCCAAATTTCATGACAAATCATGTTGAAGTGAAACCTCTGATTCCGTTCCCGCTAAGCTCCTTCCTTCGATCAGTCACATCCAGAAAAAGTTTGGACTCATCCGTGAATGACATCGGACTCTAATCGTCGACATTCCTGTTGATAGGATCATGCGCCCATGTCAGTCACATTCGCTTGTAATTTTTTTGTCAGATTGACACGAAGAGCTTGAACGAAGGCCAGAAACGTGAGGTGTTCTTCTGATTGCTTGTGTGGATATAGTTTGCCTGTGACTATTTTTAGTTATCCTTATCAAAAGTTGAGTAGTATATATATTAGGGTGGTCCGAAAATGAATTTTATGGATTTTGCTACTTCCTCACCTACGCCCGCATGCCAATATGCATCAAACAAAGACATGCAAAATTTGGGAGCCGTAGCTCATGATTTAGAGGTCGCTCAAAATGTCACCTTTCATGCGAGGTACGAGAAAAGATGAGAAATTGCCATTTACTGCTTTTTTCAAATTTTGAACACGTCTGAACTGAGACAAAAATTGTTGATCAAGTCAAAAATCAGAGTTGATCAACAACTCCGTAAGACTTAAGCTTCCTATACGAGTAAGGAGTCCTGATGCCAGACTTTGTCGACTCACATGGTCAGTGACGTATGAAAGAAGATCTGCAGTTGATCGAGAGTGCCTGAAACCATGCTGTTCCTCTGATAAAGGGTTCTGAGTTTCACGGAAATTAACAATATGTTGGTTAATCACTGCTTCAAAAATCTTGCCAGCAATTGGAAGCAGGCTGATAGGACGGTATCTAGATGGAAGAGATGAGTCAGAACATTTCCTTGGAACTGGCACCACAGAAGCTACTTTCCAACAAGAGAGAAACTCACCGGTGGATACACTTCTACTGAACAGTTTGGATAAAAGTGGAGAGAGTGGATATGCTTGAAGACTGAAACCGGGATGTCATCTGGTCCACTAGACTTAAAGCTGTCGAGGCCTGCGATGATCTTTTTGACGTTTCGGACTGTGACTGAAGGAGGACTAACTGTCTCATCAGTGCGCGTGGGAATTGGAGGTGGAATTCTACGTCCATCGTCCAATGTTAAATTCTTCGCAAACTCTTTGCACACTCCAAACACAAGCTCGGCTTTGTCTGCTGGGGTTGTCGCCATAGAATAACTGACTTCGGCACTACGACGTGCTGTGATGGAGCATTTGTTCATATTGGTGACACTGTTGTAAATCCTCCAGTAAGTCTTTCGAGTCAAGCTCTTGGGTGGCGAAGGAAGTATTGATACTAACCCCGTTCATTGATGCTAATCTATTCTGTATACTGCACTACAAAAGAAATTATTGGAATTCAGCATTTAAGTGCGATGTAACATTATTGCGCATGGAAACGGCAGCTACACTGAGATAAATTGATGTCAGATACACACGATAGGATTTGAAATTTATCAAAGTTTATGCCGCGGCATTCGCGAGGTTCCTCTTGAGACATTGGACAGGTGTTTACAATGATAAATTACAGTTTGTGTGATCCTATAACGCTTGAAACGTAATAGCGTTACACTCTATACAGCATTTATGACGCCAGTACAAATTAATTTCACAGTTGTTCCATCATAAGTGACCGACGGTAGCTTAGGATATGACTCATATCCTAAGCTACCGTCGGTCACTTATGATGGAACTTATTATGCAATTGTGCTGATTAAAAAATCGTTTTGAAGCCTAATAGCATTACATTTTTTACATGTTATACAATGTAAAATCTGTCACGAAAAATTAATAATATAATGAAACTAAGGACATCTTCTATCATTTTTGCTATGCATTTGAAAGTAGTTCAGTTGAAAAGAAAAATAATTTAGGTACTTGCTTAAAAACTTCATACAATGAAATTCATGTGAAAAATAAAGTGAATATGAAAAGAATTTTGAAGAAAATTTAAAAAAAATCGGCTATAAATCGACTTCAAACGTGAAATTCAATATCATATTCGGAATTTTGGAAAAATCTTAATATGAAAATGTGTGTTTACAATCAAACTCCGACAAACTATTTTTTTTTAACTTAAAGGTTGAAAGTCGCGCGCAATTGCCCAAACATTCTTCCATTAGTTACAGTCATCATGCAACTTCGTTATCAACGTGAAGAAATACGAATTGGAATTATATGCTATAACTTACATTCAGGGCCTGATATTTCGTCTTGTTCGATGATACTGCGATTGGAAACATTTTCTGATGAACTGTTCCAGCTTCAATGGAGTCCTGAAATAAGTATTCACTTTTCACTTCAGTGCACAATACACACGCCTATTTCCACAAAAAACACCTTCCCCTCTTTTTACGTGAATACTAGGGCTGAGAACCGGTGCATCGAAATGTGCGAATTTCGATCAAATTGATGTTTTACTACATATGTTCAATTATATTTTTTCATTTTATCAACTATCTTAATCAGTAAATTGAAGAGAAAGACATTTTAAGCATGCAGTTTAGTTAATCCAACTAGAAAAACATTATTCAATTCTATCTATCAATTCAATTCAAACAACTTCTATATCAAGAAGAAACCTTTAGAAAATCACGGCTTTTTCACAAAACAACCGATGCATTTCCTAATGTTGAGGAAAATGTGAAATGTGACTAAAATGCGATAATTCAAGTTCATGATAAATCATTTTAGGCCACGAAATCTCAATTCCGACGACCTTAGAATTTCGGAATCTCAGTGAATACTGCGTATCCTGCAATTGCTCCTCTTTCTAAGATATAGGCGATCTTAGCATTTCAGCGGCCAGCGATTAGTCGAAAAGATTTTCAGCAACCGGCCACATTGTCACATTACATGGAGACTGCATGAAGCCGAGTGATGTCCAAATGTTGACCTTCCTGCAGAAATTCGTAGATAACGGTGACATTGCTTCGAATTTATCTACACTTCTTGGTGTGTCATGTACTTGGAAAAAACAATCAAAAGTTAATTCTTCCCTTTGTTCTTTAGATCTTTTTAAAGAATCAATTTAAAACTCGACGCTTCGTCCACCACGAACAACTAATTTTTTGTTGCATGGCTTCTGCATTTCTGCTTTCATATAGTTTTAAAGAATTCCATTGGAGCTATCATAGAGACGTAGGAGGTAAGTGTGATGAGAGTCACTTGCAAGTACAGGCAAAACTGAAATAAAGGAGGCCTATGTAAAATTGCTTTAACTTCATTAGCATTATTAGAATTTTCCTAGTACTCCATAAAATTTGCGTTGTATTCTAGAACATTATGAACATCTGCTATGAAAGATGGAGTCCACATCTTCAAGATTCTGAATTTTTAATTGACTATCACACGACAATCTAGAGTGCGAAACAAATTATATTTCGCCTATACCTTACGAGCGTAATGAGTTCTTCAGCGCATTTTTTAAAATTTTCGGTGCACCGGTGCGAGCAGGTGCGGCTAGCGCACAGTCTTAGTAAATACTTTTGAGCGTAGAATTTCACAAACAAAAGAAATATTTGGGGGAGCTGACCCCCTTACTATATGCCTTGAACTTGACGATTTGTTTGTCGCGAAGAAATCCCCAATATTTAAGACGACCTTGAGCATGTTTTCACCACAATTATGTCTTTACTAGCTATTCAACTTTTATGCGAAAGCAAAACATGTCGACGTAACTACGTACTGTATATGAATGATATTAACAGTGGCGTGTTCTCCGTGCCTGCGGGGCCTTCGGCGCAGGGCAATAAAAAAATCTAGCTACCAATGCGTACATTACAGAAAAGTAACATCATTATTTTGTATTCATCTTGCCCTGATTATTTTACACAACTTAGCCATTTTTGAAGTCTCAATATCAGATCAGAAACGCTCACATGAATTTTGGCTCGCGCGCGGAGCAGCTGCTTCGCTCCATTACAGACGCAAACACACATTTGCTGATGCGCAATTCCCATGGATGTATCTGATAGCGCACAAACTTCCAATCATAGTCGGAATATCATCTTTCCCTTGCCGGTAGACATAACAAACAAAAATCATCGCTTACCTTCAGCCACAGATCTAGACAGGGATAGATGGACTACTCCCCAATTTGCTTGAAGCCTGCTTTCCCTGCCACGCGCTCGCGCACAATCCCGGTATGTAGGCAAGAAACAAATGTTGGCATGCACGTGTCTGTGAGAATGTAATGATAATAAGCGCATTAACTTTCAACGACGATAATAATTGATAACGAATCATAGAAATGTTGACAATTCCTGATGACCTGCAATGTCATACTTTCTCACTCATCATGATTGCTTACATAAATGTAGCTTAAATAGAAAATTAAGTGCATGCGAAGTAACGTTTTATTCAAACGAAAACTCGGTAAATCAAAATTTATTTGCCTCTAAAGAGAATCAGCTTCATTGCCTGCTGACGTGATAGGACTTTTGAATTAAAGATACTACGTTCAAAATATATCTTACCGTACCGAAAGAGGCGAATTTTAACATAATTCGACGTGATCAGCCTGATAAGTTTTGTTAGATGATCAGAGTCTTGATGAAAGTCATGGTCATAAAAGTGCTCTGCAAAAAGGGTAGGAAATAAAGTCTTTACATCAACTTTCTGCAGGACAAAATGTAGAAATTTCAAGAAATTGTAAAAAAATTCATGTTTATAGAAATTTGGCCAGGGGGACGGGTAAGGGCCGAGCCCGGAGTGTTAGTTAGCTGCAATTATAGAATAATTGTATGAGCATACACGAAAATTTCATAAGTGTATTTTGATTTAAATATTATATTTATTGTTATATATTATTTTTTTAGCTTTATATACATTGTGGTCCGCTAATCGACTGATTATCTTGCTTACCGACCAACTTACGTAGCCTGATCCATGCGTTTTGGAATTGCGCGGATATCTGAGTCTTGATCCACATCCATGGGTTCCGATGATGGCCCTGGTGACTGAGACTCGGCAGAAGTTGCATCAAAAGACTGCTCAAAAAGATTGCGCTGCTTTGGGGATCGACGCTTTTTGGAAGGTGTTTGCAGATAAAGGGGGAACGCTTCAAAAACAGTAGGCACTGCGTCATCCTTCAGCTTCCTTCGAGTTCTGGGGCGAGTTCCATACTGTCCCTTTGCATGAATAACACTTACGCCCTTTTTATAGTCATCATCGGTGAAATGAACACTGCATACGCGTGATGAATTCTTAGAGGGAGTAAAGTTCTTACGTCGAATGTTATGAAGCCACTTCTTCAACAATTCGAGGTTTGAGAACGGAAAGGCGTGAAAAGAAATGTTAGAGTTTTTCGAAGCACGGTTCTGGCATCGCGGAACACAACACGAGGTAACCACTTCTCAAGAAATGAAATTTCTGTAAACAGTTTTGCAAACCTGTTCGAAAATTTTATCTTTCTTATGCCTTTTGAACACATGTTTCGGATTAAGAGTAGGAGAATTGATAGCAATTGCCTAGGGCGTGAGGATTATATTTAATGATAAAATCGCCATTTAGCGTCGGTAGAATGCATGTCAAATTCAATTTTATCTTGTTGAAGTATTGCGACATCGCCACACTGTGTTATGACACTCATCCCAGCTTCGTTAAGTACACAAATTTTGTCACCCTTATCAAATAAATCATCATCAATTGAAAACAACACCACAGGTGTCAATTGCGATCAGCTCAGCGGCCGTCATTTCTTGCCTACATATCGGGAGCAGGCGTGGCGGCGATGGGAAGTTTTCAGGTTTCACGGCTGAAATAGGGAAACGCGGAAAGCAGTCCATCTATCCCTTTCTAGATCTGTGCCTTCAGCGGTGCTGCAGATTAAAATGTCTCAAGCATTGAGAAATAATCTATTATTAGACTATTCCATCCCAAATCTACAGACACTGAGAGCATGATTTCCGTGTCCTGCCTTCACTACAAGTGTCATACAGTTTGACGCTAGTGCATGACGCTCATGCATCAGACAGAATCAATCACAGAACAGACACAGCAGATCAGCTTGATACACACGTGATGACAATGTGGTGACGTTGAAACAGTGATACCGTGAATGAATACTGAATAATGCATCAATCTGATTGATGTACGAGTACATCAATGAGGATTCCATAGTTTCAACTCTGCTAACAGTGATATTCTAGCGTCAACAATCTGAATCAGTATTAATTGACGGCTGATTAACCACACCTGTGGCCTAAGAGTCAATCTATTCGCAAAGAGTAGACGGAAAATCAACCATCACACACGAAGCTAGATCAGTACGAAATGGAAACTACTCATGAAGGAAATAAAAAGTAGACATGTCTTGAAGGCTATAAAAATTTCAAATGATGTGCAGCATTGAAAATATATGCGAATCATAAGTGAACAAAATTATAGTATTTTAGATAGTTCTTAAGAGGACTGATGACCGTTCCCACAGGCAAACCAGGCACAGTCAAAATTTTCATCATAACACACAAATTATAATAAAGCTATCTTAAAACAATGGGCGAACGAAAATTACAATTGTTATACACAAATCTCGACACCGGTGAGTCACGTTTTAGGTTCGTCAGCAGGAAAACCAACCAGCTTTGCATTTCGGGTCCTTTAATTTCCTGTATGCCCTGGTTGGCGAACCCCTCGTGCAGAACAGCGGACCCTGTGACGCCTATTACACACAACGATCGAGAAACTCTTTACATGAAAAAATTCCAAATTTCGAAGTAAGTTCATGTGTTTACACAGGATATGTGTGGCACCAAGACGCAAATCTCTAACAAAATAACCTCTCTTAACACGAACATTAATTATCTTTTGTGCTCTTTGAATAACGTGGAACTTTATTAAATAACGGAACTTTAAATGAAATACGTGAGTGATTGACAGGCTGTAATAAACATACCAAACTATTCTACATGTATTGTGCTTTCCTTGAGAGAGATGTTCTGCTTGGTTCTTAGACTGAGACCTCATTAGCCATACTGAGCAATACGCATATTAGAAGGTACTTTTACAATGAAGGAATATAATTTTTTCTTGTGCATGTCTATGAAAAGGGACAACTAGAATAGATATAATTTAAGTTCTTTGCGGCTATTCATGGACTCCTAGATATTAACACCCGGACTGAAAGCTGAAATTTATTTATACGCAAGACGGCTGATTTGACTCTGATAGTAGATGGAGAAAAATATTAGTTATCAAATGAAAGTGAGATCAATCAATCAATCAATCCTTTTACGTCCGTTTTCCAGACTCGCTGGGTTGGACGGGGTTTCTTCTGATGGCTCTTCTCCACAACTCACGATCTAAAGCGTCTTCCTCCTTCAAACGAAATTTCCGCATGTCTTCTCGGACTGTGTGTCTCCACGTTTTCTTCGGCCTGCCTGATGGTCTCTTTCCTTCCACCTCCATCTCGTCCACCCTTCTCAGCCAACTGCTCTCTTCCCTCCTCCTCACATGGCCAAACCAGCGCAGCCTCTGCCTGCTGATGACTGCCAAGATGTTCTCAATCCCCATTGCTTTTCTTAGTTCATCATTTGATCTCCTGTCTGCCAGCTTCACCCTGCACATCCATCTCACCATCCTCATCTCTGCTCTCTCCAACAACTGCTCGTGGTCTGACCGCATTGCCCACGTCTCACACCCGTAGGTCATGCATTGCCTCACACACGCAGCATACACCTTTCCCTTTGTCATAAGCGAAGGGCCCTTTGATGTTAGGAAGGCAGACATCTCCTTGAACTTCTTCCATCCGCCACGGATTCTCGTCGTCACCGCCAAGTCCACACCTCCTCTTGACTCGAGCACATCTCCAAGATAACAGAAGTTCTCGACTTTCTCAACTGAGTCACCATCCATATCCAGTGAAGTGGTCTTGGGTTGTTGGCTTCGGTCTTGGCTCGCGTTTTCACACCTACTACACGAGTAGTTTTGGGGCGCATTTGCTATCCGTCCTCTGATGTGCGTGCACTTCCAGTGTATCCATTTGCAGCATGAGCAACACCTGATTGCATTGGCACCAACGCCTTTACCACAAATACCACACGGCCACTTGACGGAATAAGACACCTTCAAGTCGTCCCTGTCGTCGGTCACCATGACTTTAGTTTTCGCAGCATTGATGGCCAATCCCTTCGCTTCTAGGCTCGCTTTCCACCGAAGCAACTTTCCCTTGAGCTCAGAAACAGACTGTGCCATGAGAACGAGGTCATCAGCATACATCATTTCAAAAGGAAGACCTTCCCGTACATTCTTGGAGACGGAGTCCATCACCACGGCAAACAGCAATGGACTGAGCACCGAGCCTTGGTGAACACCAACCTTCACTTCGAATTCGCTGCTGTCCCCGGTATTAGAGCGCACAAAGGTCTTCGCTCCCTTGTACATAGTCATCACTGACCGCACTAGCCACTCTTCAACCCCCGCTTGACGAAGCGCCCATTGGAGGACTTCACGGGGAACACGGTCGAATGCCTTCTCCAGATCGACAAATGCTAGGAAGAGTTGCTTCTTCTTCGCCGCGTGTTTCTCCAACAGTTGTCTGGCTATGAAGATAGCATCTGTTGTTGACTTGCCGGGAATGAAGCCAAATTGCATCTCATCCAGAGCAACCATCGATCGGAGTCTTTGTTCAAGGACGTGTTCTGCAACTTTCATCCCATGCTCCAAAAGCTTGATGCCTCTGTACGACCCGCAATTGAGGGGATCACCTTTTCCCTTGTAAATCGGAATCAGAGTGCTCTTCGTCCAGTCACTCGGGATGGATCCCTCAAGGATAATGCGGTTACAAAGATCGGTAAACCACCTCACACTGACATCTTCACTCGACAGAAACATCTCGAGACATACTTCGGAAGGTCCTGGAGCTCTGTTCTTCTTCATCTTCTTAATGGCAGCTCTTATTTCTGATCCGCTCACGCAATAGCTTGGACCCTCGACCATAGAACAGTCAGTCACCTGATCCCACGTATTCTCAGCATTCATCAGCCGCTCCATGTAGACCTTCCAGACTTCACTAACCCTCTCACGGCCAGTTACAATCTCTCCAGTCTCGCTGTTTTTCATGCAGTGTTGGGTAGAGGGGTCTTGACCCTCCTGAGCCATTTGCTTTGCTATGCGGAATACCTTCTTCTTCCCTTCAGCACTATCTAGGGTTCTAGCTAGATCCTGTCTTTCGACCTCCTTCGCTTTCCACACGATGAAGCGCGACTCCCTGATGATTTAAGAAAAAGAAGTAGGAATTTCTGAGGAATCAGAGGAACATGGGATTGCAACCAACTGATCATCGTTGAGTGAATATGGAATATTGACAATACTAAATGGAACAATGGCGTTTGACAGTATGATTTGTACGATGTACGTAGTGCGTAAAATTGTGATGAGTGGAGAAAGTATCAGCAACGGCAGCGTGAGTCTACATCAGTCTGTAATGTGAAACGTGTCCGATCCCGCCTTGATTCAGGCCCGATATAGGTGTGGAATATTAGTTATCAAGTGAAAACGAGATGATTTAAGAAAAAGAAGTTGAACTTTATGGAAATCAGACGAATATGGGATTGTAATCAGCTGATCATCGTTTTACTCACTAAAGAAGGACATTGAAAACCTGCTACCTTGAACTATTTAATCCATCAGATTTGAAACTACAATTTTTTTGAGAAATTACTTCAAATTGCTCCACCGCTGTTATCACACCACCTTGTGTTGGTCAGGATGTCGTTTTATCCGTTCAATTGTATGCACATTGAAAAACACAGCTTCTATATGCTTTATGATAATCCCCACCATAGACTTGTATTGTGTTGAGTCGAAGTTTGGTAATGGAAAACAAATTTTTAGTCTCATGGCTATCATTATGAGATGCACGCACTCGCAGACTGAAAAACAAGTTGCAATTCTTGAAAGAGAGTTATGGGATGGTGGCTAGATACATGAATCATGTCAATTACGATCACCACAGAAGAAAATAATCTTCACAGTTTACTTTTTTATTAAGTTTATGCTGTTCGATGAAAAACGTTCAGGCGACCACACATCGGATTAAAGCAAGATTCATTTCGCCATTGTTCGAGCAGGCCTTATTTTGCAACCTCATATGTGTGACCGACTAAAATCTCGAGTGAATCAACCAACATTAGGCCTTTTCGATCAAGTGCTCTTAACTTGTGCAAAAGAAGAGAGTTGAATCAGGAGCAATATCGCAATTTTGATCATCGATTTGATTTTATCCTTAGGGATATCAGGTAAATTTGTATTCATCAAGGATTGTCGAAAATCTGGACACATTGCAGCGTTCTGAGGCAATTATCATTTTTACGTCCTCTAAAGATGTATGATTATGAATTCCTAACATTTTACCAATTTTCACTCCAAAAAATCAGTAGAACGTTTAGTCGCTTCTGGCTGTGGCAGATTTCATCATTTCGGTTTTCGTTGCTCCAAAAAAACCAAACGAAGAATTTGAAGACCGTAGGAATCAGTATTTCCTATTTTCCACTCATTGATTCCTCATTGAAATTTGTAGAGCCATCTATTTAAATCGACATTTCGAACTATTTCCACACCTATATAGGGCCTGAATCAAGGCGGGATCAGACACGTTTCACATTACAGGCTGAGTAGACTGTATGTTATAGACTGAGTAGATTACATTGAGAATACAATTCGCATTTTCTATAATTGACATGTAGCCCAAGCCAAGTAGACGAATCCTCAATTAACTGTAATATCCTTAGCATATCATTCCTTGTACCACAGAAGACTCCGTCATCCAAGTACCAATAATAGAGAAAAAGATTGGGGATTTCTTCTGCGATATGCAGGACTAGCTTGTGAAGAGCAGTCGAAAATGTCAACGGACCGAGTGGGTCACCCTGTTGTACTCCGAGTTCAGATTTAAGCTTGTCAAGAGGATGATACAGGAAAGGATGTTGACTGTAGCACACTTTGAGATATGGCATTAAACCTGGGAAGCTCTTTTTGCATTCATCAAAAAAGAAGCTGTCTTGAAACAGTGTTAAAGGCATTTTTGAAATCTATCTTCATGACGACGAAATCCAAGTCATTCCAGTGTTTCTAAACGACATGCCTGGTTCGATGGACTACTTTTTCTGTTCCTCCAGAAATCGAAACGCCAAGTTGATGGGTGACAAATATTGTCTTGCAGTTTCCTTGAAGATGACACATAAACATTTACTTGCCAACCTTCTCAGTATGTTTCCAACTGCTATCGGTCGAATGTCACCCGGCAGTCCATTTGGTTTGTTGAGGGCTGTAAGAGATGCACTTCCAAGATAAGGCATGACCGATTCAGGGACATCGCCAGCAATCATCAAGTTCATTAGAGATCTCAAAGCAGTCAGTAAAGGAGTCGGCAAAGCAGCTTCCATTGCATCAAGTAAATGTTGAATTCTCAAGCCTGATGGTCCACATGCAGTGTCTTTGGGAAAAGAACGAATTACAGCGGACAAATCAAATGTTTGGCTCAGAACAGGGCATGAATCGCAATTTTCAGAAGGTACTGTAGGGACAGAGCAGGTTGGATGTTTCACTGTAAGTGCATCCCACGTTTCAGAATTATTGGGGACCAAACCGTTTGAAGTTAAAATCCGGCATGCCCTACCGTATTGACCCATCCTTGCATTGCTCAAAGCAGCTTCAATCACAACATCTTTGATTTCAGTTTTCTCGTCACACTTAGCTCTTTTTGATCTCTTCTGTAGCCGACGTTGCGACGTTTCTGCAGACTCAACAACTTTTTCCCATAGCTGATTTGCTCCACCATCTTTTCATAATTGGCAAAATTTGTTAATATCTGTGAGACGATGTCGCTGTCCTGCGCGCTTCACAGAAGGAAGCACACATTTAGGGAGCATGAATAGCCTTTGTTAAAACTTTACTGGCAAAGTTTTAGGACTTCGAGCACGCGAATTTGCCCCATAAAGAAAAAGATCCTTTTCAGTGAAGATATTTTTATACTTGAAACTTTAATTTTCAGAGAAAGGACATTGACCAAGAGACAAAAACGTTTTCGATTAGTCGATAAACTAGCACCAACAAAACTTAAAGACTATACTTGATGCATGGACTGTACAAAGAAGATTTTAGCTTATCAGTTCAAAATTCAAAGATGGTCACAAGTGAGTTCGATATGATAGTCTTTGCCAGGAAGAATCATGCATAGATCTCACATAAGTTACATAACTAGCGCATCCATAGAAATACAAACAAACAAAGAAATGCGACACCAAAACTAATAAAGTGATCTCTACATCTTTCAACAAACATCATAGACTTCAAAACGACATACATTAAAGATCTCTTGACTTAGACATCGGACCAAAGACAAACATCAGGATAACAATGAAGCACAGAAAGAAAAGACCGCATAACAGCATTCGAACTCAACATTCCGGCCCCACAAATATAACGATATTTGTCACGATTAGAGTTTTCGAACCTGGCGTACGCTACAGCTCCATAAGCAACTTCGCTTCCATCAGAAAATATATGTATCGAGCATTTCAAATCAATGAAACTTTTTGTCTTTAAAGCTCTTGGGACTTCATATTCAGCTAACTTCGACAGATTAGAGATCCATCGTTCCCAAATCTGTTTCTCCTTTTCAGGAAGTATATCATCCCAGTCTGTCTTTAAACGACATAACTCTTGAAAAATACGTTTTGCAATCAAAACTACTGGACACAGAAGTCCAAGAAGATCAAAAATCGAAAAGATGCAAGACAGAACTCCTCTCCTCGTAGAAACAATTTCTTGAGACTTGATCTTAAAACTAAGCTTATCGGTTATCAAATTCCATTTTACACCGAGAGCGTTTTGAATTGCATCAACATGATCATCAAAATTCAAAGAAAGATTCTGTAAATTGTTAGCGCGGTCATTTTCCGATACAGACCCAATTACCTTTTCCGAGTTACTTACAAATTTGGTTAATCTAAAACCTCCCTGTGAGCATGCACTCTTAAGTTGATGAAGTAACTGAATTGAGTCGTCTTCATTATCAACAGATTTCAATACGTCGTCGACATAAAAGTTTCGGAGAACAGTCTTAACTACTGAATCTGGATAACTATTTCTGCCATCCAAAACAGTTTGACGAAGAGCATAATTCGCGCAGCTAGGTGACGAAACTGCTCCGAAAACGTGAACAGTAAGTCTGTACTGGGATGGTTCGATACTCAGATCCCCATTTGGATACCAAAACAGTCGCATATAATCATATTGACTTTTAGGTACTTTCACCTGGTAAAACATTTTCTCAATGTCACCAGAGAATGCAAAGCACCCTTCTCTAAATCGAAGAAGTACCCCAATCAGACTATTTGTCAAGTCCGGTCCTTGAAGCAGCATGGAATTCAGAGACTTACCTTGGTAAGGCAACGAGCAATTGAAAACTACACGCACTTTCTGCTTCTCCTTATGGTACACTCCATGATGTACCAGATACCAGACATTTTTCGTACTAGATAATTCGTCAACAGGCACCTCTTCCTTAAAACGGTTTTTCAACATAAGATCCATAAACTCAGAATAATTTTTATGATATATGGTATCTTTAGAAAGACGTTTTCTTAAAGAAAAGAGTCTTTGTAAAGCTTGATGTTTGTTATCGATACCTGTTAAGCTTTCCTGCCGTAAAGGTAATGGAATAACGTAATGACCATCTTGGAATGTACCTGATGACACTTTTACTTCCCACATTTTGTCTTCTATCGAAGGGTTACACAAATCGGATTCGTTATCATAAAAATCTCGTGAATACATCATGTTTAATTTTGTTTCAATGTCACTCAGTCTTTGTATTTGTGTCCTGCACACTCTGACGATATCTTCGGAATTCAAGTTCATTGGCCCACTAATTGTCCACCCCAACTTATGTCTAGTGGCAAACGGTTCATTAGGAGACCCACTTACAACTTCTAAGGGTTTCAACATTTCTGGAACATTAATTCCTATAAGTAAACCTACTTCGGCATCAACTTCAATGATAGGAATTTCCCTAAGATGTGACCATTTGTAGAACTCATTTCTTTTCGCAATATCGTTAGTGGAAACTGGTAATTCAGGGCGGGAATAGGTCGGAGGAAGATGAACGATTTCATTTTCGTCAAGATCGGTTATTTCAAGCCCATTTACAACTGTAGTCATCGTTGGACTTTGGAACTTCTCCATTGTTGTTAATCTTATTTCTTCTGATTTCCCTTTAATTCCTAAACTTTTCATTACGCTGTCAGATACAAAACAATCAGAACTAAAGTTGTCGAGAGCGGCGTACGTAACTACAGATTGTCTACTGTTGCTTGACCTAACTTTTACAGGTATAAGTGCCAAAGCTACACGATTAGCTGCACCGGCCCCAGTATGACAACTTTTGCTCTCTGTAGAAGTCGAAGAACACGACTTCTCACTACTAACAAAATGAGTGGATTGCTTCGCTCGATTTTCATGAAGGCAAGTAGGGTGACTCTTATTACATGTATTACACGTTAACTTTTCCTACAACCTTTCGAATGATGACCTTTAATCAGACAACCGAAGCATAAGGAATTCGTACGAATAAACGCTTGTCTTTTATCTAACGCTAGTTTCAAAAATGAACTACACGAGTTTAGATCATGATCATTGCATTTGCAAAATACACATTCACGCGAAGATATATGTGAACTTGTCTTAGACTGTGCATCACTTTGATTACAAGCTTCATGTTCCTGAATATTTGTGGACAAAGAGACTGATTTACCCAACTGCTTAGCCTTAGAGACATGCTTATTCTGTCGAAAGGAATCTGTCTGCTTATGATCACTACTTTTGGGTTTACCTGTATTTTTCAAATCTCCGTATATCGGCATGTTTATCAACTTCGATTGTCGTTCAACAAATTCGACAAGATCCTTGAATATCACATCATATCCTAATTCTCGGATACTCAACACTCTTGTACGCCAAGCTTCGCGCATTTTATAAGGTAACTTGAGGATTATCGACCTTATTTCCTTCGGACTATCCAACTGATTGAGTGAACTGACGTTCTCCATATAATTCAGACAACTTCGCAAGAAGACACTGAATTTTTCTAACTCAATGCCGTCTTCATGACTAATTTCTGGCCACAATTCCAACTTATGTAAGAACGCACAGGAAACTTCAAAATCATTCCCGTACTTATCAATTAGCATCTTCCATGCAGTCTTATAACCTACAGTTGGATTCATGTGACAACAACTTCTTACAAGATCTCTTGGCATCCCCAAAGTATATTGCTCTAGGTAATAAATACGATCGGCATCATTATCAGTCTTAGTCTCAATAATTCTAGAGAAAGCATTTTGAAACAGCTTAAAGTTCGTAATATCGGAACCATCAAAAATCTGAATTTCTTTCGGCGGTAGACTTGCTTTATCCTGCAATTTCCCGAGTGAAATCGCGATGTCATTTTGCTCTTTCAAGACTTCGACCAAATTATCAGAATTATTACTATTACAAGTAGAACTAACACTCCTTTTTGCAATTTCGTTCAAAGTATTAATCATTGTTTGTACCTTTAACTCATACTCTAATGCTTGTTCAATTTCTTCATCAGCATTATCATCTTCTAATAACTCAAGAATATCCTCGTTCTGTTTTGTTACAATTTTTAAAGATGAAGTCAGCGTTTCAATTAATGCAGAAATTTCATTCAAATTATTTGAATCAATCGCTTCCTCAGCTTTACTCAATGTTTTCGTTATCTTAGCTCTAGTGAAACCGCGAATTCTACTGATTCTACTCAGCTCAGACATACTCAACATAGAGACTAATAACAATGAATTCCTACCACAAAATTGCGAATATTGAAGGATGATTATACGAACGTATTACCGAATACATACACCTTTATAAAATGTTCAAATAAAAGGATGCGCTTTTTATGCAACAAATGTACGATTATGCATGCACTATAATGTATAATTCGCATGAAAAGTACTCAAAATACTGCTTCAATAGAGAATCAATCGTTGACTTACTGAGTTCTTGGAAAAATCACTTATTACCGTCAATTACTTGAATGGAACTTGAACTTGGAACCTCGAATCAACTTCACTTTGACTTGACTTGACTTAGAAGATTGAGACGGAGGCGGTAAACGACTTGGAATTTGTGACTTGGAAGCGCAGATCTTCTTTGCTTGCTTAACTTTGTTCGCAGATTATCTTGAGACCATAATTGACACTGCTTTGCAGGACTTATCGAAACTGCTTTGTAGTTTAATCATTAATCGAAACTGTTAAAACTTTACTGGCAAAGTTTTAGGACTTCGAGCACGCGAATTTGCCCCATAAAGAAAAAGATCCTTTTCAGTGAAGATATTTTTATACTTGAAACTTTAATTTTCAGAGAAAGGACATTGACCAAGAGACAAAAACGTTTTCGATTAGTCGATAAACTAGCACCAACAAAACTTAAAGACTATACTTGATGCATGGACTGTACAAAGAAGATTTTAGCTTATCAGTTCAAAATTCAAAGATGGTCACAAGTGAGTTCGATATGATAGTCTTTGCCAGGAAGAATCATGCATAGATCTCACATAAGTTACATAACTAGCGCATCCATAGAAATACAAACAAACAAAGAAATGCGACACCAAAACTAATAAAGTGATCTCTACATCTTTCAACAAACATCATAGACTTCAAAACGACATACATTAAAGATCTCTTGACTTAGACATCGGACCAAAGACAAACATCAGGATAACAATGAAGCACAGAAAGAAAAGACCGCATAACAGCATTCGAACTCAACAGCCTTTTCCAACTGTCATCAGAATTTTCTTTAATCACAAGTTGTATCGTGGTTGACAACACTTGCGCGAATGAATTCCTGGCATTACACGGTATCGCTTTTAAAGTTGGTCTTTTGAGAGACATAATATTGTCCCATGAAGGAAGAGGAGTTTCTTCTTCTTTAAGTTGAGAATTCGTACGGTTCAGCTGCTGCTGCTACATTTGAATCGAAGACAGTGAGTTGCATTTCTTGGAGTGACTACTTTTACGTATTGCTGATATTAAGCGAAGACAAGAGCAAACATATTTCTGATTTTCTTCAAGCCAAGACTTTGGAATACAACCAGAAAACATGCCTTGAACGTGACGCTCTAGATGATTTATCAGCATTGTAGGTGCCGATCTGTGTTTACAGCCTTCTACTGGACATTCTAGACCAACTTGATTATGAGACGCTTTGACGGCAACATTAATACAGTATGATGTACGCCTACTTGGCACACCTGAACTGAAGGTATCAGTATCATTTGCAATTACATCATTAATAACTTTATCTAAATTGGAAGACTCCTCCGATATTCTATCTGCCATCGTGGAATCTAAGTTCAATCTTCATTAGAAGATCATCGTCAGGCATAGAAGGAAACATTTACATGCACAAAATTCAAAAGTCACATTGCATAAAGGGCAATAAAATATCACGAGTAAGAAATAAAGATGAAAGAGAAGATGAATAGAAATGTGAGGATGAGACAGATAGTATTGGCCTACATTTTACCAATAGCAAAGACAATAGAAATTGATATTCCAAGATTTTCCCTGGGAACAAATCAGATATAGAAGAGATTCTGAAATACGATTCTGCAACTATGTAATAATCTGGTAAACTTTATGTAATGGATAGAGGATGGCTATGCGATTCTCTGGGATATAGAGAGGGAAATTATTTGATGAATCCCGAGGGCTTTAGCCCTCGGGATTCATCAAATAATTTCACGAGCTATGTCAGAGAATCGTATAACTATCCTCTATCCGTTATAAAGTATGCCAGATTATTAGGACCATAGATATCCGCGATAAAATCCCTCTCTACCAAGATTTTCCCTGGGAACAAATTTTATCAAATATAGAAGGGATTCTGAAATACGATTCTACAACTATGCAATAATCTGGTATACTTTATCGCTCAATAATGTACTCTCACGGCCATAGAAATTAACAATACCATAGAAAGTCCTAGAATGGAAATTGCATGAAAATTATGGCACACGCGGCGGAACTTAGTTGAGGCAAAATGCAACTTGTGCGATCTGGCTTCCATGTTTTCTGATTGGCATTTATATTTATCAGGCCAATTCTTGATCTGGATTGTTGGCCCATGTCCAAAGACCATGTGCTCAAAAGCAATAGTGAATTTAAAAAATGCTGCGCCGACAGGATGACAAAGAAGGAAATCCTTTTAAACGTTCTGTACGTTCATCATTTTGAAATATCGCTCCGATAATCTATCAATAGTATAATCAGACTCTTATGCAACTTGTAATGTCGATTTGCAGAACATGCATAACTCCAGCTTGAAATCAGAGGCCAAGAAATCTCAGAGTATTCATTTTACCTTAAGGGGTTCCCCTGTTCACTAAATTTGAATAATTTTCAAAATCTCTACATGCATTCGAATATCAGCTTCCAAAATATCACTTGTGTCATTCAATGATTAATTGAAAAGTTCCAGCGACAGTTCATTTATTTGAGAAATGATTGTCGGTAAAGAAACTTTCACTGTGTTTATTCCAGAAAAGCGCCAAGTTTCTTAGCCGCTTGAAGGAGAAATAATCCAATAATTAGACTTTCTATCTGTGAATTCTTCAGATGTTCTTACAAACAGCACACCGACCACTTTCAATTATGACTTTGTGAGCCAATTTTTAATTCGCATTCCAATATTGAAACATTGGAAAATAATTGTCAGTGACTGCTACAAATAGACACACTATATTAATCCATGGAATAGTAGGCTATTTCACATGAAACAATGCCGCCATCTCACATGCAATTCTCTTCATGAAAATCCTGTAATTAGGTGTCAACAACTTCCACAACCAACTTGGCAAATAGTTTCACTATGATACAATGTTTCAGATCGAATCTGATCTACAAACCGTAGATTTTCCATGTACCATCATTGTACATAGGCATGTCAAACCTTCATTCTAGTGTATTATTATCCACTTCTATGCTCACGGCATTTAAATTATTATATATTTATATCACAGATATCAGTCTTTACACTTAGAAAGGGCATGGACTTCTATAATATAGCATATGCTATATTATAGAAGTCCATGGAAAGGGGGACAGTAATAACCAAGGAGGTCTAGATATCTATAATTGTAGATATGTACATGGTAATAACAGGGACATCTATGATTAATATAAGATATCTAAGGGACGTTCAACTCCCATACTATGTACTTGTCTGGAGGCCAGTGACTTTGGTAGATTTTATCAATGACGGTTGTTTGTGTACATCTGGATAAAACCGTGAAACAATTTGCAAACAATTATCCAGTACTATAATGCTCTCATTCATACAGGGAATCTGTTGAAAGAAGATTCTTGACCATGTCAAGAAGAGACTAAATAATTACAAAACTCCCGCAAGAATATGCAACTGTCAATAACAGCTGCAATCAGAGTTGGAAAAGTCGGAATTGGAATTAATTCCGATCCGGAATTAATTCCATTTTTCGTCGGAATTGAAATTGAAATTGACCTTGATAAGCCTCAATTCCACTTTTTCGATAGACTTGTGATAAATTTATTTGAAAAAAAATTTGAATCACAGTACTCGACCGTTGTGTTAACTGCACGCAGAGATAAGAGAGAGATAGATCGACAGAGGTAGCTTTATTCTATAGTTGAGTAAAATGTTTTTTTTGTGACTTCGATGGGCCTACAGCCCCGGACAATGTTATTTCAGCGATTAAGCAGACAAAGAAAAGACAATCATCTTTGTTCAATCTGTTATTTAGTTATTTATCAAGTAAGATAGGTAATTAATCAAAATAAAGCAATTGTTGAATTTAGTTCTTAACTGTGCCAATAAAAGGAATCAAGTTTTTCGGCTTGCACGTAAGATGAAGAGCGAAAATATGGACGTTGTCGGTGAGAAGTGCATTAGATGTGATGACAACACCATTGCTTTCTCTGACGCGGACAAGATGTGTGCCTGGGTCAGTCATTATGACAGACTGCTCAACACGGAGTTCCCCTGGAACCCTGGTACCTTGCGTGAAGTGGATTTGAAGGTTGGTCCTCCTTTGTATATAGATAAAACAAAGATTGAAGAAGCACTAAAGCACATGAGGAATGGAAAAGCAGCTGGTCCTTCAGGGATAGTTGTTGAGATGATCAGAGCAGGTGGTGATCGTGCAGTTGAATGGATAGCTGAGCTTGCGAATGCCATTATCAGAGAAGGTCGGGTACCTGAAGATTGGAATTTATCTTTCTTGGTCAACTGCTATCAAGGAAAGGGTGATGCTCTTGACAGAGACAACTACAGAGGTCTTAAGTTACAAGATCAAGTCCTCAAAGTCATTGAGAGGGTGTTTGAACCTATTATCAGAGAGCAGGCTGATATAGACTCCATGCAATTTGGTTTTATGCCTGGACGTGGTACCACTGATGCTATTTTTGTCCTAAGGCAGCTGCAAGAAAAGTTTCTCTGTAAGCGGAAGGAATTATTTTTCCTCTTTGTCGACCTTGAAAAGGCCTTTGATCGAGTGCCTCGCAAAATGTTATGGTGGTCAATGAGGAGAATCGGTATTGAAGAGTGGGTAATCAGAGTTGTTCAGTCCATGTATGAGTGTCCTAGATCGAGTGTCCGTATAAATGGGAAATGTAGTCCTGAGTTTAATGTTACCGTTGGAGTCCATCAAGGATCCGTTTTGAGCCCTTTGTTATTTGTTATTGTTATGGAGGCACTCTCACGTGATTTTCGTACAGGATGCCCCTGGGAAATGCTCTACGCGGATGACCTGGTCATTGCTGCCGACAATCTGGCTGAGCTAGAACAGAAAGTTGCCCACTGGAAAGGTGGTCTAGAGTCGTATGGACTACGTGTCAACGTAAAGAAATCGAAGATCCTGCATAGCACGAGTTCCGAAAACCGAGTGCAGAAAGAATCGGGCAAATTTCCATGTGGTGTATGGTGGTGTATGGGTATTCCATCGTGGGGTTGGTAGTAATTCAATCTACTGCGCACGATGCAAGAGATGGATACATCATAAATGCTCTGGAGTTAAAGGCTCTTTGAAGACAGATCCTAGCTTTTCTTGTAAAAAGTGCCGTGGTGTTGCTGCACAAGCTCCTAAACCGACCGCTAGTAAGCTTCGTATTGGTGATGTTGATTATGAAGTTGTGCCTGCATTTTGTTACCTGGGTGATATGTTAGGACAATCAGGTGGCTACAGTGAGGCTGCTGGACTGAGAATTCAGCTGGCATGGAAGAACTTTCGTGAGCTCATTCCCATACTTACGAACAGAGACAACCCCTTCAGCAGCCGAGGTCATGTCTACTCCATGTGTGTGAGAAGTGTTCTGTTGCATGCAACCGAGACATGGCCAATCAACATCGAGGAGCAAAACCGATTGCGCCGTAATAACAACGCAATGGTGCGGTGGATCTGCTCCAAGCGCCTATCTGATCGAGTTCCTATGGATGAGCTAAGGTCTAGGCTTGGTATTCATCAACTTGAAGATAGTGTGCGCTGGAGAAGGCTACGTTGGTATGGACATGTACAACGCATGGATGAAGCCGACTGGCCTAAGAAAGTTCAGACCATCGAACTCTCAGGAAAGAATCCACGAGGCCGACCAAAGAAACGTTGGCTTGACAACATCAAAGAAGATCTTCGAAAATGGAATCCATCCTCCGTCGACCCTTCGGATCGGACGGTGTGAGAAATGCCATCAAGCCAAATCGACATTTTCGGACGTCCAACCCTTGCAACACGAGGAAAAGAAGACGGAAAACCGTGGAGTGAGTGAATGAGTTCTTGATAGGATAAGCAAAAAAATTGGAGATTAACTTAATAGTTGTACACACGAATAACGATTGGTTTGGAAAGAGGAAAATTAACGCTGCATTAAAGGGCAGCAACCCTGTCAGCTCAAATCATAATATAGACAGTGTCAACAGATTATTCTAATAATTAATTATTCAATATAGATACGATACGCAACGATAAAAGAAAAACTTTACACTTGCAGTTCACCTCTTAATGTTGAATTCACTTCAATTCGATCGGACTCACTTATACCAAAATAATATCATAAATATCAGTGTCACTTATACCGTCAATCTTCAATCACGCTCGCTGATGTGTTGCCGTATACGCTGCTGTGTTGTTGTTCGCTGGCAGGCAGTTGTTGTTATTACTTCTGTAGTTATGTTACACCGTGAGAGCCCGGAGTTCTTCTAACTGCTACTGAAGATGTCGTATGTGTTGTTGTTGTGTCAATTTCTCATCGTTTCTAATTTATACAAATTTTTGAGACTTGACGATAAAACCACTTTCTTTTGAAAATTGGAAGAGTTTCCTTCAATCTCTGCTCGTTAGCTTTCGACCCGACCACATTTCGTTCTTATCACGGAATTTTTGATCAGAAATGGCTAGTTTAGAAGACACTATTTCTTCTGTTATAGAAGAGTCTCGGTCTTGGTATGGCAAACTTCAGTCAGCTACGTCACAACCGAAGGATATTATGCAAATTGCAGAGAGTGCTGTATTGAAGGAATTAAACTCAACACTTGACTTGTCAGCTTTGGTTGAACGTGAACCATATGATGATATACGAAGGAACCGACAAAGCACAGCGTCAACATGTTTAATGTCGACCCAAAGCGGAATTCCTTGTGAAGTCGAAGGATGTTCAGCCCGTTACGCATCAACAGGTGGAGTTGAGCATATGGAAAGTCTTGTAAACGGAATGTTACCAGGGTCAGCACCACAGAATTGGTTGGATGTTCATCGCAAATTTATTTGTGGTTGCAATAGAATCATTGCAATATCAAGACAGAATTCCCATAAGTTGAAATGCAAAGATGTATCAAAGTCAGACAACACTGTTTTTGACAACAGCACTAGAACTAATTCCGATGAGTTAATTCAACCAACACTTGATGAAATCATGGCACTCCCGAGATCTACATCGAAACACGTCCCAAGTTAAGCCCGTCAACAATTCGGCACTATCTTGTCAAAAGTCCTTCAAGACGTTATCTCACTCAATTCCACTGAATCCTGGTGTCGTTTAGTTATGCTTCCGAAGTATGTCTTGCCATCATGCAAACGTGCAGGGAGAAAGCAGAAACGTCCTGACATTGCCGTACTTTGCCGCAGATGGTCAAACGGAGAGTACTTGCAGCTATGGGAACAAGGCAAATGCAATGCCAAACATGTAAAATGCAACAAAACTCTCCAAACAAAATTTCAGTGTTTTGAGATGTCGTCTGAGTTTGATATTCTCGAAGTTCTTCGGTCATTCACTCGTGACACGGCGTGCGGATCATACGGTCTTCGCGGTCATCATTTACTGGAAGCCATTAAAGCAACCGTTAGCACACCAATCTGATCGTCCTTAAGAACAATTGCAAACATGCTTTTGCGCAGTGATGCTCCTCCCAATGTGCTTTCGTGTCTGGCAGGTGCAATTCTAACAGCTCTTAAGAAAGGATCAAACGTCCCATCACTGCTGGGGAAATCCTTCGTCGAATTGTCAGTGCATGTGCATTGTCATAACATGTGCTATTCTCGCCAAAAAGCGGCGACCTTCTTCGAGCCATACCAGTATGGAGTTGCATGCCCCAGGGGAAGAGAAAAAGTCATCCATCAGCTTCGGCAAGTGATTGATGAGCACTGGCACAACAACGACTTCGTGCTGTTAAAAGTTGATATGTCTAATGCGTTCAATGGAGTCTCACGCCAGTTTATCTTTGATGAATGCCCCAAATATTTTCCCGAACTAATTCCATGGATTACAGCATATTATTCCACCCATCCTGTCTTGCGGCATCCCATGGGCACTTTGAGATCTGAAACAGGCGTTCAGCAAGGAGATCCACTCGGACCTTTGCTCTTTTCTTTGGCCTGTATGAGGTCATTCAAAAAATATCCACTTCGATACCACTTGTATTTCACGCATGGTACCTCGACGATGGCGTGTTCGCTGGTTCTATTTCGTCAATTATCCGGTTGGTTGAGTTGCTGGAACATTCTACCCCATTAACCGGCCTCAAAATTAATCTATCGTCATTAATCTATCACGAATGGAAAATGTCTCAGCCCCACATGCTGCAGATTTGGTAAGAGTTGTTCCATCACCTGGTCTCGGTCTAGTACTAGAGCCAAACGAGATGTCGGTAGCCTTAAAGTTGTGGCTTGGCTTGGAGCTAAATAAGGCAATTGAATATCCATATCACTCTTCGAATGTTCTAGACCCATATGAACATGCAATGCATCAAGTGAAATACTGCCTCTGTTGGCCAATCAGAGATCGAACAATCGGTCAGAACTTTTCCTTGACGGCTTTCTTTTTTGCTTTCCATCTTTCTTTTCTCGATTTTTTATAGCTTTTTGTCACCTTTTATAATATTACTTGTTAACTTTGATGCATGTTGTTCTGTTTAGAATTAAATGTCTATGACGAGGAAGAAAATCTACCGATCATGCAATCAGAAACGAACAAAAAGCAAAACGTCAAAAATTGATAATAACTTCTTTGGTTGCTGTTGTTGTAGGTGTTGTTTTACCCGGCTCCGTCCAGTGGATAGGAGGGTTCGTATCGAAACAATACGAAGCGACACACCCAGTAAGCAAATTAATGCCTACTGATGGCGGGGAGTGCCCCGGGGAGGAGATGGTCATTCCGATACCACCGGGGTGCTAGCATACCCAAGCCAAAGCTATTCACACAGGGTGAACAGCATTGACCGGGGGAGGAAGAAGTAACCCCAATGGTGGTTGTTGTTGTTGTTGGTGGTGGTGGTGGTGGTGGTGCTGGTGTTGTTTTACCCGGCTCCGTCCAGTGGATAGGAGGGTTCGTATCGAGACAATACGAAGCGACACACCCAGTAAGCAAATTAATGCCTACTGCTGGCGAGGAGTGCCCCGGGGTGTTCCGGTACCACCGGGGTGTTAGCATACCCAAGCCAAAGCTATTCACACAGGGTGAACAGCATTGACCGGGGGAGGAAGCAACCTCAATGGTCCCACCCCACACTTTACCTCCGAAGAGGGGCGGCGGCCATCGCTGAGGGGACTTTGGAAAGGCATAGCCAGATGCCACACGGGAGGAAGCTCAAAGAACTTTGTTGCATATCCCAACAGTTAAGATTCGCCTGTCAGGATCCCCCGCAACATCAACTTAGTATAGCCAATGAGAAAAGGCAATAAGAATAAGACATCAAGCTGCCAACACCAGAGCTGCAGTGGCAGAAGGCCCCTTTTAGTCGCCTCTTGCGACACGCAGAGGAACGTCGGTCCTATTCTTTTCAATCCTGGGAACATTGAAAAAATCGTGGCGATGAATTACTTTTATGATCGGAATAATGAAGCCATTGATGAGTGAATCTGGGCAGTGCCACATGTTTCTGGTCATAGTTTCTAATGCTTTTATATACATTTGTAGAGTTTCTACTGCATTTGAAATACGACCAATTTTGATCTGTTTGACACATACAGCACATAATTCTACAATTGAATGGTCTACATACATTTTGAAACATATGCCGACTTAGTAGCTAATGTTTGATCTGTGCAGTTGTTATAGCTTGAAATAAAATCGTTCGAATCGCGATTAGATCTAGGACTTAGTTGTTATTTTCTTTTTCAAACTTATACGTAGATTATTGTCGCGGTATTTGTTTACATATTAGTTACCGAAGAAAGCACTATTTATGAAAATGAACAATAACATACCATTGCCATCAATGAATCTAGATATTTTCGTGGATTTTTGATTCACCTAAATAAACAACCTAAATTTGTAAAATTATTCCCCTATAAAAACCTAAGATGACAAAAATATTCACCTAAGATGTCGGTGTCTACTTATTAGACATCTCGTGATTATAGAACATCACCCGTGAGGCCTTCGAATTAAAACCAAAACTGCGACGAAATAGAAATAAAATGTGATTATGATGTCAGTGATTCATAAAATGCGAAGATCATTGAATGGTAATTGGTGACTTTCCACGATTTTAAAGTCATACCATATTGGGCAATTCAGGAACAGCATGAGGATTTAACTTGATTACGAAATCCGTATAAATTTCGTCGGTGAATATGAAAACATTCGCGCATCACTGTGATAAAAATGGCCATCAATTTTCGTTTAATGGAAGTTGAGTAATTCAAGGCCGGAAATAAATCACATATGTTACATCGCTTCATTCCTCTTGAATTATCGAATAAAGTCCACCAGTTGTGCAAATTATTATACAGGAGGAGGTTTTAGATTAGGCAATGGGAAAATCAATGAACATAGAAAGTCACAATTTATTTGAAATTGACCATCGATGATATGCTGTATGTGTACATGTACACTGGACAGATTCTTCCGACAATTTCTCTGCAAGACCGGGCCGGGCGTATTAGTATGTGCAGCAATCAATTCAACTGGATTCTGATGTACTTTACAAAAAATAGGTGAATTGTTTACCACTTTTTCCATGGTTTTATCCAGATACACTCTGCCGTCATTAATCAAGTCTACCAAAGTCACTGGCCTCCAGTCCAGTACATGGTATGGGAGTTGAGCGTCCCTTACATATCTTATATCACAGATGTCCCTGGTAATAAGCAATTTATTAGGGCAAAAAACGAATTGAGTGACAATTTAGAAAACAGGTACTGAAATACAGGTACAGGTATTGAAGTTACTGGAAATCAGTCAGCGTCGAGAACATGAGACATATAAAATGTTGGGAAATGGTAAGTATAAAAGTTACTCGATTAGATTGAGATCGAGTTCAGTCAACTTTGCTGCTTTGAATTTTTCAGTGTTCAGAAACATTGAAGTCTTCAGTTTCATTTCCCAGAACCCTCGGATGGAAATGACACATGTCCTTAGAATTTCGAAAGGTATTCGTCTTCTAACCCAAGAAATAGCGTCAGAATATCTTTGATTGTTTTTCAGGGCTATCAACTGTGCTGCTCTATAAAAAAATCGTTTGAATTCATCTGCCATGCTGCCAGTTATGAAGAAAAACGAGAGGTGTGAAAGTAGCCTTTTCAACTTGCATCATCCGTTCATTGTATGTTCGGTTTTTCTCCTGTTGATGTGCTGAATACATGACTTTGAGGGGCTAGCTAGCGTTGGGATGAAGAACCCGTACATCGAAGAATGCTTTGTCCAACGTACGCCAAACACCTCTTGCCGATACATGTATATCCAGTCTTCCCCCATCCCTGGTGTTAGTGTTGCTAAGGAGATGCTCACCACTTAGAGGAAGGAGATGAGGCTCGATAACAATGTTTTTGCATATATTTTTTGCGGATGCTATTATGACGATGTGATATATGTCCTCCCTTTTTGCAGATGAGAAAATGGTCATTCGTGTTGATCTGAACGCAGACACAGGTTTTTGGGCAATCCAAGACGGAAAAATTGTAGCGCACTGCAATTCCATCGTGAAACTCTTGCTTATTCAAAATGAAGTTATGTGCGGACGGAGGAAGCGCGTTAACCATTAGGAGGTTACTTTTTCTTGAAGTAATTCAATTTGTCTCACCATTTTATCACACAAATGTTCTTTCACTTCAGCAAGCACTTCTTACACTTAGAAAGTCCTCGTTCATAGACCCGGGCATCAAATCTATGACTCGGACTTTCTACATCGTGTAAAGTCTGATATCAGTGATGTAATTCTTGCCACTTCCTCACTTGATCTTCCGTCGCTCCATTTTACTCCTACCATGTATCTCAGCATTCTCCGATCACATGCTCGACATACTTCAAACATCTTCTGTGTCAAGGACCATGTTTCTGAGCCATACACAAGGACAGATCGCATGCAAGACTCATACACATGAGCCCTGGATCTTAGGGGAACACTCTTGTTGTTCAGAAGACTGGCTAACTCTTTTCATTTGGACAGAGCATTAGACACTCGAGCTCTCACTGCCCTTTCCACTCCACCTTGGCTGTCCAGCAGACAGCAAAAGTGGCTGACCTCTTGCATGCTAGGACTGCCATCAATTCTTGCAGAGTCATCTATCGGAATATTGGTGGTGTTTGCACTTCGACACTTAGGACATTGAAAATGTATCACTCCCACCAGAGAGCACAGATGGGAACATCTTTTATGACAACACTTGTTACATGAGGTACAGAGAATCGAATTCACCCCAACTCCTTTTCCACAGCATCCACACGGCCATTTACCAGATATGATTGTTTCTTGCTGCTAGAGAGGACAGCCCATGACTTCAATCAAGTGAAGGACCTATTAAATTTCATTGATGAAAGTCAATATCATGATGATGAGTCTTTCAGCGTTCAGCGCATTGGTAAAATCAAAGTCTGGTTCGTGTCTCCTTAAAGTTTGTTTTATGGATTTCAACTTATGACTTTCAATTTTGCGAAATTCCAGAGCCTTACGAAGGTCAGATTAGTATAAAAATTGTATATCTGAACCATGATTTAACTCAATGGCAACAAAATGAATAAAGAGATCAGAGAAACAGACTAAAGCAACGTAAATCACGGGGAGAACAAATTGTTATTTACATAGGTAAAGTAATTGAAAAGAAGATCGTGCCACATATTCAGTAAATTTTTATATCAAATAAAGGCAGATATCCGTCTTTTTATTTGTTATATATACAATCGATGCTGCCCAAATTTGATGAAATATGTGCTTTTCTTTCAATTTCACGGTCTAATGTTATTGCATTTGCTGAATCATGAACAACTGATTGTATAGACGACTCTATGACATATTTGACTAACTATCCAACTATCTTCCGCTGTGATAGAAAGGATGGACGTCGAGGAGGTAGAGTTTGCACTTACTTAAGAAATGACATTCGCGCTATTGCTTACTGGAATCCGTGTCTGTCCACTGTTTATTGAGTGTCTCGGATTATTTCTCCTATCCATTGCACAATTTTGATCGTTCTCTATATTCCATCGAATTCAATATCTGAACAATTCCGGGTTATCGAGGAATATTTGTGTAATAAGATCGATGATGTGCCTCATGATCAGGGACCCTAGGATTCTGCGAAGCGCAGATAATTGCAGAAAACGATCGAAATCGCAGAAAAACGAAGATTTTCTACAATTTGAATAAAAAGTACGTAGACCTCTTTATTAATGCTGTTTTCGATTAAATGATGGCATATATATCAACTACAGATCTTTATCTCCATTATATTATCACTTGCCCATTATCAGCATTTTGGATTTAATTAAATTATCTACACTTACTGCGGATTACGCTTCACTGAAGGCAAGTTTACTATTGCCAGACACCTGCGATGATGAGTGACCTATCTATGTTGGGCTTGCAAAAGAAGCATCACCATCAAACATTTTGAAATTTTGGGTATCATTTCGGAGCAGAGTTCTACATCTAGCTGCTTCGACTTCAATTGCCTGTTAATAGCGCTGATGTTGAGTGATCTTTTAGTAGTTTCGTAATGTAGATACATGTAAGAGACAAAATCTTGAAGACGACAACTTAAAAGACATGCTGAAAGTTACCCTCGACTCTCTCTCTGAAAATTTGATCCATGTCTTTTATAAAATTCGTTTGGAATTCCGACTTTTATATGTACACATACAGTGTAGTACCAGGCATCATAGGACCACGGGCATAGGCTATGTACATACGGAATATTGAACCTATGCGGTATATATGATGGGATATAGGCTTATTATATAAGAACATAATTTTATTCAGAAATAGCTTTTTCAACATGTAGTTACCTAACAATATAATAATGCGAATTATACGAGCCTTACTTGTTGCAATTATAAGAAATACGGCTAAATTATGTACAAAACGCTTATTACGATTATTATTATGCAGAAAAACGCAGAATTTACGAAAATCGGGCGCAGAAATTCGAAATTTCGAGCGCAGAATCCTAGGCTCCCTGCTCATGATCATCCTGGTGGCGAACTTACTATCATTGGTGACTTCAATAACTTTCCTTATTCCTCCATTGAAATAGTCCATGGTCTTAAACAGACTGTGAACCACCTCGAGGCTCTGCTATTTTGGACAAATGTTTTATGCATCGCACACGGATAGAAAAATACGACAAACCTGAAATTGTTGCAATTTCGGAAAAGCAGACCATTATAGCGTACATGTGAAAGCCAAAAATAAAATTGTAAAGCCAGCTACCCGAAAGATCGCAAATGATTATGGATCAACGAATGTAGCTTATGACTGGACTTCATTTTACAAAAATGACTCCAATGTACAGATGAAGTGTACAGATATTTTGTGCTATTTTGAATACTGTCATGAAGAGAAATTCCTGTAATAGCTGTTGATATCAGCCAAACGGACAAACCGTGGATGACATCCCTCAGAAAGCATTTGATGAACCAAAGGTGTGATGATTTGCAAACCACAACTTTTTATTATTTGAACATCTCAGAGACAATATCAAGGATGAGATTGAAAAGGCTAAGAGACATTGGTGCGACATGATCAAAGCTACTAAAGGTAATATTTGGAATGTTGTGAAATGTCGACATTCAAATCGTAATCCTAGAAATCTGAAGAGCATAACGGATTCTTACAATACTACTATTGAAATGACAGACGACATAAACTTGGCGTTGAAGAGTCATTTTTCGACATCAAGTAGTTAGGATTTGAATGATATCCCTCAAAATGAAGTCTGTTGGCACGTCGATATAGGTGTTGAACTAGCTCAGAATTATTCGGAAAGAACCAAGATAGCCCTGTGGGGTGTGGGGGAGAGTTCTGTCGGAAAACCATTCTTAGTGATGAGACTACTGGTAGCTGCTAGTGACATTCTCTGTAGACCGCTAACTTACCTATTTAACCTCTCCATACAACAGGTACTTGCACCGCGACAATGGAAATGTGCGAAAGTTATGCCAGTTCCCAAATGCAAAAATCCAAGTGTGAACGATATTCGACCAATTTCTCTACTTCCCATTATGACTAAGATATTCGAGTGTCTAATTTTAAACTCTCTCCAGGATGATTTATTCAGCGGCCGCGGCTAAAGAAGCAAGCTGAAAATAAACACAAGTGGAGAATAGCGACATGGAGTGTCGGGAGCATGACAGGAAGGAGTTACGAGATAGTTGAAACATTACTTCGCCGGAACGGCGACGTTGCTTGCTTGCAGGAGACAAAGTAGAAGGGAAATAAGGCTAGAGAGATAGGTCATGGGTACAAACTCTTCTATAGTGGTGGAGAGACGGCGAGAAACGGAGTGGGTCTAGTGATCCACCAGGATATACTGACTAAGGTGATTGACGTTAGAAGGATCAACGGCAGGATCATGTGGGTGAAGATTGTGGATGAAACTTCCCAGTAAGTGTTGACGACCATCTCAGAGTACGCCCCTCAGGTGGGCATAAGTATTGGTGAAAAGAAGGCCTTTCTCGAAACCCTCGAGGACACGTTCTTGGATTTAGACCGTGATGCCATCATCCTAGCAGGAGATATGAACTGTCATGTGGGGAGACAAAGCGGCGGTCATAGTTCCCATGGTAACCATGGCTTTGGCATCCCAAACGCAGATGGTGAAAGTTTCCTGCAGCTATCAGATGCGGTGCATCTGAGCATTGCGAATACCCGTTTCCGGAAGAGTGAGTCTCAGCTTATAACGTACAACAGTGGAGGAAGGAGCACACGAGTCGACTAGATTGCCATCAGTGCAAATGAAATAAAACATGTGCGCGACTGTAAAGCCTTACCTTTTGAGTGTGCAACCACTCAGCACAGATTAGTGGTTATGGACATGAAAAAGCATGCTTTACCAACAGAGCAGCCAAAGATGGTTTTGCAAAAGGTGAAATGGTGGAAGCTGAAAGAAGAAAATGTGGCGAAGGTTTTTCGCGAGAAGCTCGTCGACAAGGATTGGGAATCATGGGAAAAATTGAGCAACGATTTGTACGAAGCTGGGAAAGTAACTTGTGGTACCACGCGTGGAGGGACTTACAGAGAAAAGGAATCTTGGTGGTGGAATGCAGATGTCAAAAGTGCTTTAACGGCAAAGAGGGAAGCTTTCAAAGATGGAGAAATGACGATGCGGATGCAAACAGAGCGGTGTACAGGGAAGCAAAGAAGGCAGCCAGGAAAGCTGTGGCATAAGCGAAGGCTGAAAGCCTAGTCGACGTATGCGATAACCTTGGAAGCCGAGAGGGAGAGAAATTGGTGTATAAGATCGCGAGAAGCCGGGACAAAATGACAAAGGACAACATCGAAGGATACTTTGTGAGAGACGATCGAGGAAATTTGTGTACTGAGCCTGACAGTAACCGGCAACGATGGCGCGAGTACGTCGAAAAACTTCTCAACGAAGAGAGACCTCACGTCAACTGCGGTATGGCACCCCGAAACGATGTGGCAGTCCCCCAAATCACTCCTGCGGAAGTGGAACATCAGCTATCGAAGATGGACAATAACAAGGCTGTTGGGAGAGACGACTTGCCTTCCGAAGCTTTGCGCGCTGCTAAGAAAACAGATGAGATCGCCAATGTGTTTTATTCAATCTTAGCCTCCGCCAAGATACCGGAGAGATGGAGAGAGGGTACACTGGTCCCGATTTACAAGAAAAAGGGGGATTACAGAGAATGCAGCAATTACAGAGGTATAAATTTATTGTGCCACGGTCTTAAGTTGCTGGAGCGAATCATCTGCGGCAGATTAAGACAGATAACAACTATTGATAGAAACCAGTTCGGATTTATGCCGAGTGTCTCAACCACTGAACCTACTTTCACCCTCCGAATGAGGTTAGAGAATGCCCTCATGGAACAGAAAGACTTTAGAGCGGTGTCCGTCGACCTGGAGAAGGCTTGTGACACAGTACCGAGGGAGTACATCCCCTATATTCTCAGGAAAAGAAGTGTGCCTGAAACATACATCCAGTTGATACAAGACATGTATAGTGACAGCAAGATAGCAGTAAGATCAAAACACGGTGATACTGACCGCTTCAACGTCTCGGTAGGTCTATATCAAGGCTCTGCTCTAAGCCCCTACCTCTTTATCCTGCTGTTAGATGAGATATCAAAGTCGATCAGAGGGAATGGAGAAAATGACACACTGGAGCTACTGTTTTCCGACGATCTGGTAATATCAGGAGACACGAAGGAGAAGGTCCAAGCGCGCCTGGAAAAATAGCGAGAAGCCCTTGCCTTTACATCCCATGGTTTGCGACTCAGCAGAACTAAGACGGTGTACCTCAGCACAAAAGAAAGTGAGCGCATCCATCTGCAAGGCACCGAAATCCCGAATGTTGATATGCTTTTCAATACCTCGGTACTGTCTTGGATGACGAAGCCACATCAGGGAGGGACATGAAAGCGAAAACACAAACAGGTTGGCAGAACTCGAGAGCTATGTCTGGTGTCCTGTGCGACAAAAAGATGCCTCTACGACTCAAGGGCAAGGTTTTCCACACAGTGGTCCGACCCGCAATGCTGTACCATGCTGAGCTCTGGGCCCCGAAGAAAGCTGACCTTATTGCGATAGAGGTATCAGAGATGAGGATGCTGAGGTGGTCAATGGGGAAGACAAAGAAGGATAGAATAAGAAGCAATAAGATCCGTCGTATGCTTAAAGTACCCCAATAAGCAAAGAAATTGAGACTCGCCGATGGAGATGGTTCGGACATCTGCTCAGAAGACCAGAGGATAACATCTGCAAAACAGCATGGAAACAAGAACCTGTCGACAGAAGAAAGGGAAGACCGAGAACAAGTTGGAGAACTGTGAAGAGTGGAGTGAAGGTCAGATCGATAACCAAAGACATGGCCTCCGACCGAGCCATGTGGAAGCAACGGACTGAGGGGCCACCCCGTGCTACCCGATCATCCGGGAGGCTGAAACTGGATCGAGCCCGGCCAAGGTGAGTCTACATGTTCGAGTTGTGCAACACTGGTATCAAATTATACTACATAAGTGTTGCAAAGGTTAAAGGCTTGTTTCACTAAAGCGTTATTTGTTTGGCAAAATTAAAATTTTGAGTGATTTAGTGCTCGATTCGAAAATATTTTTCTAATTTCTATAATTTCGATTTCGAAAACGTTTTTATAATTTTTATAATTTCGATTTCGATTTCGAAAATGTTTTTATAATTTTCATAATTTCGATTTCGAAGACGTTTTTATAATTTCGATTTCGAAAATGTTTTTAAAATTTTTACAATTTCGATTTCGAAAACGTTTTTATGATTTTTATAATTTCGATTTCGAAAATGAAATCTAGTTGCAAAAACAGCACTACTTCATAATTTCATAATGAATCTCACTTTCGTTTGTGTCGTCTCCCCGATAAAAGATAAGTTGCTAAAAATATGTACAGTCTATTTGCTAAAAGATATGTACATATCTACATAGCTAAAAGGAATTGTACATATCTTTTAGCAAATAGACTGTACATATTTTTAGCAGCTTATCTTTTATCGGGGAGACGACACAAACGAAAGTGAGATTCACTATGAAATTAAATAACCTCCCGTCAGCTGCCATCAACTACTTCATACTCTCCAAATTATGGCAAAATATGACGAAATGAGTGAGCCGGACATTATAGCTTTGAAAAAGTCATGGTTATCCGTATGAAAAAAATGTTGATTTCATATAAATAACATACCGGAAACATATACGAATCACATGAGAATCATATAAGTAAACAAATTTCATGTGCGTTTAGTATATTTGAGAAGATTTTGATTGATGGAACAGATGCTTTTTCATCTGGTCCACACTTAAGCTGTTATCGGTTGCTCTTGTAAATGTCTCCTTTATCGATCGCTTGTCCGGTGGCCATCTGATCGATTTGATGCTTATTGACGATGATTAGTTTATCTCTCTGGCGCCTTCCTGACAAGCGAGTCTGTAATCCTTCATCATTATAGACACAACTAAATCAGATCTCAGCGAGAAAGGTTGTCGTTCTCTCTCTCCCCGTCTCCGCACTTAGAGAAGTTTTGGGTCACTTCTTGCATCTAGAACCGGGTACCTTTTTCTCTCTCTATTAACATTCAAAATATTAATCATACACATGAATCACATATGAGGAAGTGATATATGAATTTTCATTTGATTTTCATGCATGAAACATATATATGACATGTATATGAAAACCAACTTTGTTCAATTTGTTCATATATATGACATTATCGGAATTTTAATGTATAAAGTATATGTGAAACTTATATATGGATGACGAGAGTATCATATATATGTTTTTTCGTCTTTACCTGTATCAACGAAGAAGTTGAAACTAAAATCTGCCAAGAAACGAGAATTACCATCGGATGGTCAACAAATCGACGAGCTGCATCGCGAGGTTCTTCTTTTGCAGAAGGAGAAGCTCATCCTTCAAATCGAGAGATTGAAGGAGTTGAAGGGAAGGAATCGAAGTGATAAGTCTACACAAGCTGATGTTGGGTGCTGTGAGACTTTTCTTGAACAACTAGAGTGTAACTATCATTTATCATAGACCGTCTATTGGATTTTTGTCATGTTTCTGACAAAAAAATATATTAGATTTCAATATCTTGCCTTTTTAATGACGGAATGAAATGGAATGCAATAGTCTGAACCTTTTTCTTAGCGATTGGAATGAAGAAATACGAGTATTTATGAGTGGTATTTCAGTATACATGTATCCCATGTTAGGGGATTGTATTTTATGAATGTAAGAGTTAAATACTTAAAAAATATACTCATTGACAAAATTTTTGAAACATTTACTTCTTCAACTCCCTTCATTTTTGACTGGTATATATACATGTATGTACGATACCTTGATAATTTAGTCACAATCTCCACCAAGTCGCTAGCACAGAAAAACAACGCATGTAGCAGATTCAACTTTAATAGTGCGTGTGCCCCCCTCTAGCTTCAATACATTCAGTAATCCGAGATGGCATGGATTCACAAAGTTTCTGAATTAAGGATGTTTCAAGGAGAAGCCACTGCTCTGTCAGTCTTTCACAGAGAATCTTCAGGGACACTGGTGGAAGTGAATAGCGGTCTCTCACTCGCCGCCCAAGCTCGTCCCAGACTTGTTCAATGGGTGACAAGTCAGGTGAGCGTGCAGGCCAGTCAAGGGTTTGAATGTTCAATCTCCTAACAGTGGCAATGACAGCCGAGGAGCGATGTGGTCTTGCGTTGTCGTCAAGGAAGACGAGATCCTCCACCCTGACCACTGCGGCAACAACAGGAAGCACAATTTCATTGAGATACCTCTCTCCAGTCAACGTGCCTTTGATGTTGACTGCTGTCGTTCGCCCGCCATGCCAAATGCCAATGTTTCATTAATTATGTCAATGAGTATACATTACCGTCATTTTCAACTAATTCAAAACCAATCAAACTGATTCAACACAATCATGAAAACTATTAGAATCATATTGTTTTTCATAATTATTTTTATCAAGTAGTTACATGCGCTCGTATGGTGTAGAGCAACAAAAACGAAGTAACGAAACCATCTTTATAATTACCAGATACCGGCATAACAAAAGAAGAGTATAGTTCATCTATTTCTAAACAACGACTCAGCAATGTCATTCCTTTTCCTGGCTCCCATTGCCCTGACCACACGATCAGGCATTTGCTGAAACGATGACTCACTGTCGTTCGAATTGTCCTCCACGTCTTCTACGCAATCTGAACAGTCGGCATCATTCCAATCCTTTCCAAGATTATGAAGAATAAAACACGAAGTGATGATAAATGGCACTCTTTCTAAACTGCAACGTAGATCAATAGATAAACAAGAGAATCGGCGCTTTACTTGACCAAAACTTCTTTCGATGGTTGCACGCGATATTTTGTGCATTTTGTTGTAGTATTCGTGTGCTTCATTTTCGGGGTTTAAGAACGGAGTCATTAAGAACGGTGTCAAGGGGTATCCGTTGTCACCCAGCAGGATCTCATGTAGTTGTCGTGTATTAAGACGTCATACAAGTCGGAGTGTTTGAAGATTCTACTGTCGTGTACGCTCCCTGGCCATGCAACAACCACATCGACGAAACGGCAATCACTATCGCAAACGGCTTGAACGTTCAGTGAATGAACATTTTTCCGATTGATGTACTCGTCAGGAAATTTATCAATGGTTGGTGCTAGGATTCGGATGTGAGTACAATCAAGTGCTCCGATAACATTAGGAAATTTGTATTTTCTGAAGAATCCTTCCTTGATCGAATTGGAATCGAGTATAAATGAATTAGGAAATGAAGTTACTATGGCCACAGCAACACACACCAAACGGTCCGGCTAACAGTTGTCTGATCGACATTTAGCCATGCACCCAGTGATAATTGATGACATCCTGTTGCAAAAAATCGTAGTGTAATACATACTTGAAGAAGTGGTGGTAATCCAGAGTTAGTTGGTGTGGGATGTTCAATTTCGTATTCCAATGTTCTCGTTAGTTCAAGAACTGAATTCTTCAAAAATCGAAATAACTTCCGGAATTCTAAGTCATCATAAAATTCAATCGATCTCTGACAAGACGTTCTCTTCTGTTGATGCTTTGTCGTCGTTGGTAATATCGTCTGATGTTCACGTGCAGCATGGCTATGTTTTTCTAATAGTGAAAATCGCATCGTCAAAGAGAAGTTACTTAAACGCTTAACAACTTTACAGAGTGAGAACCAATTAGATTGTGCCTAGATAGCTTTGATCCTGACTTGATTTTATCAAGACTTCACTAGGAGACATCAAGAGGTGTCTAGCTACAGAAATAAGAAGTAACTAACCATGCATAACAAAATCAGAGCTAGAACTGTCTTGCAAGACAGTTCTAGGACTATACTATGGTAGTTACTTGCTGTGCATACGGGCCATTATCTAGACTGAATTTTCATGAAGCATTCATATGCGGAATGGACATTCTATGTTTACTTTATTTAGCAGATGCTTCATAGATGTGGCTGACTGGCTGATTCCGGTTAATGATTTTTTACTATAGAGCCAAAATAGATAACATCACGAAAAAAGAACACATCGAGCCAAAACTTCTATACATCTTTGCGGAAAACGCAATAGAGCCAAACTTAAGCTCTACACTACCTCACTCACCTTCAACTAAAGTTTCATCAAATCCATCCAATACTCTGTCCTACACAGCCTTCACAATCTGACGAAAACGACAAAAATTCAATCCTTAAAACACACAACTAGCCAAAATTTCTGCGCATCTTTGCGGAAAACGCAATAGAGCCAAACTTAAGCTCTACACTACCTCACTCACCTTCAAGTAAAGTTTCATCAAAATCCATCCAATACTCTGTCCTACACAGCCTTCACAAGTTTAAAAATATGGCCTATTCAGAGACATTTCAAATCTTCAAACACACATCCAGCCACAACTTCTGCGCATCTTTGCGGAAAACGCAATAGAGCCAAACTTAAGCTCTACACTACCTCACTCACCTTCAACTAAAGTTTCATCAAAATCCATCCAATACTCTGTCCTACACAGCCTTCACAAGTTTGAAAATATGGCCTATTCAGCGACATTTCAAATCTTCAAACACACATCGAGCCACAACTTCTGCGCATCTTTGCGGAAAACGCAATAGAGCCAAACTTAAGCTCTACACTACCTCACTCACCTTCAACTAAAGTTTCATCAAAATCCATCCAATACTCTGTCCTATACAGCCTTCACAAGTTTGAAAATATAGCCTATTCAGAGACAATTCAAATCTTCAAACACACATCGAGCCACAACTTCTGCGCATCTTTGCGGAAAACGCAATGGAGCCAAACTTAAGCTCTACACTACCTCACTCACCTTCAACTAAAGTTTCATCAAAATCCATCCAATACTCTGTCCTACACAGCCTTCACAAGTTTGAAAATATGGCCTATTCAGAGACATTTCACATCTTCAAACACACATCGAGCCGCAACTTCTGCGCATCTTTGCGGAAAACGCAATAGAGCCAAACTTAAGCTCTACACTACCTCACTCACCTTCAACTAAAGTTTCATCAAAATCCATCCAATACTCTGTCCTACACAGCCTTCACAAGTTTGAAAATATGGCCTATTCAGCGACATTTCAAATCTTCAAACACACATCGAGCCACAACTTCTGCGCATCTTTGCGGAAAACGCAATAGAGCCAAACTTAAGCTCTACACTACCTCACTCACCTTCAACTAAAATTTCATCAAAATCCATCCAATACTCTGTCCTACACAGCCTTCACAAGTTTGAAAATATGGCGTATTCAGAGACATTTCAAATCTTCAAACACACATCGAGCCACAAGTTCTGCGCATCTTTGCTGAAAACGCAATGGAGCCAAACTTAAGCTCTACACTACCTCACTCACCTTCAAGTAAAGTTTCATCAAAATCCATCCAATACTCTGTCCTACACAGCCTTCACAAGTTTGAAAATATGGTCTATTCAGCGACATTTCAAATCTTCAAACACACATCCAGCCACAAGTTCTGCGCATCTTTGCGGAAAACGCAATAGAGCCAAACTTAAGCTCTACACTACCTCACTCACCTTCAACTAAAGTTTCATCAAAATCCATCCAATACTCTGTCCTACACAGCCTTCACAAGTTTGAAAATATGGCCTATTCAGAGACATTTCAAATCTTCAAACACACATCGAGCCACAACTTCTGCGCATCTTTGCGGAAAACGCAATAGAGCCAAACTTAAGCTCTACACTACCTCACTCACCTTCAACTAAAGTTTCATCAAAATCCATCCAATACTCTGTCCTATACAGCCTTCACAAGTTTGAAAATATGGCCTATTCAGAGACATTTCAAATCTTCAAACACACATCGAGCCACAACTTCTGCGCATCTTTGCGGAAAAAGCAATAGAGCCAAACTTAAGCTCTACACTACTTCACTCACCTTCAACTAAAGTTTCATCAAAATCCATCCAATACTCTGTCCTACACAGCCTTCACAAGTTTGAAAATATGGCCTATTCAGAGACATTTCAAATCTTCAAACACACATCGAGCCACAACTTCTGCGCATCTTTGCGGAAAACGCAATAGAGCCAAACTTAAGCTCTACACTACCTCACTCACCTTCAACTAAAGTTTCATCAAAATCCATCCAATACTCTGTCCTACACAGCCTTCACAAGTTTGAAAATATGGCCTATTCAGAGACATTTCAAATCTTCAAACACACATCGAGCCACAACTTCTGCGCATCTTTGCGGAAAACGCAATAGAGCCAAACTTAAGCTCTACACTACCTCACTCACCTTCAACTAAAGTTTCATCAAAATCCATCCAATACTCTGTCCTACACAGCCTTCACAAGTTTGAAAATATGGCCTATTCAGAGACATTTCAAATCTTCAAACACACATCGAGTCACAAGTTCTGCGCATCTTTGCTGAAAACGCAATAGAGCCAAACTTAAGCTCTACACTACCTCACTCACCTTCAAGTAAAGTTTCATCAAAATCCATCCAATACTCTGTCCTACACAGCCTTCACAAGTTTGAAAATATGGCCTATTCAGCGGCATTTCAAATCTTCAAACACACATCGAGCCACAACTTCTGCGCATCTTTGCGGAAAACGCAATGGAGCCAAACTTAAGCTCTACACTACCTCACTCACCTTCAAGTAAAGTTTCATCAAAATCCATCCAATACTCTGTCCTACACAGCCTTCACAAGTTTGAAAATATGGCATATTCAGCGACATTTCAAATCTTCAAACACACATCGAGCCACAACTTCTGCGCATCTTTGCGGAAAACGCAATAGAGCCAAACTTAAGCTCTACACTACCTCACTCACCTTCAACTAAAGTTTCATCAAAATCCATCCAATACTCTGTCCTACACAGCCTTCACAAGTTTGAAAATATGGCCTATTCAGAGACATTTCAAATCTTCAAACACACATCGAGCCACAACTTCTGCGCATCTTTGCGGAAAACGCAATAGAGACAAACTTAAGCTCTACACTACCTCACTCACCTTCAACTAAAGTTTCATCAAAATCTATCCAATACTCTGTCCTACACAGCCCTCACAAGTTTGAAAATATGGCCTATTCAGCGACATTTCAAATCTTTAAACACACATCGAGCCACAACTTCTGCGCATCTTTGCGGAAAACGCAATAGAGACAAACTTAAGCTCTACACTACCTCACTCACCTTCAACTAAAGTTTCATCAAAATCCATCCAATACTCTGTCCTACACAGCCTTCACAAGTTTGAAAATATGGCCTATTCGGAGACATTTCAAATCTTCAAACACACATCGAGCCACAACTTCTGCGCATCTTTGCGGAAAACGCAATAGAGCCAAACTTAAGCTCTACACTACCTCACTCACCTTCAACTAAAGTTTCATCAAAATCCATCCAATACTCTGTCCTACACAGCCTTCACAAGTTTGAAAATATGGCCTATTCAGCGACATTTCAAATCTTCAAACACACATCGAACCACAACTTCTGCGCATCTTTGCGGAAAACGCAATAGAGCCAAACTTAAGCTCTACACTACCTCACTCACCTTCAACTAAAGTTTCATCAAAATCCATCCAATACTCTGTCCTACACAGCCTTCACAAGTTTGAAAATATGGCCTATTCAGAGACATTTCAAATCTTCAAACACACATCGAGCCACAAGTTCTGCGCATCTTTGCGGAAAACGCAATAGAGCCAAACTTAAGCTCTACACTACCTCACTCACCTTCAACTAAAGTTTCATCAAAATCCATCCAATACTCTGTCCTACACAGCCTTCACAAGTTTGAAAATATGGCCTATTCAGCGGCATTTCAAATCTTCAAACACACATCGAGCCACAACTTCTGCGCATCTTTGCGGAAAACGCAATAGAGCCAAACTTAAGCTCTACACTACCTCACTCACCTTCAACTAAAGTTTCATCAAAATCCATCCAATACTCTGTCCTACACAGCCTTCACAAGTTTGAAAATATGGCCTATTCAGAGACATTTCAAATCTTCAAAAATACATCCAGCCACAACTTCTGCGCATCTTTGCGGAAAACGCAATAGAGCCAAACTTAAGCTCTACACTACCTCACTCACCTTCAACTAAAGTTTCATCAAAATCCATCCAATACTCTGTCCTACACAGCCTTCACAAGTTTGAAAATATGGCCTATTCAGCGACATTTCAAATCTTCAAACACACATCGAGCCACAACTTCTGCGCATCTTTGCGGAAAACGCAATAGAGACAAACTTAAGCTCTACACTACCTCACTCACCTTCAACTAAAGTTTCATCAAAATCCATCCAATACTCTGTCCTACACAGCCTTCACAAGTTTGAAAATATGGCCTATTCAGCGACATTTCAAATCTTCAAACACACATCGAGCCGCAACTTCTGCGCATCTTTGCGGAAAACGCAATAGAGCCAAACTTAAGCTCTACACTACCTCACTCACCTTCAACTAAAGTTTCATCAAAATCCATCCAACACTCTGTCCTACACAGCCTTCACAAGTTTGAAAATATGGCCTATTCAGCGGCATTTCAAATCTTCAAACACACATCGAGCCACAACTTCTGCGCATCTTTGCGGAAAACGCAATAGACCCAAACTTAAGCTCTACACTACCTCACTCACCTTCAACTAAAGTTTCATCAAAATCCATCCAATACTCTGTCCTACACAGCCTTCACAAGTTTGAAAATATGGCCTATTCAGAGACATTTCAAATCTTCAAACACACATCGAGCCACAACTTCTGCGCACCCTTGCGGAAAACGCAATAGAGCCAAACTTAAGCTCTACACTACCTCACTCACCTTCAACTAAAGTTTCATCAAAATCCATCCAATACTCTGTCCTACACAGCCTTCACAAGTTTGAAAATATGGCCTATTCAGCGACATTTCAAATCTTCAACACACATCCAGCCACAAGTTCTGCGCATCTTTGCGGAAAACGCAATAGAGCCAAACTTAAGCTCTACACTACCTCACTCACCTTCAACTAAAGTTTCATCAAAATCCATCCAATACTCTGTCCTACACAGCCTTCACAAGTTTGAAAATATGGCCTATTCAGAGACATTTCAAATCTTCAAACACACATCGAGCCACAACTTCTGCGCATCTTTGCGGAAAACGCAATAGAGCCAAACTTAAGCTCTACACTACCTCACTCACCTTCAACTAAAGTTTCATCAAAATCCATCCAATACTCTGTCCTATACAGCCTTCACAAGTTTGAAAATATGGCCTATTCAGAGACATTTCAAATCTTCAAACACACATCGAGCCACAACTTCTGCGCATCTTTGCTGAAAACGCAATAGAGCCAAACTTAAGCTCTACACTACCTCACTCACCTTCAACTAAAGTTTCATCAAAATCCATCCAATACTCTGTCCTACACAGCCTTCACAAGTTTGAAAATATGGCCTATTCAGCGGCATTTCAAATCTTCAAACACACATCGAGCCACAACTTCTGCGCATCTTTGCGGAAAACGCAATAGAGCCAAACTTAAGCTCTACACTACCTCACTCACCTTCAACTAAAGTTTCATCAAAATCCATCCAATACTCTGTCCTACACAGCCTTCACAAGTTTGAAAATATGGCCTATTCAGAGACATTTCAAATCTTCAAACACACATCGAGCCACAACTTCTGCGCATCTTTGCGGAAAACGCAATAGAGCCAAACTTAAGCTCTACACTACCTCACTCACCTTCAACTAAAGTTTCATCAAAATCCATCCAATACTCTGTCCTACACAGCCTTCACAAGTTTGAAAATATGGCGTATTCAGAGACATTTCAAATCTTCAAACACACATCGAGCCACAAGTTCTGCGCATCTTTGCTGAAAACGCAATAGAGCCAAACTTAAGCTCTACACTACCTCACTCACCTTCAACTAAAGTTTCATCAAAATCCATCCAATACTCTGTCCTACACAGCCTTCACAAGTTTGAAAATATGGCCTATTCAGCGGCATTTCAAATCTTCAAACACACATCGAGCCACAACTTCTGCGCATCTTTGCGGAAAACGCAATAGAGCCAAACTTAAGCTCTACACTACCTCACTCACCTTCAACTAAAGTTTCATCAAAATCCATCCAATACTCTGTCCTACACAGCCTTCACAAGTTTGAAAATATGGCCTATTCAGAGACATTTCAAATCTTCAAACACACATCGAGCCACAACTTCTGCGCATCTTTGCGGAAAACGCAATAGAGCCAAACTTAAGCTCTACACTACCTCACTCACCTTCAACTAAAGTTTCATCAAAATCCATCCAATACTCTGTCCTACACAGCCTTCACAAGTTTGAAAATATGGCCTATTCAGAGACATTTCAAATCTTCAAACACACATCGAGCCACAACTTCTGCGCATCTTTTCGGAAAACGCAATAGAGCCAAACTTAAGCTCTACACTACCTCACTCACCTTCAACTAAAGTTTCATCAAAATCCATCCAATACTCTGTCCTACACAGCCTTCACAAGTTTGAAAATATGGCCTATTCAGCGGCATTTCAAATCTTCAAACACACATCGAGCCACAACTTCTGCGCATCTTTGCGGAAAACGCAATAGAGCCAAACTTAAGCTCTACACTACCTCACTCACCTTCAACTAAAGTTTCATCAAAATCCATCCAATACTCTGTCCTACACAGCCTTCACAAGTTTGAAAATATGGCCTATTCAGAGACATTTCAAATCTTCAAACACACATCGAGCCACAACTTCTGCGCATCTTTGCGGAAAACGCAATAGAGCCAAACTTAAGCTCTACACTACCTCACTCACCTTCAACTAAAGTTTCATCAAAATCCATCCAATACTCTGTCCTACACAGCCTTCACAAGTTTGAAAATATGGCCTATTCAGCGACATTTCAAATCTTCAAACACACATCGAGCCACAACTTCTGCGCATCTTTGCGGAAAACGCAATAGAGCCAAACTTAAGCTCTACACTACCTCACTCACCTTCAACTAAAGTTTCATCAAAATCCATCCAATACTCTGTCCTACACAGCCTTCACAAGTTTGAAAATATGGCCTATTCAGCGACATTTCAAATCTTCAAACACACATCGAGCCGCAACTTCTGCGCATCTTTGCGGAAAACGCAATAGAGCCAAACTTAAGCTCTACACTACCTCACTCACCTTCAACTAAAGTTTCATCAAAATCCATCCAATACTCTGTCCTACACAGCCTTCACAAGTTTGAAAATATGGCCTATTCAGCGGCATTTCAAATCTTCAAACACACATCGAGCCACAACTTCTGCGCATCTTTGCGGAAAACGCAATAGACCCAAACTTAAGCTCTACACTACCTCACTCACCTTCAACTAAAGTTTCATCAAAATCCATCCAATACTCTGTCCTACACAGCCTTCACAAGTTTGAAAATATGGCCTATTCAGAGACATTTCAAATCTTCAAACACACATCGAGCCACAACTTCTGCGCATCTTTTCGGAAAACGCAATAGAGCCAAACTTAAGCTCTACACTACCTCACTCACCTTCAAGTAAAGTTTCATCAAAATCCATCCAATACTCTGTCCTACACAGCCTTCACAAGTTTGAAAATATGGCCTATTCAGCGGCATTTCAAATCTTCAAACACACATCGAGCCACAACTTCTGCGCATCTTTGCGGAAAACGCAATAGAGCCAAACTTAAGCTCTACACTACCTCACTCACCTTCAACTAAAGTTTCATCAAAATCCATCCAATACTCTGTCCTACACAGCCTTCACAAGTTTGAAAATATGGCCTATTCAGAGACATTTCAAATCTTCAAACACACATCGAGCCACAACTTCTGCGCACCTTTGCGGAAAACGCAATAGAGCCAAACTTAAGCTCTACACTACCTCACTCACCTTCAACTAAAGTTTCATCAAAATCCATCCAATACTCTGTCCTACACAGCCTTCACAAGTTTGAAAATATGGCCTATTCAGAGACATTTCAAATCTTCAAACACACATCGAGCCACAACTTCTGCGCATCTTTGCGGAAAACGCAATAGAGCCAAACTTAAGCTCTACACTACCTCACTCACCTTCAACTAAAGTTTCATCAAAATCCATCCAATACTCTGTCCTACACAGCCTTCACAAGTTTGAAAATATGGCCTATTCAGCGACATTTCAAATCTTCAAACACACATCGAGCCACAACTTCTGCGCATCTTTGCGGAAAACGCAATAGAGCCAAACTTAAGCTCTACACTACCTCACTCACCTTCAACTAAAGTTTCATCAAAATCCATCCAATACTCTGTCCTACACAGCCTTCACAAGTTTGAAAATATGGCCTATTCAGAGACATTTCAAATCTTCAAACACACATCGAGCCACAACTTCTGCGCATCTTTGCTGAAAACGCAATAGAGCCAAACTTAAGCTCTACACTACCTCACTCACCTTCAACTAAAGTTTCATCAAAATCCATCCAATACTCTGTCCTACACAGCCTTCACAAGTTTGAAAATATGGCCTATTCAGCGGCATTTCAAATCTTCAAACACACATCGAGCCACAACTTCTGCGCATCTTTGCGGAAAACGCAATAGAGCCAAACTTAAGCTCTACACTACCTCACTCACCTTCAACTAAAGTTTCATCAAAATCCATCCAATACTCTGTCCTACACAGCCTTCACAAGTTTGAAAATATGGCCTATTCAGAGACATTTCAAATCTTCAAAAACACATCGAGCCACAACTTCTGCGCATCTTTGCGGAAAACGCAATAGAGCCAAACTTAAGCTCTACACTACCTCACTCACCTTCAACTAAAGTTTCATCAAAATCCATCCAATACTCTGTCCTACACAGCCCTCACAAGTTTGAAAATATGGCCTATTCAGCGACATTTCAAATCTTTAAACACACATCGAGCCACAACTTCTGCGCATCTTTGCGGAAAACGCAATAGAGACAAACTTAAGCTCTACACTACCTCACTCACCTTCAACTAAAGTTTCATCAAAATCCATCCAATACTCTGTCCTACACAGCCTTCACAAGTTTGAAAATATGGCCTATTCAGCGACATTTCAAATCTTCAAACACACATCGAGCCACAACTTCTGCGCATCTTTGCGGAAAACGCAATAGAGCCAAACTTAAGCTCTACACTACCTCACTCACCTTCAACTAAAGTTTCATCAAAATCCATCCAATACTCTGTCCTACACAGCCTTCACAAGTTTGAAAATATGGCCTATTCAGCGGCATTTCAAATCTTCAAACACACATCGAGCCACAACTTCTGCGCATCTTTGCGGAAAACGCAATAGAGCCAAACTTAAGCTCTACACTACCTCACTCACCTTCAACTAAAGTTTCATCAAAATCCATCCAATACTCTGTCCTACACAGCCTTCACAAGTTTGAAAATATGGCCTATTCAGAGACATTTCAAATCTTCAAACACACATCGAGCCACAACTTCTGCGCACCTTTGCGGAAAACGCAATAGAGCCAAACTTAAGCTCTACACTACCTCACTCACCTTCAACTAAAGTTTCATCAAAATCCATCCAATACTCTGTCCTACACAGCCTTCACAAGTTTGAAAATATGGCCTATTCAGAGACATTTCAAATCTTCAAACACACATCGAGCCACAACTTCTGCGCATCTTTGCGGAAAACGCAATAGAGCCAAACTTAAGCTCTACACTACCTCACTCACCTTCAACTAAAGTTTCATCAAAATCCATCCAATACTCTGTCCTACACAGCCTTCACAAGTTTGAAAATATGGCCTATTCAGAGACATTTCAAATCTTCAAACACACATCGAGCCACAACTTCTGCGCATCTTTGCTGAAAACGCAATAGAGCCAAACGTAAGCTATACACTACCTCACTCACCTTCAACTAAAGTTTCATCAAAATCCATCCAATACTCTGTCCTACACAGCCTTCACAAGTTTGAAAATATGGCCTATTCAGCGGCATTTCAAATCTTCAAACACACATCGAGCCACAACTTCTGCGCATCTTTGCGGAAAACGCAATAGAGCCAAACTTAAGCTCTACACTACCTCACTCACCTTCAACTAAAGTTTCATCAAAATCCATCCAATACTCTGTCCTACACAGCCTTCACAAGTTTGAAAATATGGCGTATTCAGAGACATTTCAAATCTTCAAACACACATCGAGCCACAACTTCTGCGCATCTTTGCTGAAAACGCAATAGAGCCAAACTTAAGCTCTACACTACCTCACTCACCTTCAACTAAAGTTTCATCAAAATCCATCCAATACTCTGTCCTACACAGCCTTCACAAGTTTGAAAATATGGCCTATTCAGCGGCATTTCAAATCTTCAAACACACATCGAGCCACAACTTCTGCGCATCTTTGCGGAAAACGCAATAGAGCCAAACTTAAGCTCTACACTACCTCACTCACCTTCAACTACAGTTTCATCAAAATCCATCCAATACTCTGTCCTACACAGCCTTCACAAGTTTGAAAATATGGCCTATTCAGAGACATTTCAAATCTTCAAACACACATCGAGCCACAACTTCTGCGCATCTTTGCGGAAAACGCAATAGAGCCAAACTTAAGCTCTACACTACCTCACTCACCTTCAACTAAAGTTTCATCAAAATCCATCCAATACTCTGTCCTACACAGCCTTCACAAGTTTGAAAATATGGCCTATTCAGAGACATTTCAAATCTTCAAACACACATCGAGCCACAACTTCTGCGCATCTTTGCGGAAAACGCAATAGAGCCAAACTTAAGCTCTACACTACCTCACTCACCTTCAACTAAAGTTTCATCAAAATCCATCCAATACTCTGTCCTACACAGCCTTCACAAGTTTGAAAATATGGCCTATTCAGAGACATTTCAAATCTTCAAACACACATCGAGCCACAACTTCTGCGCATCTTTGCGGAAAACGCAATAGACCCAAACTTAAGCTCTACACTACCTCAATCACCTTCAACTAAAGTTTCATCAAAATCTATCCAATACTCTGTCCTACACAGCCCTCACAAGTTTGAAAATATGGCCTATTCAGAGACATTTCAAATCTTTAAACACACATCGAGCCACAACTTCTGCGCATCTTTGCGGAAAACGCAATAGAGCCAAACTTAAGCTCTACACTACCTCACTCACCTTCAACTAAAGTTTCATCAAAATCCATCCAATACTCTGTCCTACACAGCCTTCACAAGTTTGAAAATATGGCCTATTCAGAGACATTTCAAATCTTCAAACACACATCGAGCCACAACTTCTGCGCATCTTTGCGGAAAACGCAATAGAGCCAAACTTAAGCTCTACACTACCTCACTCACCTTCAACTAAAGTTTCATCAAAATCCATCCAATACTCTGTCCTACACAGCCTTCACAAGTTTGAAAATATGGCCTATTCAGAGACATTTCAAATCTTCAAACACACATCGAACCACAACTTCTGCGCATCTTTGCGGAAAACGCAATAGAGCCAAACTTAAGCTCTACACTACCTCACTCACCTTCAACTAAAGTTTCATCATTGATCTCATTGATCGACGCGCCCCCTCGCCATTTTCCTTAAAATATATTAGCAGACAAAATTTCTCGCTGCAGTTACACATTCCTGCCTACTCTCTGCACGTCTGCTTTCACTCATGCTTGGCTTGTGCTAACAATGAGCATGAATGTGACTTTATGCACATGTTTAACCTGTTTGAAAGTCCCGCTGCGCCAGAAGAGCAGTAGCAAACACACTTGATACCCGAGGCAGCGGATTTCGGTGATTTTGTGCCGGTGTGGTGTTATTGCAGGGTGGCATGCGGTTTAAACACCTTGTTGAAACTGCTCGAACATGTGTGGAAATACAGATGCAGCCCAACAGTTTAAACAGGTCCCCGATACATCTAAATTTATTAGCCCTGAACTACTAGAAATAAGTCCTACACACACTCGCTACAAGAAAGGATGCAGCAAGGCTTTTTGCAGATATAATGCAGAACATTGCAAGCAGTCTTACATCGAATGCGGCTGCAGAGTGAAAATTCAGTTCGTTCGGCGGTATTGAGCCAGATCGCACTAAGAAACAGACTGGAAGCTCCTACAGGACAAGTTGCTTCGAGTCAATGTTGTAGTTACTTCCGCATCTCTTGATGATAATGAGGATCTTCGTTTTTTTCAAGATGATATTTGCTAAGTATACTAAAGTACGGTAATTCAGTGAATGATATATTCTTTTGAGCAGAATTGTTATTAGTTCGGTGATTACTTCCGTTGTAGGTCAAATTACTAACCAATTGTTCCTGTGTAAATGGAGGATATAACAATTTTCAGAAAATAATAGGATTGCTCTCAAACAAATTCTATTGGCGAAATAACAAGGTTCAAGAAAAGTAACTTTTTAGGGTTTTCATAAAAAATTTAGGTTAAATTTTAGACTTTTTATTGAAAATGGAAAGATCTAGGTCACTGTGGGAGGTCTAGGTTTCTTACCCAGGCCCTAGGCTAAAAGAAAAGCGTAGTCAGGACACTTCTTTAACGGAACATCAGATGACGAAGCATTTCACCGCTCTGCTTTGAAAGACTAAAATAATGCTAATTGTTGGTTTCATCTGAGATCTTATGTTTGACTTTCAATATTCTTCTTGTGATCGTATTTTCTACATTTTACTGTGATTGACGTTACAACATCGAGTATTATTGAACGCGGAAATAAAGAGAGATTGAGGAAAATGTAAACTGACGTTGTGCATTGCAATAAATTGCAATCATCCCTGAACTGCAACTTACTTCCAGGACGATCGGACTATCCTTTGAACACGGATAAGACTTGAGAGATTGATACTTTTTAAACTCTGACTTCTTGTAACGATGTCGGAAAAAATCAGAGCCTGGTTCGGCTAGATACCCCACGGCCATATTCTGCAATATAAAAAACAAGGAAACTGTTAAGCATAATCGAATAGCGAAACCCTGAGGTCGCATTTAACTTTTGAAACATGCCTTCACTGCTTACCGTATTATCGCACTTTAAAGCACATGTGCTTATAAGCGGGAAAAAATGCATCAGTGGGAAATTGCTGTGTTTTTTACTAATTGCAACATTCATCGCAATGACTCGAGTACATGCAGCCACTAGGGTAATGTATGACCTAAAAGTAGCGCTATTGATTCATGTTTATCTTAGCGTTTCATTTCCTTTAATGTAATAATTTACAAGAAATAGTCCATTAGTTGCATAATAATTTATAAGCCAATTTTGAACGTGTTCTTTGATCAAATAGCCAAACATTGTTGAGTGTTGATCGCTTCTACTCCGTCTTGTAGAGATGGGAATTGATTTAATAATGACATCAAAGGTTGTGCAGACTTCTCTACCCCTCTTAAACAATTTACAACTTTCAATGGTTGATTTAACTGATTCTTTTTGAACCAAATCATTTTTGATTTCTCAATTTCCTCCTTCACTTTCCATTTCAGGTGATAATAAAGTGGAAAGTTTTTGTACGATACGCATGCCATCTCTGATTGATAAGGTCTTTCACGATCGGCGTAATCCACGGTTTATCCTTAGGACTGTATCGGACATATGATATTGGTATGCATATACGAGCAATTTCTTCTAAATATGAATGAAGGCCAATACATTTAGAGTTGAAGGAAGTGAAGCTCCAATCAGTCTTAGCTACAGCGGAGACGAAAGAGTTCACGTTAGACGAGAGTAAATCGTAAACTTTTTTATAGACATTATGAGGAAAATGCGTGTTTGTGGATGGGATAGCGATCAATGATGAATGAGGCGTTTTGGACTTATCGACAGGTGCATTCAAATTGACACGGTAACAAGTAGATAATGGTTGAGAAATCAGGATATAGTCCAGTTCTGAATCACCATACGTAGCTTTTGAATTTAAATTGACTAAATCAAAACAGTTGCTGATGCTGCCAACATCAAATCGGTTTAGATCACCACATACAATGACTGCGTATTCTGGAAGAGTCTGCAGTACATCATCCAAATGGGATGTGATATAGTCATTTATCAGTTGCGACTTTCGGATGCTTGTTACAGGAGGTAAGTACATGGCAACAATAACTATTTGAACAGATGTCAAATTGAGAATCACACATTCAAAGTCCTCAGGATAGTCACACTGCACTCGTCGAATAGAAATAGAAGTTTTGACCCAAATAGCAACTTCACCTCCAACTCGATTCTGGCGGTCTGCTCGATAGCAAGTAAAGCCATCAATGGATACAACATTATCATCATGAGTCTCATTGAGCCAAGTTTCAGTAGCGACGAAAATGTCTATATCTTTCAGAAATAGACTTGTCCTGACCTCATCTAATTTTGATAAAATTGATCGGCAATTCGCCAACATAACCAATGGGAGTTTCGTTTGGTTTAGGACACGAGCAGAAGGTATACTACGGGGGAAAGAGCCTGAGTCACAGTTTGTATTTGAAAGGTGGACATTTGGAGCAAAATTTTTGGGGAAAATGAAATGCTTTAAATTCATAATCCGTATTATTCTCGGCATAATTTTCCCTTTGTATTCTACGCCTTTCTGCCCTTTGATACTGAAACTGCGCCTGCTGCATTCGCGTGCGATCGATATTGATGTATATCTTATTATACGGAGAGTCCTTATTGCGAAGTAACCTTGATTTCCGCAATAATTCTCTCCTTGTGATATCATCGCATTTAAGTTTCAGAAATCTCGGACGATCATCCGATCGTTTGCCAATTCTTTGAACTGTATTGATATTAGGATTTTCAATTTCAAGAACTTCACGGAGATTTTTCAAAGAGTCTATTTCCTGAATATTGCGGTCTTTAACGCTTCCATCTACCACTTCAGGAACGCCAAACAGTAAGGTTTTTCTTTCTCGCAAATCTCTGCTTCATTTCTTGCATTATATTGTCATCCCTGCACTGCAAGTCAATTGCTCTATTAGATACTTCGTCATGGATTGCACACATATCATTTTTCATTCGAGAATGTTCATTATTTATTAACTCGAAGCGTTATATTATTATTATATTCATTATTATTAACTCGTGTTTTCAACACGCTTGGTCTTCTTGAGCACACCAATCCCCTCTCAGCCCCTCGGCCTCAACGATTCGATCCCGACGAATTTCTATATTATCATCACAAAATGTTTTGTATCCTTACTGGACAGAATTTCTATATTATCATCACAAAATGTTTTTTAATCCTAACTGCCCAGTCTGATTTTGTCCATCAAGGATGATGGAGGTTTAAAATCCTCGAAAGAGTCCCGGTCAAAAAAATCGGATGCTAAACGAAATGCGTTGTACACACAGAATTAAATATTTTGTTTATCTGCTTCGGTTTGCTAGAAGTGTGATTAATACGGAATCGCCGGCACATTGAGGAGCCTATTAGGTGGGCAAAAAGGAATTCATAATACCTTACAGAGATAGGAAAAAAAGTCGTGCGTCGCTTGCGGATTAATGTGAGTTCCAGCGAAGTGCTTCGATTGCCAAAATTCCTTCAGATTCGAAAAATTCAGATCATTGCCCGCAAGTTTTCTCCATAATGTTGACCCGGTTACTAGTCACTTCGACCCCCTGACATTTCGACCCCATAAATTAATTATCACCCATAAATTGATTATCACTGAGTGAATATACTTCAGATAGGCAGAATAGACCCCTACGAGCCATGCTTTAACTAATGAATGCAAATTAAAGTCGAAATATCCATTCGGAACAATAACCCACAACACGCAGAATTTAAAATCTTTGATAGATGTTAAAATCGATGAAACAGACAGATGGAGCTTGCAACAGCCAGCTAATAGGCAGGAAATTGAACAGAGCACATCAATTTATCTATATCTGCAGCCAATTACGCACTATGCAGAAGCGTGGATTTGATAGCCCCATTATATGGGGTCAATTAAGAAGACTTAATTTATGGGGTCGAAATGTCAGGGGGTCGAAGTGACTTGACACCCCTCAATGTGCCGTCCATTTCGTATTAATCACACTTCTAGCAAACCGAAGCAGATAAACAAAATATTTAATTCTGTGGTTGGAACAATATACCAATATCTCGGTTTAATCTAGTTATCCACAATGACAAGGAAACTTTCTGGAGACTGTCTATACTGGCAAGCATTCATCCATTGGCAGGTACATTCCTTATTGTGCCATGCGAGAATGGGACACGGATACGACATCGATAGATGCAGACAGTAGCGTAGCTAGGGGGAGGGCTGCTAGGGCTATAGCCCCCCCCCTTAGAGATGAGATCAATTTTAAATTTCCTCTCAAATTTCATCTCAAACCTGAGATTGCAATATTACGCCACATCATCGTTTCGTTCGGTCATCTGGTGACGCAATGTACAAGTAACAAGACCCCTTTGTTTCACCACTTCAAAGAAAGTTGCGATTGACAGCAAGATCCAATTTGATAATCATTGAGTTGTTCAACTAGTTGCCAAATGTAAACAAAAATTTCGGACACATTATCCAATTCAACAGTTACTTAGCATCCTACCTATGCTATCTGTTTAATGGTGTAACGCTTACTCGGCCGGACGTGTGAATCTTTCCGAGTCTCCATTCTTGCCATCTGTTAAGTTTCACTTTCTGTGTGTGTTCATTCGATCTCGTGTACTCCTACGATACGCATCTTTTTTTAATATGTCTGACCCAGAGCCACCAGCCAAAAGGCGAAGAACTGGAAACATGGATATTCGATCTTTCTTTGGAAAAAATGTAAGTTATCATTTTTCATTCTGGGTCATCAATAGATTATTTTAAACTTAAAATCTTGTGTTTAGGAAATGTCGGAAATGTCGAGTTTCTATTTTCAGATTTCTAAAAAACAAGTATTTGTATTGTATTTGTATATAATTGTTTTGAAGAGTATTTGTATTTAAATATTTCAAAAACCAGGTATTTGTATTTGCATTTTCACATATAAAAATAAAAGTATTTGTATTTGTATTACTACTTCAAAATTGCGAAACGAAAGTATTTGTATTTGACAATGAAAATTTTGTATTTGTTTTAAGCCTGAGTATTAGGCCTATATTAGCGTAGAAACTCCGTGCATCAGAGTATCTGCTGAAATTAGTAAAATATTAGCAACAGTCTTTATCGAATTAAATCAAAGCCGTTCAATCAGTATTTCTATTCAGATTCATTTTAATCTTTTAGCCATCCAGTCCTCTAAACAAATCGACTGCTACGACTTCAAGTATACCAGAAAAGTCCGATTCGACAGAAGCCCAAGAGAAATCTGACTTGACGGAAACTTCCATAAAGTATGTTAAACATATATAAGCTAATATATAGGCCTAGTTATTATAAATGTGTTTATGTTTTAGATCATCGCTGTCAATTTTGGACATAGGCGAACACATCGGATCAAAGAGTCTTAGTAATAATGACAGTTTAATGTTTGAATTAATTCAAAATCCTTGGCAACCAGATGAGAATTATCTTAAAAACGTATTTACTGATCGCGGAAAACAAGGTCGACGTTATCTAAACAAAACCATGTTTGACCGTTTTCCATGGCTTGCCTATTCGCATATAAAAGGTGGTCTTTTTTGCAAATATTGCGTACCTTTCTCAGTAAGCAAATCAGGTGGACGAGGTCAACAATGTCTAGGAAAGTTAGTCACTGAGCCCTTGAATCGTTATGACAAGTTGACTGGCGCTGGTGGTTATCTTGCAACTCATGATGACCGAGAGTATCATCTTGTCGCAAAAGAAATGGCGTTAGTTTTCGTACAAAAACATGAGTCATATACGCCAGGCTTGAGTCAAATTCAGAGTCAAAATAATGAGCAACTCGAGAGAAACAGAAAAGCTCTTCAGTCGATTATGCGTGCAATTCTCGCATGTGGTCGTACAGGCATTGCCCTCAGAGGGAGTCAGGAAGGTGACGATATTCTGACCGATGCATCTATGAATGATGGAATTTTTAGAGAGTTGCTTAGAAGCTTTGTAGATGTCGGGGATAACAATCTTCATGATCACTTGAAGAATGCTCCAAAAAATGCAACTTACACAAGTCCAGATATTCAAAATCAACTCATACATTTTCTAGGTGAGCAAATTTTTGAAATGATAAGAGATCGGATGAATAAGGCTAAGTATTTATCCATCATTTGTGATGAATCCTCCGATAACAGTCACACGGAGCAGTTGACATTATGTATCCGTTATGTTGCTGATGGTTGCGTTTACGAAGATTTTTTGAAATTCACTGAGGTGTTTGATCTGTCTGGGAAAGGCATAGGAGATGTTATTATTAATGAGCTACTTGGTTTAGGGATTGACCTCACCAGTCTCGTGGGTATGTCTTTCGATGGCGCAAGTGCAATGAAGGGAGAATTTAATGGTGCACAGGCTCACATTAAGTCAAAATGTAAAAATGCCATCTATGTTCATTGCCATAGCCACAGACTAAATTTGATAATCAGTAGTACGAGTAGCAGCAACGTCCCAGATATTCGTAGCTGCTGGACTACTATTCAGTCGATTGTAAATTTCATTGCTCCCCATCCTTTACGAGTAAACTGTCTAGAGAAAGACGTCGAATTATCAGCAATTTCTGAAGGATCAAAACGGCTGAAATCCTTTTCGGACACCCGTTGGGTAGATAGACATGACGCAGTTTTGGTGTTTAAAAGACTGTTGATTCCTGTTCTTGAAACACTATCTGACATAAGTAAATGGAGAAGCTCAGGAAACGCACATGAGCTTTTGTCAGGAGTCAACGGAGGGTTTCTTGTCTCCTTTTATGTTCTTGAAAAGGTCCTGAGCGAAACTCGAATAGTAGCTCAAGCCTTACAGAAAGAGAGTCTCGATCTTGTTGAAGCTCAAAAACAAATTAGAGATCTCTTGATTCTGTTCAAGACCTGGAGAAATGATGAAAGCATATATGATGAGATTTTTAAGAATGCTGAAGAAATGGTATTGGAGGCTGACGTAGAAATTACGGGACCAAGAGTAGTTGGGCGTCAAAGACACAGGTCTAATGTTCCGTGTTCGTCACCCAAGGAATATCATAGAATTAACGTATTCCTTCCATTCATCGATCATCTGATAAGCGATCTATTTTTTCGATTTGACACTGACTGTAAAACCAGCATAGTATCCTCGATGATGGCATTGATTCCTCAATATTTTGAAAAATATGACTACACGACTCTTCAGCCAGCTATTATTCATTTCCGAGATATGTTAAATTGTGACGTTGAAGACTTCGAAAACGAATATAATTCCTGGAGGAGACATAAGAAGTAAGGTTACTTTTAAATGATATGTAATGTCTGTTATATAAAACTGTAATATCTTACATTGACAGAGATGACAAATCCAAGTATCGAATCGTTGATCTTCTGAAGGAATGCGATGAAAACTTTTTCCCGAATGTTCATACAATGTTGCTGGTAAGTGCTTCTTCAATCTAATGTTATAAAAGTATGTTACATCAATTAAGACGACACAGAAAGCGACGTGAGCCCAAAATCCATAGAATATGATCAGTTTAGCAACTAGATAGTTTTCAAAATAGCGCTAGAAATATGCCTTACAGATGTCTAAATCTAACCAAATTTGAACACAATGTTTAACATATCCCCAATAACTAAAAGCCACAGAAGCTCAAGTTGATAGATTAAGTTCAAATATTCGAAAATAAAATTACGACAGGGGTGGGTTCTGTCCCCTTGGTACGAATAGGGTTATGAAAATCCTTTTTCATTACGGATTCTCCTGACCCTCCCTACGACGACCTGTACTGGAGAACGCTCTTTTTCAAGTCTGGAACATATCAAAAATTACAGGCGCTCCACAATGGGAACAGACAGACTTAATGATCTAGCATTAATGTTTATACATAAGAAAATGACTGCTGAGCCCATGAAAGATGGTAACATTATCGACAAAGCCGTAAAACGCTTTTGTCAGACCGTGAACAGACGTTTGCCATTATTATAGGATATACCAACGACTTGTAAGTATGTCTTTTTACTTACTTACACATGTACTTAACGTGACCAAACACAATTTAGTGATCGAATTGAATAATTATCTGTGATCAACATAAATTTTGAAATAAACTTATTTATATATGTTTGTCTACATACATTCACGTGTATTTGAATTGTATTTATAATAAGCGTATTTAATAGAATACATGCCTTATCAAATATCCAAAATTAGCCCCCCTTTCCAAATTCCTGGCTACGGTCCTGGATGCAGACATTGCATTTTTGATGTTATAATATGCAGCAAATGCAGCGACGAAACTAGCTATCAAAGCGGCTCAGCCTTGTCAATTACGCTCTCCAACAAAGGTTTCTATCATTCAGGTTTTCGTTTGTGTAGATTTAACAATAAATCAATGATGATATTCATTGATGCAAAAATATGAAAAAAATAAATGGTTAAGTCAACAATTATGTTGAAATGCAAATTCTCTTAATCGATTTTAAGAATGTAAGACACCGCAACGAAATGAATTGCGATTAATTGTGCTAAGTTGACATAGGTACAGCTCTTGTGACACATCAAAAAAGGGTTTTGGTTTCGCGGCTAAAACTAAAAATCTGCAGATGTAGAGTGTGGATGTAAATGAATAAAATACAGTATGTGTAGTCTTAACAGTAAAGTACTTCAGTTACCATAGCAAACGTGAAACACCTTCGTAAAGGAAAAATGAAATAACGCATAATATCAGAGCTTTGTGTAAGAACATATCAAAAAAATACAAAATGCAGGTATCGAAGGCAAGCACAGGTGGCCAACTATAAAATTGTGATTGAAGATTCATGTCTTATCTATGTCATAGTTGAATATACAGAGAATATCCGAAAGTGAAGCAAAATTGTTCAGGTTTGCACTTTCGTTACTTAGTTAAGTTAGAAATTAGGTGGCCAGGTTCAGAAAAAGTGAATTTTCTGTTGCAAAAACAGTCAGACAAGTGCTGGAGACAATCGTCACTAACCGAATAGATTCCCGTCATTTACAAAAACCTTGCACTAGCAGATTCTTTGTTGTCAAAATTTAATTAATGAAATGCTAAGATCTCAAATTCTAAAGGCCAATTTAGAACTTTTGATGATCTTTAGGACCTTTTAGGAGTTTTAGACAGGTTTTTCGAGTTTTAGGACTTTTGTTGAACACTCTGTCAGAAGACCTTACGAAGGAAAATTGAGCAATTTCTTTGATGCAGGATTTTAAAACGAAGACGACAGAATTTTTCAATGAAAACTGAGACAGAGTGAGGTATCATTCAGCTACATCATGACGTGAAGATTTTAAGATTCGTTGAATGTACAAAAAGGAGCAGTACTAATAAGTTTCACCAAAAAATGCTGCTAAAAAAGTCTGACATGATTTTGTCATTGATGAAGATACTCAACCTCAATTAACTCAAGCACTCCGAGCTTTGTAGATATTTTTGTTAATTTGTTTTAAAGATGCTATAATGTTACAAAGATTTTTTATTATACACTTGTATATACCGTAGATTTTAAAGGAAGATGATTTTGTTATGTTATTATCATCATTTTGGAAGAATGATATTTTTGCTCTTGATTATCATGGTGCATTTTAAGGGAGTAACGCTGTGTTCATACGAAGACTCAAGCAATAACACTTACACAGCTAGAAGTAACCTAAGCAATAAAGTAAAATACCAGAAAACTGCTTCAAACAGTACATAAATTGAAACAATTCCTAAAATATTTCTGCATGTTATTCAAGTGTGAAGTAGACTAAGAGGGCCTATAAACCTGATGCTCAATATTAAATAATGACGGCATGTCTGTAGGTATGTGTGCATACATATCTTCACGGCCACATAATCTCCCACTGGATTGACATGTGATTATATATATATATATTTTAAATTTAATAGATAAAAATTAATAGATTAAAAAAATTAAAATTTTTAAAATTTTAAATTAAAATTTTAAAATTTTAATAGATTAAAAATTAATAGATTATAAATTAGAATAATTTATAATAATATCGAATAATATATATAGATATATATATATATATGCAAATTATTCATTATACAAGTTTTATTAAGTTTCATTATATATAATTTCATTATATATATATATATATATATATATATATATATATATATAAGCAGGAGTTACAAAAACTGATATCGCAATTAATTTTGGCTAAAATTTTCTAAAACAGCTTTTAATTTCAGTTCTGAACCAACCAAAATTATTTATCGTCAGCTGGAAAAGGATTTTATTAAGTTAGCCAAAATTAATTGCGATATCAGTTTTTGTAACTCCTGCTTATCGAATAAGCCAAATTGTTAACAGAAAATGCAAATTACGCGACGAAGCACCGACGCATTATGCGCTAGACAGCATGTATTTTTTTCGATCCCGGCACTTTGACAATAGCTCAGTACGTTTGTTCAACAAATATGCACTTTGATTGTCCATGATGAAGAACTTTTCACTTAGGCATAGATCACATCTCCTCGTTGCCGGAGATGTTGCTCCTACATAGTTGAGCACTCTCTTGAGTTGAAAATCACAATTGGATTATATATAGTATTATATATACATATATATAAATAAGATAGCCCGACCGGTTTCTGCCTGTTCAAGGCTTCTCAAGGGCGTAGAATGATCTATTATACAATTCGTATATCATCAAGCTAAATTAAAATCATAGTATTCAAAATCTATATAGGCATGATATCGAAATACCAAAGAAAGATAATGATATCTATCCATCACCTCTAAAGTGAAAAATGAAGATAAAGTAAACATGAACGTCTGGATATCTATAATTTACTCATAGCTTTCATAGTAATTTAGAAGTCCATGAAGCAAATTAAATATCCCTATTTAAGGAGGGACAATTTTTACAATTTATAATTTTATTTTTTTTACAATTTTGTGCAAGTAGGTGGCATTTTTAAGAGAGGCATTACATAAAACATTGGATTGGAGTTGTGGAGTAGAGGGAGCGATAATTCTCATCCCTAATTTGTTGACGGTGCACTCGAACTCTTGCGCGCAAGGAATCACCTGTTAGTAATGGGCAAAAGACCGTTCCAGGACACCATAAAATTCAAAAAATAGTGTCTTTAAAAACGACATAAATTCATGAATTTAGACCCTTTTTCAGGTTTTTAAGACCTAAATACATGAATTTAGTCCATTCAAAAAGTACCATTTTTTCAAAAAATGGTATTTTTAAAAACGACAAGAATTCATGAATTTGAACCCTTTTTCAGGTTATGAAGACCTAAATTCATGAATTTATGACGTTTTTAAAAATACCCAATTTTTCAAATTTTTCAAAATCTCAAATTTGAGAATTACAATTTTTACTCCCAAAATCATGACCGTTCCAGGACACCGAAAAAATCATAAAAGTTGAGAATCTCAAATTTGTGATTATGACATTTTTCATTGCTCAAATCATGACCGTTCCAGGACACCGAAAATCATAAAAGTTAAGAATCTCAAATTTGAGAATTACAATTTTTACCTTGAAAATCATGACCGTTCCAGGACACCGAAAATCATAAAGTTAGTATTTTTAAAAACGTCTTTTAAATCCGTTTTTCAGGTTTTTAAAATATATCATGTGACTGAAAATATTTCTTTAAAAATGGAAGAAACAAAAGTGGAAGGAACCGCAAGAATATATCCTTCATTATCATATGAAATGGATATTGCAAAACACAAAGATAGAGTACGCTATATGAAAGATAAGGAATCTCAATTATTACTTAGATTAGAACATTATAATAAATTAAGAATGTGACACAAGGTGTTGGAGCATGTTTAACAATTTCTTTAGGCGCTCTCACTATTGTCATTTCATCTGGCGTTCTTACAATTCCAGTAGTTGCTACAGCTTTGTGATACAATTAGATTTTAGTTGTACGTTAGGGAAGTTGTTTTAATTCTAGCACGTCAGCACAACCACATGACGCCAAAGCATCTGGCAGTTGTTTTCACTTCTCTCTCTCCTGTCATTGTTCCGTGTGCGCTAGAAAGCAAAGTTCTCATTTGCAATGTCTTCCGTCAGCAAAATAGAGAGAGAATTTTGTTGCTTTGTGGATCAAGTTGTGCCTCTTATTTCACCAGACCATCTTGATTTCTTCAAAACGATATCAACAAAATTTATTCTTGAATCACTGAGAAAGAAACAGAAGACGAGTGGAAACGAAGAAGATAAAAAGAGAGAAGTGTTTGAAATAATCCGAGATTCATTCAAGGATGTTGACAGCAGCAATTTACCTGTATTTCTCGAGAAAAAGGATATTATAAGTACATCATCGTGCATCTCTTCATTGAATAAACTCATTGGTTATGAGAAAATCACACATCGGAATCTGCTACGCTGCTATGTTTTACAAGGAGAAGTGCTTCAGCGACTGAAGTTATTGTCTAATATGAATTATACAAAATACGTGAGAGTTAAATGAGACCCACAAAATAAAGTTTTCACGTTCATATGTGACATTACTGATCAAATTATTCAAATTATCAAAGAACTATCCAAATTTAGCCAATTCTTCTCTATCAATTTACTTTGTGATGAAGCATTTTACATATCTTGAAGATTTCATTGATCATGAGAAAGAAGAAGAAAAGCGAAGATTAGCAGAATCCATATTTGATTCACCCAATGTGCAACAAACTGAGCAACAACCTGTGCAGCATACTGGACTCACGCAGGAATTAGAGGACTTGTAAATGTTGGACTCTACTTCATAAGTAACAAGTAGTAACATTTATTGCAACTTATTTGCGTGGAGACTGAAAAATGACAATGGCATTTTCAAATTGGATTTTTGTTTTCATATAAATGTTGGACTCTACTTCATAAGTAACAAGTAGTAACATTTATTGCAACTTATTTGCGTGGAGACTGAAAAATGACAATGGCATTTTCAAATTGGATTTTTGTTTCATTTAAAATGACTGACCTGATCGAGTTTTTTAAATTATATGGAACAGAAACAACGAATTTTGATCTAAAGAAAATCGCACATCAATTGGGAATAAAGAATTTTCATGTCCTAATGAGAGACGAATTACAATTGATCAAAAATAGGCCAACTGTAAATTTCATAACGAATCTTCACACTTCAGACCAAAACGGCGTACATTGGTCAGCAGGTATCTTTAGTAAAAACGGAGATAATTATTATTTTGACTCATACGGGCTTCCACCTACGAATGAAGTAAGAGAAATACTTGGCAATGGAATTTATAATACATTTCAAATTCAAAAACTGGGAACAACTTATTGTGGTCAATTATGTCTTTATGTTTTATTTAAATTGCAAGAAGGAGTGCCATTTCTTGATATTATGTTAGAATTGAACGAACCGTAGGTTCTATGGCTACGCCTAATAATAATAATGATAATTAAAAATCAGTTCGTTGTAATTCATTTTGATAAAATCGGCCTCTGATATCTTCATCATCTAAATCTTTGATTTCGTAAGTAATCGGATAACTTTGATTTATTTTAGAAATTTCAAATATCTCTTTCGTCCAGTATCCGACGAAGCCTTTTTCAAATTTATTCTTATATTTAAATATTCTAACTCTATCTCCAATTTTAAATTTCGGCTTAAGTTTCTGCAAATTCGGATTACTCTCATTCAAATTATTATTCTCGAATATTTTCTTTCGTATCAAATCAGGGTCGTCAGAAGCATTCTTTGGAGTTTCTTCAATACCAGAATGAACTTTATTATTGTACTCTTCTACAACTCCTGGTAATATCTTCAACCATTTCTGATTTCCTTGCTGAGTAAATTTTTTGAATAATTTATTTTTTAACGTCCGATTGAATCTTTCTATCACTACGGCCTTCCCTGCATTTTCAGTTGAATAAACAGTTTCAAATAGTGGCTGAACGTTTCGGTTATAAAATTCCGACCCTTTATCAACAAACAATTTTTTTGGCTTTCTCTTACTTTCTTCAAACGCATATTTAACTGATAGACCACTTTTGTTTTTTAAAGGCTTTACCCAAGCGTATCGTGTATATAAATCTATAACGGTCAATGCGTATTTATAATCTTTTTCATTCGGCATATGAATAAGATCAGCACTCCAAATATCATCTTTATTAAATACTTTTACTTTCAATAAATATTTAGGCCTTCTGTATTCTTTATGAATTTCAGACGCGTAGGTTCGAGCGTTGCTCTCAGACAGCTTTGCAGTCGTTTCATTTAAACCCTGACCGAATAATATTTTAGCTTGTAAAGCTTTCTTAACAAACATTCTTTCAATTTTTTCTCTAAATGTAGGATTTTGAATACTATCTAATTCTTGAATCATCTTCTTATCAGCTGCATGTCGAGAACTTAGATCATGATTTCGATAAGCTAAATCATGCCTGTAAGCGGCGGCATCTACTCTATTTATCGGTTCTTCACCTGGTTTCGGATTATTATTCTCATCTAGTCTTATATCTAATCGAGTTCCTGGACCAGTATATGAATGACCAGGAAGATGTTTTTCTTTCGAATATTTACTCCAAATAAAGCCAGGAAAGTTTTCTAATGTTTTTTGTATGTCACCTCCAATATGCTGACAATTTGAGTTTTTATTTTTGTTTAATAGATAATTCAATAAATCTAAATTAGAAATTTTTAATTTAATTAAATTTTCGGAATTTGTGGAATTCATTTTAAAAGATAAAATAAATGTTTTACCTTATGGACCAAAGGTCCTGAGGTTATTACCGAATCATACTAGGACTTAGATATATTCCAGAACCATCTTTAGTTTCTTTAATTTCAATTAAATCATCAACATTGTGGAGAATATTTTTAAGAACTCGTTTTCCTTCATCAACTAATTTTAATTTACTAATAAAATTATCTACTACTCCTTCACCCCTAGCAACTTTCTCTAACTCTCTATTATGTCGTTTTTGTTCTTCTAATGCTGCTTTCTCTGATTTATTTTTATTTACTGCTTGGACAATACCAGCTGTCCCACCTGCAACACTTCCTGCTGCAGCTATGCCTCCTATTATTAGTGGAATTAATGGGAGAATCCCGCCATTCTTTTCTTCTTGTAATTGAATATTCTCTATCATTGGTTTACTTATGTAATACTTTTTTTTATTAATAGTAATAGTTTTAGGGGTATTTTTGTCAACAATATTACGTAATTTTAATTCAACAGTTTTATTATTAATATTACTTTTCGCTTGCGACATTTTTAATAAAAAATTTTAAGTTATCAAAAATTTAAATCTATTCTAGTTATGAAAAAATTTCAAGTTACCAAAAATTTTAAGTTACCAAAAATTTTAATCTATTCTAGTTATTAAAAAATTTCAAGTTACTAAAAAATTTTAAGTTACCAAAAAATTTTAATCTATTCTAGTTATGAAAAATTTTAAGTTAAGAATTTTTAATCTATTCTAGTTATGAAAAAATTTTAATTAACTTATCAGAGCGAAGCTCCTCTGGCTTTAGCCTATCCTTACCATCTTTCCATTAAGAATTTCAATAGAATATTTTACATCTTCTAGCAATAAACCATAAGCCATCAATGAAGTTGTGGAATCTTTCTTTTCAATATTAATTGTTACATCACAACCATTTTTAATAATATCTTCAGATTGTGCACTTAAATCGAAACAGAAAATTGGATATAAATGTCTCCAATCTCCAGGAGTTAATTGTGGTTCAACTCCAAATTCTGTACAAAGATTTCGATAACAATCATATCCTTCCATAAATTGATTATTGGTATCATCGAATCTTAATGGATCAATTGGATATCGGGTTTGATTTAATGAAACTTGTAAACTTCGAATTGTATTAATATGAAAAATATTGTTGTTCTTATCAAAACTTGGAGAATTATTTCTTTGAAATGTTAGTAATAAATATCTTGGAGTATTCGCAGTTCTAGTAAAATGCCAGTTAAATCTTTGTTCGGAAAAAGTTACTGAACTAGCAGTACGCTTTAGAAAATTTACTGGAATTGGTTTGTTAGTATTTAATCTTTTTGCAATAGCTGTTTCAATCTCTAAACTAGGAGTAATATGCTTAATCCACCATTCAAGTCTATCAATTTTTAAATATGCTTTTTTTCCAGTCTTACCAAAAAAGATTAATTCATTATTTGCTGTACGATGAATTATTAATTTAAATTTTAATTGATATGATATTTTATCATAATCTAAATATCCAAATAATGGAGACAATGACCAATTTACTGTCTGTTTACTTTTCTTGTTAAATTCACGTCTTTCTTTATATGCATCATTATTTGTTTTATTTAAATGTTTTGCAATATTTTCTACATCTTTCGCAATTCCTGCTGCATCTGTTCCAGCGTAAGTTAAATCATCAACAATTATACCATCATTTGTATCAGGAAACCAACCTTCGATTTCATACTTTTTATTATTTTCACCAATTGTTACAAATCTAAGCATTGTATCAATTACACCTGGAGAATCACTTATTGTTTCTATATTTTGAGTTGCAACATCTAAACGCATTTGTGTAAATAATGTTGGAAAAAAATTATTCTCTAGTGCAATATTATCGGTATCTGGTAATGGTGTTGTAAAATTGGCATCACTATATAAAGAATATTCACAGTGTAAAAATGAATCAGGTAAATATATATAACTCTGCTGATTATCAACTTCAAAAATTAAATCACCTCCAGTATTCACTCTACTGGAAGATCCGGGATTCATAGCAATTCTTATATAGTCATTCTTTTTTTGATTGTAACTGACGAACGGAGGATCGTCTAATCTAAATTTATTTTCAATTAGCGAAGACATTTTTATAAAAAATAATTTGACTTTTTGTTTTTCTCACACACAGAAAAAAATTTTACCAAAATATAATTTTAGCATTTCACCAAAAAAATTTTGCTAAAATAATTTTACTAAAAAATATATTTTAGAATTTTGCTAGACCAGCTCCGCTACAGCTTTGCTGGTTAGACCGAAGGTTGCCATTAATACCATTTCCTCTTATTTCTTCAATTGAACGTTTTATGGCTACGCCTGATTTCTTCTTATGTTTACTATCAGACGGTGCTCCGCTCCTCAAGGTTTCCCCAACAGCTATGTTAGCAATTTTATTTTTTGTTTCCTCTGAAAGGTTTTTTAAATTTTTTAGTTCTTCAGAATCATTCCTAAGTTTACGAATAGCTTCTAGTTGTTTTAATTCGTTTTGAGACTTAACAGCATTTGATATTGCACTAGCTGTACTACCTATAGCAGCTGCTCCTTTTGCAGCAGATGAAATCAAATCTTTATTATTTTTAATTAAGTTAACGATACTTCCAATACCAGAAAAGATGCCAGCCCCTTCTTTTTGAACGGCACCTGCGGTGCCTAGGAACTTTTGTGTTCCGATTGTTTCTACACTGTCATAATGGTAAACAGATTTCATAGATGGTTCATGAGCAATTTTTTGATTTGAAGCAAAATGTTTAAGATTGTGTTTATAAATTATAGGCATTTTTTAGGATTAAATTTGACTTTTGGGAAAAATATCTACGTGTTAAGATTTACGTTTGTGAATGGACAACAACTTCGAGATAACTTTATTAATTGACTGTTGAACTTTATCTATTGCGTCAAGCAGCGTGTGATGTACTTTAATTTCTTTTCTATTAACTTGCATTTTCTCCTGATTTATCTTCAATGCCGTTTGAAGTGCATTTAACTTAATTTTAAGAACATCTAATTGTCTTTTAACAGAATCTAACTGTTCTTTATTTTCTTTAGAGTTTTCTTGTAAATTTTTCTTTAACTCATTTTCTAAATTGATTTTAAGAGTTTTCATTTTATCAACTTTTTGATTAAGCGAGTTTACTTCATTTATTATTCTATTCATCTTTTTCATTTGTTGAGTAATTTTAGAACTTAATTCATCAACACTCTTTTGGAATGTAGTTTGTAACTGCTTTAAATTTTTTTTAATTCTTTCAGGTAGATTTTCTATTTCATCTTCTAATTGTTCTTTCAATAGTTGTATCTGATGTTTATTTTTAATGACTGCAGATTTTAACTTTATAGAAAGTAATATTAAAATTTTTGATTGTTCTGAAATCTTTTTAAAAAGTTTTGCTATATCTGCTTCTAGCTCTCTATCCTTTTTATCAAGTTTTAATAATTTTTCGTTTAATGATTTGTCATTAAGTTTAAGCAACTTCAATTCATTCATCAGTGGAACCAAAACATCGTTTATATATTTTTCCTTTTAAATCATTGATTTGTGTATCAACATATTGTTTATTTGTTAACTCTGTATTTTGTTGCGGAAGAATAGAAAGATGCAATGGACCAGATAAAACGTCTCCAGTTTTCATGATATAATTTTCTATCTCTATTTCTAATTCACGATTATTCGGGATATATGCACCTCCACCAACATTTGGTAACATCATTTTTAAAACAATAAAAAAGTAAAATTTTTTCTAATAAAAATAAAAAAATGGATAAAGCAAATTTAAAAAAATTATATTCGTCCGCATCATCCTGTTCTTCTTATTCGACGAGATCAACGGGATTTGAAAATAAATGTTTTGATAATAATAATAATAACAATCCATGTATAGATGTTAATATTTTATTTCAATTACAAGCCGAAATATTTAGAGAACAAACAAAAGGTTTACCTTCTATAGAAACTAATTATTGTATTTTTCCAGGTGATCCATTTATAAAATTTATGGAGATTGTAAGTAAATATAATGATGTAGCTTATGTTGAATTAAATAAAGAAAATATGGTTATATTAGGTCATAATGTTTATGGATTTATTAGAGCAGTATTACCAATTAGTAATACTGATTGGATAGAAAATAAAATTATTAATTATATCAATATTAAAGAATTAGTTAAAAAATTAAAATCTTTTTCCAAAGAAAAAATAAGATTATTTGTTGATGAACAAAATCAATATAACATTCACATACCATAGTGGCCAAAATATTAGCCCACCCTTAGATTTACCTAAAGTATAAAGCGATACGATTAAGCGTCTTCTGTCGTGTTCTTTTCATTTGAATACGATATCTATGATTTCATAAATGAGTCATTAATGATGGTCTGATGCAGTGAAATCTGTTTACTTCGATTTGACGTGATCACAGATTTGAATTTCGAATTTTTGAATCAGAATGGAAATGATTCAGAATTCCACTTTTCGTTCATTTCTTCGCATTATGGGTTGCAAGAAAGACATCACAGACTTTTGTCGAGGACAGATAAGTGCATATGCCAAAATGAATCTATCTCATGCTGACATTGCACGTCGATTAAAGATTTCACGGCGATCTGTGAAGAGACACTTGGATCGAGAATCATTGGGGCTACCGGTAACCAACAATCGCTATCTTTCCGGCAGGAAGAGGTGTACGACCGATAGAGAGGACAGATTCATGAAGTCTCTTGTTACCAAAGACCCTACAAAGCCATCTGCAAACATCGCTCACGCTGCATCAGAACTTAACATCTCCGTGAGTGATCGCACTATCCGTCGTAGATTAACAGATGATTTCAATCTACCAGCAAGGAGACCTTCAAAGAAACCGTTATTAACAGAGAAACAGAGACTGGCTCGAATCAAGTTCTGTAATCTTCACAAGGATAAATCGCCGGACTGGTGGGAGAATGTGATGTTTACTGATGAATCTACATTTCAACAAGTTCGAAGCTGCGGATATAACTACATTCGAAGACCACCGAACCGAAGGTACGATCCGAAATTTACGATCAAAACCGTGAAACATCCTCCGTCAATCATGTGTTGGGGCGCCATTACTGCCAAAGGTCGGGCTGGTATTGCATTCCTGGAGAAAGGGAAACGACTAAATTCTCAAGGTTATATCGAAATTCTCGATGAGAAAGTGAAATTGCACATGAATATCCATGGAGTGACTTACTTTCAACAAGACTCCGCACCCTGTCACGTATCAAAAGTGACTAAAAGGTGGTTCGTCGATAATCAAGTTCAACTACTGGAAAACTGGCCGGCGAATTCCCCGGATCTCAATGTCATCGAGAATTGCTGGTCTGTAATGAAGTCAAAAGTCAATCTTCATTGTCCTTCTTCCGAAAGTGATCTTCTTCGGATTTTGAAATCTGTTTGGATCTCCGAAATATCTCCGGAATACTGTCGGCGATTGGTAAGATCCATGCCATCGTGCATCCAAGCTGTCCTTGATAACAGAGGTTATCCTACCAAATATTGATTCTAGTGATCTTCTTACATCATGTTTCTATGAAATAGATTGTTTTCGAATTCAATAAATGATAGTGATGGATATTTTTTGAGTTTTAGTTCCAAATGAGACGGAAACCAAAAACATGATATTTCAGTGGATGGGCTAATATTTTGGCCACTATGGTAGAGAGTAAAAAACATAATGAAGAATTATTATGTCAAGTTTATTATAGAGACACAATTTATAAACAAGAAACATTAGAAATGCCCCAAAGATATGATGATGATACGTACATAGGTTTGTATTCGAATTTAAATATCAATTTGTTAAAATCTTACATCAATGGTTTAGCTCAACAAGAGAAAATTTATATGTGGACTACACCTTATACTATTAACAATGACCATAATCATAATAAACGAACCGAAGGTTCTAGGGCTTTGCCCGATCTTAAAGAATCTTATGATAATAATAATGATAATATAGATGATGATAATATAGATGATGATTCTGAAACATCTGAAAATGGTGTAAATGGTAAAAAAGATTATAAAAATATTAGTAATTATAAAAATTTATCTAAATTTCATTTTCTTACAATTGAAAATAATAATGATGGAATAGTTGAAGATACTGTTAGACAACTATGTGTCGGGTCTACAAAATTTAAACTAGGATTTACATCTAATCAATTTAAAATTTTATCATCTTTAATAAAAACTAAAAGTGATTCAGATTATAGTGGTGTTATTAAATTTTCCAAAAGAGAACAAAGACCAATATTTTTCTCTATTATATTATTATCAGATAAGAAATGTAATTTAGAATTAGATATTCCTATCAGGGAATGGTATCCAATCCCAAAAAGTGTAATTTATGATGATGATGAAGAATCAATTTATGATGATGAAGAATCAATTTATGATGATGAAGAATCAATAGTTAGTGAAAATAAATTTAAATTATCTTTTGATAAAACATTATATGATGAAACTTAATATGATAAAACTTAATATGATAAAGAAAAAAAATAACTAAAGAACGTGTAATATATAATAATATAAAATAACACTCAAGTCCTTGATATTAAAATGTTTATATCTAAAATTAAAACACAAATTTTTTCTTAAATTTTCTCTAAAAAAATAAAAAAAATGGAAAATACCAAGTTTTATTGTAACTTATGTAAAAAAAAGTTGCAAACAAAAAGAAGTTATCAATCTCATTTAAATAGTAAATTGCATTTACAAAATGTAGAACGAGTTGATGAAGGAAATATATTAAAATTAAATAGTTATAAAAACTATCTAGAAACATTGTCTACTGATATAAAAGTTAAAAAAATGTTTGATGATTATTCACATTCGGAATATAAAAAAGTTTTTAATAGTGAAGATGAGACCCTACAAACCGAAGGTTCTAGGGCTTCGCCCGTACCAGATGGAAGATATTTATTTAGCGATACTGATGAATTTGATGAAGCTGAACGAACCGATGAAGCGGAACGAACCGAAGGTTCTAGGGCTTCGCCATTAATAGATATAAAATATTTATTTAATCAGTCTGTTCGCGGGACATCAAAGATGTCTTCCAGGGCTTCGCCCGTTGAACATAATGAAACCGATGAAACTTTTTATAATGCATTAACAAACTTTTATAATATATTTAAGAAATCTTTCAAATGTTATATGAATGTAGAAGTACTTTATACAAAAAATGGACCTGATGGAATTCCTGAAGAAATAATACAAGGACATTTTACAAATTCACAAGAAATTCATAATGTAAATGATATACAACCCATATTTGAATCGATGATACTTAAATTAGAAAATTGTATAATTGAAGCTCAGTTACGTGAATCTGGTTGGAGATTTGTTAAAATACTATCTAAGAAAATAGTAATTGATAAATATAAAAATAATACTGGTGGTAGTTATGTTCCTTTGCCTTTCAGTTCACCACAAATAATCAACATAAAAAATGAAGATGATTGTTTTCTGTGGAGTATTATAGCACATTTACATCCTGCAAAATATCACAAAGAAAGACTAAGTCATTACAATAAAGAAGAATACATAAATGAATTTGATCTTTCTGATGGCTTAGATGAATTTCCATATGATTATAATAGGTTAAAAAAGTTTCATAAAAAGAATAAAAATTTAATAGAAGTAAATGTTTTTGAATTAAATGTGAATTATGTTTCTATTGGTAAAATTACTCCACTTTACTCAGATTCAAAAAAATTTTATTTGAATAATAAAAATTTGTGTCAATCAGAAATAGTATATAATGATAGGGGAAATTACATGCATCATAATATTTTTTACCACGGAAAAATAATATGTACTGAAAAATTTGAAATTATAAAAACACTATCACCAATAATGATTAGTCATAATAATTATAAAGGACGTATTTATAATTATGATTATGATACCGATTATTTATCTTTAGAATATCAACAAAAATTACAAAATTTAAATGAAATTTTACAAAAATGTAAAACAGATTATCAACAACAAACAAAAATATTAGTACAAGAATATGGCCATAAATATCAAAATAAGATAGAAACGATTCAAAAATTAAATGAAGACAATAAAGAATTAAATAATGAAGAAAATGAAACCAATCAAAAAATAAATGAATCTTTAAAAAAATGTCTACAACAATATAAAGAACAATATGATAAAGAATATAGTTATCAGTTACAAATATTAAATCAAAATTTTCATCGAAATACATTTAATCTTACAAAAGAAATTGATGAAACACATGAAATATATCAAGATAAATTTGAAAAACTAGAACAGACAAAACAGCCAGCACAAGCGAATATATTATATTATCAGGGTCATTTTATATTGTGTAAAGATGTTTCTATATTCACAAAAACTTCAGATAATGCCAATTTTCCTTGTCTCCAATGTATGACAAGTTTTAGAACTAAAGAAGAAATGAATAGACATTTGGAGAATTGCCAACAAAATGAAGCAGTCAGAAACACATTTCCTAAAGATGATTATTTAGAATATAATAAATGGTATTTTAAAAATAAAGTACCCTTTACAATATATTGTGATTTTGAAGCATATAATGTTAATATGACACAAAATCGAACGGAAAGTTCCAGGGCTTCGCCCGATTCTGAAAATGGTACGGGCCAAGCCCTAGAACCTTCGGTTTGTAATTATGAAAGAAGTGCACCTGAACAAAGCAAAGAAAAATATTTATTTGAACAAAAACCATTATGTTGGGGAATGTACATTCATTCAAATTATCCTGAATTATTTAAATCAGAATATTTTCAATACTATGGTGAAGATAGTTCAGAAATGTTTACAAAGAAAGTAGAAGAATTACAAAATTATTTTTCACAATTGCTTGAAACAAATATTCCAATGATGCCATTAACAGAAAAAGAAAAATTAAATTTTATTAATGAAACAAAATGTTATTAATGTGGAAAAGAATTTACAAAAAATTATAAAAATGGCAAAGGTAGATATCTTGACAAGCGAAGCGACGGCTCTGCCGTCAAAGTAAAAGATCATGATCATCTAAATGGATTATATAGAGGTGCAGCACATAATTCTTGTAATCTTAATGCTAATAAATTTAAATATAACTTTGTTCCTCTATATTTCTATAATGGTTCTAAATATGATTTCCATCTAGTAATGAAAGATTTATTTTCATCTGAAAAATTACAACAACAACAAATAAATGTACTATGTAAAACAGAAGAAGAATATTTTTCAATGCAATTAGGTTGTATTAGAATTTTAGATGCATTTAGATTTTTTACTCCTTATTCATTAGATGTTATGGGAAAAACTTCGAAATCTGAACAATGTAAAATATTAAATAAATATAATTTAAAACCTTTAAAAGGAATATTTCCGTATGAGTATATAACTGGAGATTTTAATTCTGTGAATAAAATTATGGAAGAAGAACAACTTCCTCCAATAAATAAATTTAAATCAACATTAAAACAATCACAATTATCTGACGAAGACTATGCAGAAGCTGAAAAGAATTGGAGAGAGTTAAATTGTAAAACAATGTATGATTATACAATGAAATATCTTCAGATAGATGTATTAATACTAGCTGATCTTTTCGAAAACTTTCGTGACATGTGTTTAGAATATTACGGAATAGATCCATGTTATGGTTATTCTACACCAGGTTTAACATGGCTAGCAGGATTAAAACATACTGGTGTTAAACTTAAACATTATAAAGAAAATACATATGATAAATTATTATTTTTTGAATCTGGAATTAGAGGTGGAGTTTCATCAGTTTTAGGTAATCGTTATGTACAGTGTTACAATAAAAAAGTAAATCCTGATGATTATGGAATAATGAAACCTTTATCTCCAGAAGAAAGTGATCAGTTTATAAAAATGTTTAATCAAAATATAGAAGGACTTATATCAAATGAAGATAGTCAAGCAGCAGTTGATGAAATCATGAGAGAAAACTATTTGTTATATTATGATTTTAATAGCTTATATTCTTCTTGCATGATACAAGAATTACCAACAGGTGAAATGTCATGGTGTAATATTCTTGATTATCAAAGAACATATGATGGAAATTATAATCATGGTTATATATATGAAGTTGATTTAGTATACCCTGATGAAATAAAAGATAAAACAAAATATTTTCCTTTCTGTCCCGAAAACAAAATTCCTAATATAGAAGATTTTTCAGATTATCAAAAATCTTTAATTCCTAAAAAATACAGACCAACAAAAAAACTTATGTTAACACAAAGCAATAAAGGAAAGTATGTTGTTGAAGGAAGAATGCTAGATTGGTATTTAGATCATGGAATGATTCTCACCAAAATACATCGAAAACTATTTTATCAAAAATCTAGGTGGTTAAAAAATTATATAGAGTTCAATATTGAAAACGCAAAATAGCTAAAAGAAATAAAGATGATTTTGGAAACGTGTTCTTCAAATTAATGAATAATGCATTTTATGGTAAGACTTTAGAAAATGTGCGTAATAGACAAAATATTGAAATAGTTTATGATAAAGATAGGTTTCAAAATTTAACAAGGAAACCTACATATAAAAGAACTACTAGATTTAGTGATGAACTATGTGCTGTACATTTACGTCGAATTAGCGTAAAACATGATAAGTTTAATTTCATTGGTTTCACTATATTAGAATTAGCTAAACTATTTATGTATAGATTTATATATGATTATTTAGCACTGCTTATGGCAAAAACTATAAATTACACTTTACAGATACCGATTCTGTTTTCTTAGAATTAACAATACCGTATAATTCTACACTTGATGAAGAAATTAATAAAATAAAAGATATCATTCATCCTTCTGATTTATGTAAAGTAAAAGATGAATTAGAAGGAAATGAAGATTTCATAACAGAAGCTATATTTTTAAAATCTAAATGTTACTGTTATGATACAACTAATAATATTAAAACACATAAAACATTAAAAGGAATTTCAAAGGCATCAGTGGCTAATCAAATAACATTTCAAGATTATAAAAATGCATTATTTAATAATGAAATAAAAACAGCATGTAATTATAGACTTAATTCAAAAAAACATAACATGTATTTAAAAGAAGAACATAAATTAGCATTAGATCCATTTGATGATAAAAGAAAAATTTTACCTGATGGAATAACTACTGAACCTTTTTAATTTTCTAATTTCTAAGATAGACAAATTTGATATATACATAAAATAAAATATACAAATATTATAACACTATATTTGTATATTTTTTATCACTCGGTAAACAAATGTTCTATAACTCTATCATGAATTTTTTTATCAATATTAATTGTAATGAATCCATAATCTTTTGACCAAGCATTGTTACACGATTGTTTAAATTCATCTTTATTTCTTACACATAAATCTCTTAACAAATCACTTAAGTTTCTTGCATTTATTTCAAATAGTATAAATATATTTGCATTCTTTCTAATAACACTTCCGTCTAATGAATACATACTTTGTGTTAAATAAAAAACACTACAGTTATTATGTCTACCTCTTGTGAAATAATTTCTCTGAACTGACTGATTTCTATCATTAACACAATCATCAAAAATTACACAGTGTTTCATTGTTTTATCTAGTTTACTAGGATCTTGCATATTACCACTATCATCTATTAGTTGTATCTTTATATGCTTATTTTTATTGGTTTCAACTAACTGATTATTTTTTGCTGCTTCTTCACACCACGAACTTATTTCTTCTTCATCTTCAGATTTTTCATATTCTTTGAATAATGAAGCAATTGCTGTTTTTTAAGATTATTTTCAAATCCATATTTTAAAAATTGATAGACGGGTTGTTCTGCCGTTGTTGTATAAATTATAAGATTGTTATAATCCAAAAAATTTGGAGTCGTTAAAATTTTAAATAATAGATATGTTTTTCCACATCCTGATCTTCCACAAATAACTGACAAAACTTTATTAGATAAATTTGGATGATGATTAAATTTAAGTTTTTTTTTTATTAAATGGAGGTAGTTCACTCATTTTTTAATAAAAAAAATTTATTTTTATTTTTTTTATTTTTTGTTTCTAAAGAAGAAGAAGAAAATTAGACTTCTCTAGCTTCGCGTAGGAGTTTATACCTCCCGAACCAAAAGATCTATCATAATCTCTTCACCTCCAAAATTTATTTCTTGTCCTTTTTCATCAGTGATTCTCATGTTAATGTTGTTAATAGTTTTTCTTGTAATAGGGAAATATATTAATGTTTGGGGAAATACATTTAATCTATAACCAATGGGTACAGTAAAAGCTGGAAAACTGAATATTAAATTTGACAATTTACCATTTATATATCCTCCTTCAATAATGTCACAATGTACAACAATTGAATTTATTTCAGTTATTTTTGGAATCTTCTCACCTAAATGATAACCTTGACTATAGGTTTGTTTATTAAATCCTAATAGCTTTGACAATGATCTATCATGATTAAAATCAACTTGATGATTTTCGTCTAAAGTAAGAGAAAATTTATTAACTGCCGGTTCAACTGCAAAATGTAATTGTTTCTTATCTTTAAATGGTATACCTAAATGTCTCTTAATTTCATTTGATATTGATTCAACTTCGTAAGAACCAGGAAGAAAAGTTGATATTTTCCATGTTTTGCCTTTATCAGTAGAATATCTAAATTGATCATTCACATCTTTTATAACATTTTGAATAGTGTTAAATGTAGAGAAACTAGTCAATGCAATTTGGTAATTTTTATTTTGTTCCAAATGTAGAATGGGTTCTAAATTACAAGTGTGTGATGAAGTAGTTGTTATAATTTTTAACGTCGTACTAAATTTTGATGAACCCAAAATCTCTGTTAGATTTTCTAAATGATTATTAATTTTGTCTAAATCTGCTGAACACATTTTTTAGTTAAAATTTTGAATAAATATTCATTTTAAAAAAAATTAGAAGCAACATATTTCAGCTACGGGCGAAGCCCTAGAACATTCGGTTCGTTACACTTTTATAATCCTCTTCATTTAGAATCTTCTTTTCTAACAGTCTTTTCAATATAGCATGAATTTCATTGAAACTAGAATTATGTCCTTCTTTTATTGCAGATATTAAAATATTTAATCTATTTAGTAATTCTTGTGGATCATCTGGTAAAAATATGGTTGTTTCTGTTTTCTGTTTTTCAGATAAACCTTTCCCTACTTTAACTCCCGATGATAATAAATTTTCTAATTGTTTATAACGTCTAAGAGATTTTACTGCACCAACTCTGTCTAACATAGCTTTATATTTTATGAGATCTTCTACAGCATAATTATTTAAATCTGCTCCTCTTAAAAGATCAACAAAATTTCTATCTAAATTAAAAGGAGATTTATCTGGTGAAAAAATTAAACCTCGAAAAGGTTGTGGAAATATTTCTTTTTGTCGAGATAAAATCTAGGTATTGTTTTTCCATCTATAAATGAGATAGAATGTTCAAATTGCATAGATTTTGGTAATTTCTTATTAATGTTTGATTCTAGTAATCCATAGTCATCTAATATAGTTTTGTGCTCTGGATCTGTTATATCAATTTGTTTAGCATTATTTGTACTTTCTTTTTCAAGAGTTTTAAATGGTTTCATAGTTTTTTCAAAATCAGTTTTTACTTGTTCGGTTTGCTGCATTTTTTCAAACATATCAGATTGAATACCAGCTTTTATCATTCTATGTTGAAGATGATTTTCTTTCATAATATTTCTTTGTTTTATTAACTCTTCTAATTGTTTTATTCTTTTAAAATTATCAGCTCTAATTTTATCCATTTTTAAAATATAATATTTGAATTTTGTGGTAACATTGGAATACAGCAAAAACATTTTACTGAACAAATTATTTTTTTATTGCTTTGTTGTTTGACATCTTTTCGTTTAAAGTTTTCTCGTTTTAAGTTTTGTTTAATAAAGTTTTGTTTAATAAAGTTTTGCTTAAATTTTCGCTTAAAGTTTTTAGCTCTTCTAAAAAAAATTTGTCATTTTCTTCATTAGAAATTTTACCATCACTAGAAATTTTGCCATCCTTTTTATTTTTATCATCAACTTTTTCTGTCTGTGATTGAAATGATATTTGATTTACTTCATTAGCTATTTGATCAAATTTTTCAATCTCATCTAACGTAATAACATTATCATCACATACTCTTTGAAAGTAGTATTGCAATTTGTCATAGACTTCTTTAATATGTAAATGTTTAGTTTTTAATGATTTTCGTTTCTTAGTTATTAAAGATTTATCTAACATTGTAACAAGTGAAGTTGCAAAAACACCCGTACCTGTTAAAGCTGTAGCAACTACTGGAATTACTAAAACACCTGAAGATATAACAATTGTTAAAGCACCTAAACTAATTGTTAAGAATATGCCAATTCCTTGTGTTACATTCTTAACTTTGTTCCATCTCTTTCTTAATTTTTTATAATGCTCTAATCTTAATAATAATTGAGATTCCTTATCTTTCATATACCTAACTCTATCTTTGTGTTTTTCAATGTTCATTTTTTCAAAGTTAATCTTTTCAATGTCCATTAAAGTAGAACTACGTTCATATGATAATGAAGGATATATTCTTGCGGTTCCTTCCACTTTTGTTTCTTCCATTTTTAAAGAAATATTATTAGTCACATGTTATATTTTAAAAACCTAAAAGACAGATAAAATTCATGAATTTGAAATTCTCAACTTTTATGATTTTCGGTGTCCTGGAACGGTCATGATTTTCAAGGTAAAAATTGTAATTCTCAAATTTGAGATTCTTAACTTTTATGATTTTCGGTGTCCTGGAACGGTCATGATTTGAGCAATGAAAAATGTCATAATCACAAATTTGAGATTCTCAACTTTTATGATTTTTTCGGTGTCCTGGAACGGTCATGATTTTGGGAGTAAAAATTGTAATTCTGAAATTTGAGATTTTGAAAAATTTGAAAAATTGGGTATTTTTAAAAACGTCATAAATTCATGAATTTAGGTCTTCATAACCTGAAAAAGGGTTCAAATTCATGAATTTATGTCGTTTTTAAAAATACCATTTTTTGAAAAATGGTACTTTTTGAATGGACTAAATTCATGTATTTAGGTCTTAAAAACCTGAAAAAGGGTCTAAATTCATGAATTTATGTCGTTTTTAAAGACACTATTTTTTGAATTTTATGGTGTCCTGGAACGGTCTTTTGCCCATTACTCCTGTTTGGCCGATGTAAGTGGCTCTGCATCCTGCACATTGCAGGGCATAAATGATGTTTCTTGAATTACAGTTCATATTGGATTTGATTTGAAAATGTCTTTGTTCTCCATTTCTCTCATAATAGAATGTTTTTCAGATTAACATAGACTTTCTTGAATTTATCGTTAATCTCGGCCATACGCCTTTTCAGATAACTATAACCATTGTCAATGAAAGGAATCGACCAATAGACCTTCTGCACATCACTCTCACAAGTATCAGATTGTGATTGCTGGCATTTATTTAAAGTAGCACGTTGGATTCTATTAATAAAATTCTCATCGTAGCCGTTCTTCGAAAACATAGATTTTATTTGCTCAGAAGCTTTTTCAAAATTATCTAAGTCGCTTTATTAAATCCAAATGCAACCAGACCGGGTAGTTTTTGTCGACCTGGTGGGTGCATGGTTTTTTCATGCATCAATGTTTTGATTTGCAATTTGTTTGAGATGCAATATTTGATCAGAATTTAATTGGATTATGTAGTTTATCATTTCAGACGTCTATTCAACCCTGG